>MU224899.1:2862808-2897061 GCA_018584345.1 Thuja plicata
AGAAATGGGTCCTTGAGGATGTATCCTTCCTCTTGTTGACCTAAATCTAGATCATCATCATCACTGGGTTATTGTAGGATGTATCCTTCCTCTTGACCTAATCTCAATCCAATCATTATCCCATATCATTGATTTCTCTGGCAAAAGGCGTCTTGTTATTGAATTTTTTTATCTTGAAATTTTATTTTGGTTCTTGGTTATCATTCCTGATTCTTTCAGTTGTTCTCCTCCTCAAAGTTGGCACAATTCTTTATATCATGGTATGCTGCAAATGGATGCACCTGGGATAGCGAACTTGATCTTTTTTTGTTTTATGCTTGTGATTCAGTCGGATATGACCCTTGCACATATGTAATGCGTTTGGGTTTGCATGCTACACTTGGGAAATGTCATTTGCTTGTGGGATTTTTTAGCATTATTTACACCATGGGTTTTTCTGGGACCCATGTGTGATGTTGGGGCAACCCTCACGTGTTTTTTGTGTCATTCCTCTGCAACACCGATGACAAGGCTTCGTGTTCCTAGTAACCTTGGCATGGTCTCTAGTCTTGCTATATCAAAATAAGTGCTCAACTGCATGGCAGTGTTCCATCCTGGAATACCCCTCACTCAAGCTTCAAGAAAAAATCCCTCCCATCCCCTCCCCAGCATAGCATTTCCTTTTTAGTCCAATCAAATCCTTTCTCACACCTAACCCTTCATCCTTGATGCAAACCTGACTATCCCATACCTCATTCTTCTATCCCCCCTTCCTTTTTCTTCTATCCCATCTCTTCTGACCGTCTATTTTTGAGATGCCGTCAGGGCTTCGCCTTTTCTCCCTGTTGCCCTCTCGAGGGGGCATCATCCTGGTCATCCTATCCTAACTCTATCCTAATCGTTACTCTGGGGAAACTTCGTTGCCTACGTCCACATCTTTGCATCGTCTATTGTTTTAAAGTCTTCAAAATAGCATTATTCTAACACTATGTCGAAGAGGGGCAAAATGTAGACACTTAAACCTGATTAACACATCTAATCATATTTAGTGCCTTTTAGAACATATCAGCTAAGTAATTAAGCATTACCTAATTGAGCTTTGTCATCCTCTAGCCCTAATTAATTCAATTAATTGGCTATAGTCCTGATTAATTATTAAAAGCAACTAATAACTTAATAATTAATTAAAACCCTGTTCCCCTATTATTGAATGAATATGTTATTTATGTAATTCAATTCATTAATATTCCCTTTAACCCCTAACCTAACCTATTTCAACCACCTAACTCTGAGTTCAAATTCAACCCAACCCCTTCACACATGCTAACCTAACCAATCCCAACCCCTAACCTTGAGTTCAAACGCAACCCAACCCTTTGACACATGCTAACCTAACCAATCCCAACCACCTAACCCTGAGTTCAAACTAATCCCAACCTCTTCACACATGCTAACCCTTCCTTATCCCCCTAATCAACCTTCTTATCTCCTAACCCTAATCCTAATTCTATCCCTAACCATGTCACATTCCTAATCCTTTATTAGGAACTCAACCCCCAAAGTCAAAGTCAATAATCTCAAGCCATGCTTATCCATAAGAATAAATATCTCTCACACCCTCATAAATGCCTCTCACATCTTTTTTATGAGCCTTATCTTCTAGAGGCTTCTTGGTCCATTTCCCTAAATGGTCACATTCCTCCCTACTTTCAACCCAATCCCCTTGTGACAAGTGTCACAATTTGATGCACTTGAAGAAGCACAATCCATGTACTCTCTTCTAGTGACATCCTGACCTCTCTTCAGCTTTGCTTCTGAACCACCCATTTTCAACCCCATTTCCTATAAATAGAAGGCTCATTCCTTCACATTTCATCCATCTTTTGAAGCAACATCATAATGCCAGTTTTAGCTTAGATATTTCAATCTTGAAGAGTAAACATATAATGCCAGTTTAGAGAACATACCTTTGAAGCTGGGAGCACATCTTGAGCACACATCCATAAGCATGAACACATAAAAAATGGGAGCTTAGATTTGGTTTTGAGGAGGTTTTGCACTTCCTTGTTTGCTTATTGTTTAAGTTTTTCTTTTCAGTTCAATCATGTATGTAGTTTAGATTATTAGTTGTTGAGTGTTTTGATTTGTTATTATGCTCCCTTCTAATTTTCATAGCTTACACCACCCAGTGGTCTCACATTTAAGATGTTGCAATCCCGCCCTGAATCACACAATTAACATCCCCGTTTTTCTTTTAATAACTACCCCTGAATATGTTTTTTTTCACCTTGATCCTTAGTTGGGTTAAAGTCTTTGATACAATATGCTTTTTCTTCTACCAAATTTATTTTTTCCATAGTTCTAAATTTTTCTTGTCACATGTTTTCTCCTTTTTTCATTGGTGTTGGGACATTCATGAAAATTGATGTCCCATTTGCTTAGCCAATTGTCATTCTACTTGATCCAAGTTTTCTTCCTATGATTTAGCACCTCCTCCACAACTATTTTAGGCCAATGATGGTTATTCATATTTTAAACCTTAATTAAATAAATTACCAACTTGCTTATTGTTGATACCTCCATGGAAAAGTTATTGTTTCACCTAAAAGAATTTCATAAGGGACCGTGGTTTTGACAATGAGATTGTTTGTGATTAGATGTTTATGGATTCTTTCTAACTTTCTCCAAGTACAACTTGACATTCTCCTTACCCGCACTTCATAGCCATAAAAGACAACTAATGTGACCAACAACTAAAAAGGGTTTTCTTAGGTTTTTAATTCCAATCATCAACTTTTCTACACATATTATGAAGTATAAGGCTTTCCATCATTTATGTATCCTTTTTGTCCTACAAGTCTCCCATCTGAGCCTATAGGGGAAGTCAATCCCACGATATTTGTATTCTTATATTGTTTCCAATGCATTGCCTTCAAAAAGAAAGGTAATTTGTTTATCTTTTCTATTTAATGACAAAATCATGATTTTGGTCCTGGTAATGTTCACTTGCATCCAACCTCCTAACAAAAGTGTTTTAAGGCCTTATGACATTCTCTCAGCCTATGAGTTGTTTATCAAATTAGGATAAGATCGTCAACATAAAAAAGTAGCTTCACCACATAGCTTGCTAGTTGGATACCTTCCCCATCTCTTTTGCTTAACTGGGCTTGCAACCTATCAATGTACAGACCAAACAAAGAAGGGGATAGAGGAATGTAGAGAACAATATACTAAGCGGGGCTTGATTCAACATTAATGATTTTATCTAAGCTTGAGCCTAAAACCCTTATGCAACTTTAACAAATTTCATAAGATGTAACTATTAAACAATAAACAAACAAGCATAAGTACACAAGAACATGAGAATTTAGAAATTCAAGATGGGAAAAACCACGGTGAGAATTGGCTGCTTGGATCTATTGCCACAATCTAGCCTCACAAAATAATGAATCACTCTCAAAGAAGTAGGCACATACCTACTAGAGACACCAATCCCTTGTAAGCACCTTACATCAACTTGTTTTTCCTAAATTTGAGCAACAACTCAATAACCATGATTTCAAGATTGACAATACATAATGAAATGTGAACCCTAAGATGTACTGATCTTGAACTCAAAATATTCCCTTTTACACCCTATGATATTCTAATGATGGCGCTCTTACATGAAGATGCTTCACTCAACATCATCCTTCAATTCACATTATATGAGCTTGGATCCTCAAAAGCACTTACAGTCATTTCACGACACACACACACACACACACACACACAGGGACAAATCCTAGAGTCCCTTATACATGCATTATTATTATGATTACAAACATAGGTTGGCTTGTAATAAAGATTATTGCATTTGCAAGATGGTCTGCAACATAGGTTCTAAATAGAAAATGTAGTAAGCCAGGTCACATAGCTCACACGCTTTTCCAAAAAATGGAACATGCTAGGTGGATCCCAATGTAGTTGTAACAAGTCCTAGCAGTCGTTATTACACAATCATCAAAAGCTATACACATGTTACAACACATCTTCAAGTCCGCCATAGCAAACATGTAATAGGTATGACCTAACAAGCTCACACATGATTCCACACAAGGAAACATGTTATGTAGATCCTACTAGGGGTCAATACAATCTCAAGGAACATTCACTCTTGATCTCTAGTAGTGTAAACAGTAAACACTTGTCATCACTCAAATTATGAACATAGTCTATAACCAAACAAGTAAAGCGACCAATATTTTTTGTTATTCCATAAATCTAAAAACACTAGATATTGATAAAACATGTGTAGGCATATTCTATTCGAATAGAAAGACATTAGTCATAAACACTAATGAATGTGGAGCAAATAGGACTGCCAAAGCAAACTCATTGTGTGGGAAATTGACCAACTTTCTAGGATAGATTTTTGGATCACTTCTATCACCTTGAATAGATGCATTGTGATATTATAGACACATCTCAACTAATTTCACAATCAAATCAATTAATTGTATAGCCACTACTCAAAATGTAGATCTAACATGACATGGTTGATAATTGATATTCCTCACATACCGTGACATACTGATACTTCTCGATACTTTTGTTGTCATTACACCTTTGACATCAATGACAACATATGTTCAATAATCTTCCCCTTTGTTACTGATGAAAAACAACACAATGTTTCTAGTACACTAATATAAATCTAGTTTGTTAGGACCAAGGACTCCCCCTAAGAATGTTAACATTATTTTAGCTCATTTTTCTCCCTAACTGAAACAACTAACACTTCCATAGGATAGTAGCTTTTTGAGTTCATTTATCCCCCTTTGACATTAATGGAAAAAGGTCAACAAGGGCATCCTTGATTAATGCCAATGTCACTACCAAGACACTCACACTCCTTTGCTTGTTTTGATTTTAGCTCTAACCTTCTCATATAGTCTATGCACTGCTACTCTATATACATCTGGGATACTCAATTCTTTCATCATATTCCATAATTTGTCTCTAGGCATTGTTTCAAGGGCTTTCTTAAAGTCCACAAGACAACATTAAGATTCCTTACCTTAAGTGTACTGTATTTTTCTTTCTAATGTCTAAGGGTGATGCAATGATCAATGATAGAGTATCTTAGCATAAAACCCACTTGCCCTTGTATTTTAGACAGTTGTGTATGTGAATTAGAGTTAGAATACTTTGTTTTTTCTCACATTGACTTGGTCATTGTGGATATAGTTCATTCTTGTGAACTTGTGCTATATCCATAAACTTGATCTCTATTGATCATTAGATGTTAGCCTATAAATAATTAAAAGTAGATAGCTAGGCAATAATAATTTCACTCCTAGGATTTTTCTAGTTGAGTTGGTAGTATTTAAGAACATCTTGATAAACATAAAGCTTAAAAAATGCTTATTAATTCTAGAATGACTACTAGGCTATTCACATTTACTAACATGAGTGACCAAATATAACAAAAAAATGAATAGTTATGCTCTTGAATGCCCTTGTATTAAGAGATGTGTGATTAGATTATTCAATAATCATTTATTCCTCTCTTGACAGTGAATACAATAAATTCCATTTTGCATGAACTTAATGCTCAATTGTAAATATTTGTGCAAATTCAACCTAGAAAATGTTATCACCCATGCACAATCTTAGGGTTTCCCATGATCATCGTATTTTTTAAATAGGTTACAATTTGAAAAAACTAAATCCTTGTCTTATAATGGATCTATGTTCTATTTCATTATTGACTTGTCGTAGTCAGTTCCCAAATGCTTAAGTCACAACTTAAGTGCATTCGTCATCACAATAACCAACCCTCTTCCTTAACAATTCACAACTTTAGTGACCAACCCTCTTCCCTAGCAATTCATCAAAGAACCCTAGCTACCTTAGTTGTTTGCGATTCCCTAGACTGTTAAAATAGTTGAATCATCAAGGGGAACAAAAATAAAACTCCATGAGGATGCAATTGCCCAACTACTAGGCTAATTAAACTAGAGCAAGAAGGCTCGGGAAGATGATATTTTGCAAGACTTTTTGAATGATGGTTGCAAGATCGCAGGGATTTAATTACCCCTCACATAGGCTTCTCCCTTTACAGGTACGAGTATAACAAGAATAAGACCAAGATCCCTATTTGCAACATTTGGAGATATAACTTAGGGAAAATGGTGGCTTCAAATGTTTTTGAGAATGTAGACTTTATCAGGGCAATTGCCAAGGTCTACAATCCTAATGAGTGTGCCTTATTTAGTAATTGGAAGGTGCCATATGAATTTGAATAGGGAAGTGATCTATGAAGCATTTAGAGTGAATAAGAATGCAATACTGTCAATTGACATTGGATCATTAAGGAGAGAGTTTGACAGTTTGAGTGGGCTATGCAAAATGAGCAGGCTTCCTATCTTCAGATCTAGTAAACTGAGTACAGAGGAAATGAGGCTCACCCCTGGCATAGAACCACCATACTACTATGACACTTTTTGAATCATACTTCAAAGATGCCTATTTTTCTTTATGTCAAATTTTTGGTGTAGACTATGAGCAGAGGATACCAAGTCATTTGTTGGTGCTTTTTGTGGATATCTGGTCTCATGATTCGAAAATGCAATTTAATTTTGTTGGATATGTTGTTGACAAAATCCACAAGGCCTTGATTGATGTGAAGAAAGACCCTCAAAGGGTCTATTTCAAATGATATTTTATGTTAATGCATGCCATTCTTTAAGCTGGTTTGAAGATGTGGAAAGGATCACTTGGGGTCGGGACCAAATAGGATGATGACTATTTACCCGTCCAAGAATGGACATATATTTGGGACAGGCACTACGATGCCTTAGACTATGTGTTGTTTGAAGAATATTTCTTTAAGGAGGTGTTACGTAAGCTTGGTGAGCGGGTTGATTGGAGGATGTAAGAGATGATTAGAATGTTTTTGAGATCTAAGGCCCTTGTGCTTGATTAAAAATTAACTCATAATTGGGGAGACTTGTTCTTGTATAAAGATGGCACAATAATCAGAGTTTATGGCTCACCAATGAGACCCCGTGTGCTTCTAAAATTTATACCTAACAGAATTGCGTTTCTTGAGATTATTTGGAAAATCAATGAGGCAAATAAAACTCACCTCAGGGTTCTAAAGAAGGTTTCATTCTTGCACACAACCTTGTACTTTTCAGATTTCCAAGTGCTAACCAAATAGGCACTTGAACTCACAATAAATTACTTAGCTTCATATAGAATGGAGGAAGACCTACTCAGGCCTTTTGACCCTAAGGGTTTCATCAAAGAGGTTAGAGATTCTCATAAAACATTGGCCTTTTATCATCAATATGAGAATCAAAGGATATAATCAGGAACTATTACAATTATGTGGAGGTGACACAAATAAAAGAGGGGTGGGTAAAGGTCAAATTCATAGTTTAGGAGAAAAGAAGTGAAACCCTGCATAAAAAGGGACTAAGGAAGAATCAAGGATCCTCTCTTGATGACGAGAATGATGTTCAATTCCTCTAAGCCTTTTTTTCACAAGATCTAGCACCCAAGCCTAGTACCTAACACTTCTACTGCACCATTGAATCCACCTACTTCTTCATCAACACCATCATCATCAATAATAGCCCTTATCCAAATGAGTCTCAGGCTAGAGATTCCAATCCATCAGTTGTCTCTTGGGAAGGATCCTACTAAAGAATTCCCTAAAAGTGAGTTTGAGGTTGGCCGTAGTGGCCAAGATGAAAAGAGTGAAACTTAGAATAAAGTTGTAACAAATGTTGGTCATAGATAGACAGAGAGGTGAGATAGTTGACTATGTGAGGGATTTATCTAGTAATCAACTTATGTATGATGATAATTTTATTTAGACAAAAGAGTTTAAAAAAACCATTAAAGCGATTAAAGAAAATATCGAAAGGAAATGAATATACAAGACATTACAAATGAAAATAGGAAGCAAATCTTTATGAAGTGGGGATAAATATTTGTGAACAAATGTTAAATATGACCCCTCAAAAGGTGAGAGAAATAGTCAAAGAAAGTGGTATTTTACTTCTTAAGGAATGAGACATTTCATTTACAATTTCTTTTGATGCACGTAGGGAGAGAAGGATTTGAGGCCACTACAAATGAAGAAAATGCAAAAGACTCTATACTTTCGGTCAAAATTTGCCAAAAACGTCATGTCTTGGTTATTTGGTTAATCTTATCTTGCACAAATTAGCTTCAAATGATAAGGGACAGAAATGAATCAACCGATCATTTGATTGTTAGAAGGATAATTGACACCACAATATCTCAAGCTACACAACGTCAGACAACACAGACTGCAACGTTCGTAGAGGCACTTGCTAAAGGACTTGATGCAGACATGGATAAGTTGACAAAGGAAAATCAATTGTTGAGAGAACAATTGACAACTCAGACATCTTTTCTCCACCCCCCTCAAAAAACTGCTATACCAAAAGAAATAATGCAACTGAGGTGAGAATCAAAGATGACAAAATAAAGGCTAGAAATTTGGAAAATGATTTGAAGAATAGTTTTAAGAGAGGAGACAAATGCAAAAGAAAATGAGGCTGATATGGTTGACTGGTTTCTTGGTATCAAACTCAAATCACTCATATAAAATGCACAATAGGTACAAGAAACGTATTCATTTCTTAAATGTTCATGCCACATACAAACAAATGAGTATAAGGGAGTTAACTACATTTTTGTTTACCATATGCTTGTACTATTCAACGACGGTAGAGGATTAAATTGTCATATAGAATGGAAGAAAATTTGTATGAAAATTATTTTTTTCCATGTGTGTAGAGATTAATGGTGAAGAAATAAATGTAGAAAAATTAAGTTCTTACTTAGATAAGCTCTCACAACTTGATTATGGAGTGGTGTTGATTACTCATACATACCTCCCATCTCATGTTCTTAATATATAGGAGTAATAATACATGAAACCGTCAAACAATATTACAAAATTATGGACGGGCTAAAAACTACTTATAAAGAGGTTCCCATCTTATCTCCAATGAAAGATTCCCTATTGTGTGATCAAAATGTGACACACTTCTATAACCCATTACATTTGAGAGAATCCATGAAGAAGGAAGTCTCAAGAAGCGGCTTATAACTTCCTATCTATGATGTGCAAGAATCTAAGATAGTGTGAATGGTGGCTCTCAAATGAACCTTAAGAAGAGACCCTTGCAAGGTGCACCATAGAATGAAAGATTCAAATGATGCTGCAAATGATAGATAATCTAAGATGAAATGCAAGAACTAAGCTATGATACAAATGCAAGAACAAGGAAAGCAAAGCTAATCTAGAAATATTACAATACCTCCTAGTTAAGCTATGTGATCTAAGCTAAATAAAATAAGGAAATACTAATCTAGAATGCAAGAGTGCTCAAGAATCCTCTAAGAATGCAAGTAAACAAAGTGATATCATAACAATAGCATGAGTGAGTAATCTATTATCCATTTTTTTCAATAGTGAGGAGAGAGCCCCCTTTTAAAGAACAATGAATGATAGAGATTAAGAGGCAAAATCCAAGGGTGGAGAAAAATCCTCATTTTGAGTTTGGTGCACAAGATTCTCAAGAGGCAAAATCAATGGACATGGCTAAGAGGCAAAAAGATGTGTGGAAGATATTAAGAGGCAAAAAGAGATTCCACTCATCTTGGAAAGTGTGCATTCAATGTGTAGACAAAAATTCTTTTTCTTTTTTGTTTTAAATTACAAAATTCCTTTTTCATGTGCACACATAGGATAAGGTAGATTTTATTTAAATAAAAAAGGACATGTTCTTTTAATTAAATAAAGCTTAGGATAAAGTGGCCAAACTTTAGGATATCATCAAATAAATGATAAAATAATGATTTGATCAAGAAAAACGAGATTAAATCAATGTGCAAAATTGATTAAGCACAAGATGTAGTCTAATATTTAAATTTCAATGTTTAGAAAGGGGTCTTACAGTTTACTAGACCATTTTTGGGTGATTAAACCTATGACATGTCAAATCAAACACCAACATGTGTAACTCCCTTTTACATCTCATTTATGTGTTCAACATGTTTCTACATTTTCCTATTTTAGGAGACCAAACTTCTAGGGGCCATAACTTTCAAACCAGGTGTTTAATTGACAAATCATTTGAAGTGTCAAAAAGCTCACGACATGCTCTATCACCTAGTAACCCACTAAGCCGGTTATGGACATTTTAAGGCTATTTCAGAGCCTCTAAAGTATTCAAAATTAAATTTGTAAATTATTTTGGCAACTTCCACAAATGGAAACTTTAATATCTTCAAAATTGGACATGATCTTGGAAAAAAATTTACTAGCATGCTTATCTAGCTCATTTGAACTTTTGGGTAAAGAATAGGGAAAATATGCTTAATGAAAACTTACTAAAAATAGTAACCATGTGTAAATGAAAGGTTGAGACATTTTCCTAACAAGTGCATCCCTCTAAAATCTACGCTATTTTGGATTGGCCAACATTGACCAATGTCTCTGAAGTTCATAGTGTAGATACCTAAAAATGTCCTCATAAAATTAAGGAAATTATTCTATTAATTAAATATATATTATAATTTATTTATTTAATTCATTACCATCTTCTACTATTATTTAAATAAATATACGTATTTATTTAAATAATTCATTAGCCTCTTATATCCTTAAAATTAAATAAATCCTTTTTATTTTATTACCGATTTACCATCTACTGATTCTCCTATTTATGGAATAAACAACTTTGTTTATTTTATAAATTCCTAAATCCTTTTCTTTTCATCTCCACCAATTACCTTCAATCACATGGATAAACTCCTAAATTTTGAGCTTGTGACACTTTTCACATGTCTCGTCATTTGACTTTTTTTATAGTCAATATCCTCTACCTGCCACTCAATCTGAACCACTCATCTATTGCCTCTTAATCTCTATTATTCCAACCCAAACCCTACCTACTCTTCAATCATATTCACTCTCCTAACACCTCTTAATCCTAGCCCTTGATTTTCATGAGGTTTCTATAAAAGATATTTTCTCTTCACATTTGAACTCCCAATGCATTTGTGATCTTTAGCCCTTGGAGAACTTGTGTCTTTACCCTACAATTCTTTAAGAGCCCATAGCTTCCATACCGCTACTATATTTCCATATCCCTATCATATACATTATCATACACTTGATCAATCAACCATATCCATTCTTTCATAGCCTCTTGTGCTTGTGCTACAAAATTGAGAGGACCCACATTCCATCCACACAAGATCTTGAGATATGAGGGAAATGAAATCAAGCGTTTCCTGAAGGCATTTGATGTGGTTTGTGTTTTTACATTATTTTTTTGATGTTTTGAGAAGAAGTGTTCCATTTATATGATGATTGAATGTTTTGTGGATTCCTTGCTTATGGGTGGAATGGATTAGGGTTCACATATTTTGTTCATTTCATTCATCATCATTTTGGCATTCTTGGGGGGACCCTAGTCCATTTACTAACCTTGTTTCTCTTGTTGGAAGTATTCTATGAATTTGCAGGCCTAGAATCATTGGAGTCACCAGAACTATGCATTTTACACTCAGTCTTGAAATTCTTCCTTATTTTTTCACTGTTTCTAACTATATTTTATGAAAATTTACTATTTTTACCCTCTTTCTCTAGGAAGTTGCGCTTTTTCTTAATATTCTTGCACTTTTGATTATGGTTTTTGTGCTTATGCACTATAATCCTATGCTTCTAGATTGTATTCCTACACTTTTGTTTACTGGTTACTATATTTTTAGGGTTTCATTAGTCATGCACTTGTGTTTCATTATTTATGCACTTATATCAAGGTAAACCTACACATTTGAGTTTTATTTTTACCTTTTTTTATAATAAAATCTAGTCAATTTTTCATTTGGATTTTGTTTTGAGATAACCCTAATGGACTAACAAGTGGTTCAGCTTGTCTACATGGGTCCAAGACTTGATTTGAAATTACTAACACTTTGTGGTTGTAGATTTGGCTTTGGTTTTTATAACATCTTGTTTTGGTGCTTAAAAAGAACCCACTTGTTTTTCTTAAATTAGATAATATTTGTTTTTTTCTTAAGAGGAACCCAAGTGTTTGATGTGTTTAACATGTTTGGTGCGCTTTCACACTTTGTGTTAAGTAGATCCCAAGATAATTCACAAGTATCCTCTCCCCTCACCTTTATGGATCTTGGGTGTAAGATAAAGTATATCTATCTTCTTTGCTTTTGATGAAAAGGTAGAATACGAGTATCCTCTCAGCTCACCTTCGTGGATCTTAGGTGTAAGAGAAATCACATCTATATTTTCCTCTAGAGGGCTTTTCGTGGTTTGAAAAAAAAGTAATCACCACCAAGGGAATGACCCAAAGTGATGCTTTCCTTCGATCTTCTATATAATATTTTCTTGATGATGATTCATTCTGTCAACTCCTCACATACCCACACTTGTGTGGAGAATATATTACATCTTCTTTTAGATGGAGGGATCCCCCTTTGAGGGTGGGGAGACCAAATGCTCAAATGGACATCAAGTCCTCAAATTGCAACTAAAAAACTTAGGTTAGAAGCCTCCTATAATTACCTTAGTGTGATGGTTTTAGTGCAAAGGGATTGCATCATCCCTTGAAGATGCTCACCATATGTATTTCCTTGAGTCAAGATATAAATTTTCAGCTCTGAATATAAGCTATTTATAGCTTTCCAAAAAGAGGGCGATTGGGCCATGCCTCCAACCCTGGTGCCCCCTATCCTTCTCTCACAAAGAAAAAGGTGGAATATTACCCCCTAAAGGGTTGAACACTTGAGTTGAAGAAATACCAAGTTGTGGGTTTGATTCATGTCATATTGTAATGCAATGACCTTAGGTAAAATAACATTTTCTTGGAGTTTTATTAAATTGTGATAGACCTATGGAAATTGGGCTTTGAGGAGCCAATTGAACATACACACTGCATTATGTTTTACATCCTATCAAATATTCAAAAATTGTATTTTTCTACTTGAAGTGTATTCTTGACAGAATCACTCACAAACAACATTCAAACTTGCCCAAAACTTGCAAATAGTTAGACAAACATTTATTTTCACCATACTTGTGTTTCTTAGAGATAAACTTGTTCTTTTGACACCTATTCCTGCACTTTTCTTCACTAGAGTTGTGCTTCCATGTCCAGTTCCTACGCGTCTTAAACTAAGATGTCAAAACATTGTCACAATACGCTTTATACACCTTGACATTTAGTTATAATCTTTAGGTTTTCATCTCATCTACTACCTCAGTCCAGATCATTTTCATTTAGTCTGCACACTTGCATTTAACCTCCACTAGTGAACTAGGTCTTTGGCATACACTTAGGTTACTCATTTTGGGTCTAGAATCATACATTGGGCATCATTATCATCCTACTCACTTGAGGTTCATCACCTTTGAGTAGGGACACTTATCAATATCCTTGGGTTAGGTAACTTTCTTGGGGTACACCATATCCTACTTAGTGGACCCTTTCTTGATCATTATACTTATCTCTATTAATCATAGCACACGTTTTATCTCGCATATACTATCATTTTAAACCTAGGTCTTTGTTATCTTTAGATTTACCATTCATAATAAAAATAATCATACCTTATCATTTTTCTTCATACCACATTTGGAGACTATCTTTTCACCATAAACTTAGCTTCACATTACATTGGCTTCATAAACATCCCTAGAGTCACCACTATTTCTTATCTTCATAGGTCACATCTTAGTTGGCATAATCTTTCCAAAATTTGTCCTCATATCCTAGAGTTTTCATTTATTCATCACCTAGGGTTGTATACCACCTACCATATCATTTGTCTTAGGTCAAGATCAAGAACATTTGTATGCCCTTTAAGACAAGAGCTCAATTGTGTAGAGAAATGGAACAAGGAGATGGGCATCATAACCTCCATGACCATGAAGACCTCATTATTTTCGATTAAGATCATGATAAAAATAATAACCATGAGAACAACCATGAAGATGATGAAATAAATGATCAAGTCATATCTCGAAAGCACTCTATAACAAATTTTTTCTTAAGATCCCCACTGAGGTGCTAAAGTGTAACCCCCAATAATATTTTAAATCTATGGTTGATCAAGGAATCAAGATACTTGATGGAATTGAACCCTCTTTACTTGGATTGGAATATAAGGCTATATCTAGTGGAACTAAATACACCAAACCCATGTTGGTTGAGAAGACAATAGAAGTAAATCTAGGAACAAAGGAAGAACCTAAGATCATGCACTTGGTAGAATCATTGAAAACTAAGGAACAAGTGACATTTATTCACTTCTTTAAAGAAAGAGAAGTGAACTTTGCTTGGTCATATTTAGACATCCTTGGATTAGATCTTCATTTAGTTATGCATCACTTAACCCTAGTACTGGGTGCAAAACACATCAAGAAAAAATTAAGTAAGAAGCATCCAAAAGTGGCATTCTTGTTAAAATCAAAGTTAGAAAAGTTGTCAGACACTGGTTTCATCAGGCCTATTGATTATGCAGTTTGGATATTTTATCTCATACCAGTGCCTAGACTAGTTGGGGGCATCTATGTGTGTACCAACTCTAGAGATTTACACAAGGCTTGTCCTAAAGATGAATTTACTTCTCCCCAACATTGAGATGATAGTATATTTAATAGTAGGCAATGGGATGTTGTACCTTATGGATTTTTTTAGGGTATAATTAGATCAAGATTGCACCTAAGGATCAAGATTAGACTATATTTTACATATCCTTGGGGAACATTTTGTTGGAGTCTCATGCCATTTGGTCTTAATAATGCTAAAGAAACTTATCAGAGATTCATGATCACTATCTATCATGACATGATACATACACTTATGGAATATTATGTGGATGATTTAATAGGGAAGTAATTTACTAAACTAGGTCACTAAGAAGTATTAGAAAAAAATCTTCATCAGACTCAAGAAATAGAAAGTTTAACTCAACCCTAAGAAATGGGTTTTTGAAGAAACCTCTATGAAACTCCTAGGATTCATCCTCTCTAGAAAGGGAATCAAAGAAGACCCTATCAAAGTAGAAGATATAATTGAAATTACACCACCCAAGAATATCACACAGTTGAGATCACTACAAGGACATTTACAATTTATTTTTCACTTCATAACACAAATGGTAGACATGTGTCACCTTTTTTCAGCACTTTCTACAAAAGAATGATCCTTTTAGATATGATGAAAAGTGTGATAAATATTTTAACAAGATTAAATAATACTTAATGTCACTGTGAGTGTTGGTATCACCTCAAGAAAAAAACCCCTACTTTTGTACATATAAGCAACTACATTAGCATTGGGGGCACTTTTAATAGAGCATGATTCAAAATGGAAGGAACACATCATCTAGTATATTAGTCAGGCACTTGTAGGATATAATATCAATTACACTCCTATAAAACAAGCTTTCCTTGTCATAATTTTTTCTTTGTAGAATTTGTGACATTACATGTTTACCCTTAAAATGAAGCTCATAGAAAAAATTAGTCCTCTCAAGTAACTTTTGAGAAAAGTAGCAATTGACAGGCTGACTAGCTAAATGGATCATGATAGTTAGTGAATTTTACATTGAATATGCATAAACAAAAACTATTGCAAATTAAATTGTAAATGCTCCTTTTATAGATGATCATCCTCTTATCAGTGAGTTGCCTGACGAACTTGTATTCATTATGGAATGGTCATGGCTACGAACCTTATATTGTGATGAATCCTACACATGGAATAGATTAGGTGTTGGTATCTTCTCTTTCACACCACAAGGGGATTGCATACCCAAACCATTTAAGTTAAAATTTTAGTTTACTTACACTATCATGGAATATGATGCACTTTTTACTAGACTCTACATGGCTATAGAATGAAAAATCTCATAATTATGAGTCTTTGGTGATTCTCAGCTGGTGATTATACAAGTGAATGATGATTACAAAAATAAGGATGACAATTTATTTCCTTACAAATAATTGATCGAAGAGCTAAAAATACACTTTACTGTAATAAAATTTGATTAGATCCCTAAAGACAACAATAGAGTTGTTGATGCTATGGATACAATTGCTTCACTCATTGAGGTGCCACACAACACTCCTTTCTGTGAGTTCCTAGTGGATCCTCTCTTGGTCCCTGTACACAAAATATCTAAATCTGAGTGGTTTGGTGTTATTATAATTAGTCCTAGTCCTCCTTGGTATCACAACATCTACACCTACCTTTACAACAACACATTACCCAACGATCTATCCAAAAATTTCCATAAGAGATTTATTTTCCAAGCCTCTTGCTATGTCATTATCACTGATACTTTGTATCAGGATGGTCTCAATAGTACCTTACTTATATGTCTTGTGCATGGCGAGGTTGAAAATGCTTTATGAGAGGTACATGAAGGTATATGTGAGGAGCACTCTAGTGGTCCTACCTTGACTAAGAAACTCCTACTCACTAGGTATTATTGGCCCCAATGGAAAAGGATTCCTATCAGTTTGTGAGAACATGCAATAAATTCTAGATACATGGAGACTTAATACATGCACCTACACAGAAATTGCAAGTGATCACTACACTTGAGAGCTTTTGTTAGTGGAGACTTGAACTTGTGGGAAAAATGTATTCATCTTCCTCCAATGGCCATAAATTCATTATCATTGTCACTGAGTACATCACAGAGTGGATAGAAGTTATTCCCCTTACACATGTTACTAGAAAATAGATTGCTACATTTATCCTTAATTATATCATGTGTCGATACGATGTTCCTCTTTCTATAATCACAGATAACAGTTGTTGCTTCAAGAGTCAAGATGTCCAGGAAATCTATGAGAAGTTCCATATTCAACATCGCTTCTCCACACCCTACAAATATCAAGGTAATGGTTAGATTGAGGCTTCTAAAAAAACTATCCTGAAAATCCTTAAAAAGACCGCCAATAAAATTGGTCATGACTAGCACATTAAAATAAATCCTTCCTTGTGAGCTTACTACACATGTGTTTTTACTCCCACATGTGCCACACCATATTCCATTTTCTATGGATTTTAGGCTATCCTACCCATTGAGTTCAAGTTACCTTCTTTACAGATCTCCTTAGACAATCTTATTAGTGATGAAGACTACAAAGTATACCACTTGCATGAGTTTGAACTACTAGATGAACAAAGACATAGTTCTTGCAAATCATCTTAGATCTTATCAGCAATGCATGTTCTAGAGTTACAATCATAGAGTTAAGCCACACAAATTTTAGGTTGGTGATCTTGTACTTATAGAGAATCCTAGAAATTAGTAAGATGGAGAGAATAAGGGCAAGTTTGAACTTCATTGGCTTGGTCCATACATTATCACTATTGCATACACATGGATAGAACATCTATTTCCTATTCCTAAGGGTGATGTTTTAGATGATCCAATCAACAATAGTCACCTTTGCAATTTTTATGCTTAATTGCCTTAGGAAACCCCTAACAAGTCTTGATGAAATACCCAAAAAATCATAAAAAGTCATGAAAAAAAAATAAAAAAAATCATAAAATTCCTAAAAATACAAAATAAAAATAAAATTAAAGAGGATAATTTTTCCTCTAGTGAAAATCACTTTGGTGGTGCCTTAGGCAAGTACCATGGTGAAACTATTGGGAAAAGTGTCTCAACCTTGTATTTACATGGGTTACTAATTTTTGTAAATATTCATTTGAGCATGAATTTTCCCTATTACTTTCTAGAATGTTCAAAATGGTTAGATAACCATATTGATGCATTTTTGTGGCAAGTTCATGTCCAGTTTGGAAGATATTAAAGTTTCAATTTTTGTAAATTACTAGAAAAAGTCACAAATACAATTATGAAGGTTTTAGAGACATCAAAAAGGGTAACAACTATGGCCAAATGGAGTGGTATTTTTGGAAATTATAGAACACGTCACAAGCTTTCCAACACTTCAAATGGTTTTTCAATCAGACACTCAGTTTGAAAGTTATGGCTTTCCGAAGTTGGGTCTCTCGAAATATGAAATGTAAAAATGTGTCAAACATGTAAATGAGTTGTAAAAGGGAGTTACACATGCTAGTGTGTGTATTGATACATCATATGGCATCTTTGATTGGATATAATATGGGCACCTCTTTTTGGAGTGTTTTTAGCTCTTGTTTTTGTAATACCATTTGATAGTTTCTTGTATTGTATCTCCTATATATTATGTGCATGAGATGGAGGGTATGTGTAAGAGTCTTCTAGTTTTTAGTTACCTATGGATCTTTGGTCATTCATACTCCTAAGAGAATCTTTTTGTGCAAGTATATTGTAATCTCTTATTGATTGTTGAATAATATATTCAGTTGCTTTTGGAGTGGGGTTTTTCTCCTAAAAGGGTTTATGCATGTTATTTTTGTTAATATTTGCTACATTTTTGTAATTGTGAAACATATCTGAGAAATTTTTTACAATATTCCCCCCAAGGGTTAGTGGAGGAAGTTGTTCTTCTACTTAACTTCTTTACAAAAACTAGGAAATTGATGCCATATGTAGGGACCTTAACTCCTCCTTCCTTTGGATTCTACTTGATCTTTCCATATGTGTTTCTCTTCAACATCTTAATAACCTTTCCACCCTCACAATAGATTGTGGATTGTTTCACCTTGCTTTCTTGTGCATGCATTCTCCATACATAATAATCTAGTCTTATCCTCATCTTAAGTGTTTCCCTAACCTTGGCTATGGTTTGGGACACCTGGCACCTCATGATTAGAGGAAATTCCCATTATGACATCCATCTTTTCACTCACAATCCATAATAAAGTTTCACTTGTACCATCAATCAATATCATTCCACTTTCACTTCACAATAAAGAAAATCCATTTTGTGGATTGAACACCACTTTTTGGAAAGCTTTGAGTAGCTTTAGACTTCAACAAAATCATGACATGATGAGACTAATATTAAGAAGACATAACAACATCCTTGTCAATATATTAGACTATTCACATCAACTGTGACAAGAATCATTTATGCATGAAGCATGATGATTGTTTGTTTGATGTCTTTGATTATTATTTTTAATCTTTGGTGACATGTTTTTTAGTTTCTTTTTTATTTATTTGATTAGATATTTTGTCTCCAGGATGTCCTTAACATGAGACATGATGATGGGGAATGTTCACTTACTTGTTTCCTATGGATTGTTCCCTAGTAACGTGTTGATTCATCTTAGGACATGATTTTCTAAGGTCATCAAGGAGATATGGATCACATGTGAACATGGGAAACCCTTAATTTATAATGTGTGTTCCTTCATGCAACTAGCATGTTGATTCATTTGGATTTAATCCACATCCAGATGAGTTCATCCTTTTTCCATAATAAGCTTAATGATGATATATCACATAAAAAGTGCAAGAATTTCCACCTATTTCATTCATCTCCTTCCACCATTGTTCCTGTTGACCATGTTTCTCGGTTGGCTCATGGGTCCATGCGTTGAAAAGGGTAAAGGATGATCAGGTTTGATCTAACCCAATGATGGGCATTTTTCCTTACTCTCAAAGTGCTCAATAGATATTTGTGTATGTATAAATAATACATTCATGAAATAAAGGTGCTATCTATCAATTCTATGGAAGAAAATAATACAATTTAAACAAAGAATTGACAAATAAAGCATTTAACATCTCATGGATCTCTAACTAAGATTTGCTAATAGAGCTCTCAACCTTAATCTCTACTAGTGACAATCCTAGAATGAGAATTTTGATTATGATATGCTTAATCTAGCTCAAATTCCCTCCATTGCTATGATCTTTGATTCAAATGCTCTCAATTATGCTCAATTTGCTATGAAATGCTCGCAACTTTCCATGAAATGCCTATAGTAAGGATGCCTTGCATTCGAATTTTCTAGGATCCCTTATGCTCTCAAAATGACTTCTATTTATAGGATTTTCCCAAGTGTAAGGGGTAGAGTTACTTGATCATGATTAAGCCATGGTTGAGTGAGAGGCTTTCAAATGGTTTCAAATGGAGGGACATTTTAAATGGTTGTCTCAAAGGTTTGGACAAAGGGACAAATTTGAGTGATTGAGATTCAAAGTTCAAAATGAGTGATTGAGATTGCAAATTAGGAGTGATCCATGTGCTTTGTGTTCTCAATTATCATTGGTTTCTCAAATTCATGTTGAAGGATATTAGGATGTATTAAATTCAATCAATTAATTAAATTAGCCATGTAGGGAAATAGGTTGGATTTTATTTTTTGATTTAAACTATACAATTAATTGATTAAAATCAATTATATAGTTAGATTAATCCCTTTAGGCTTATATTTGATCATTTGATGTCATTATTTATTTGATCCTTTGATTTTAAATGATTTTGTCCAATTTGATTGATAAATGGCCATTTGAAATTGATTTGATCCATTTTGATGAGATTTAGAGCATTTGGCTGAGATTTGCTGATTTTCTTGATAAGAGGACACCTACCCAGTTTTAGGTGTCTACAAATACCCCTCTTTGAATTGATGTGCAAAGCACATTGATTCAAATAAAATTGCATGTCCTAATCATTGATTTGATGCCTAATTGATTGATACAAAAACTTGATTTGAAAGATTGATAACCTGATTCGATGATTGATTTGAAACTTTGATTTGAAATCCTTGATTTGATTGATTGCTTTGATAAATTGATTTGAAATCCTTGATCTGATTGATAAAACCTGATTCAAAACTGATTTGAAACTATGATTTGATAAGATGCAGAATGCCCCACTAATAATGTTTGAAATTCCAATGGCCCAGATTTGATAGTGTTTGATACAAATTTGTTTTGATACTATGATAATGCCCCCTCATAAATGAAACATATTGATCTCTAGATAGAAAAATGTGATGAAATTGATAGAAAATGGATCCAATATGTTTTCATTTCTGAAAAAAAATGATGACGATCCTGGCAACAAAGCATTCCCCAGTGTGTAGAAAGTGCAGATTAGGTCAAATGAGGTTAAACTGGGTCAAAAATCCTCCAAAACTAGGTCAATTAGCTTAAATAGGTTGAAAACCCCATTTTTACTAATCATTTTCACTTTTCACCCTTGAAATTTTGCTCTGATCCTACTGAGATTGAAAGCGATGGTGGTCCATATTAGAGAACACGATTCGAGCGAGGATGCCGGTATTAGAGACCTCCTGAGTATGGATTTTTAGTAAGTGGTTTTTACCTTCCTAGTGCATTTATTGCTCTGTTTTGATAGAATTTATTACAATTTTCCATGCTTTCTAGGGTAGATTAGATGAAATGACGCGTAGCATACACTAAATGACGTGTAGGAAGGTTAAATGTTGCCTCTACATTGGGAAATTATTCCTATGTGTAGCCAAATACAGCTTATGATTAGGTTAGAGTTTTGCATTTGTGCAATAAACTACCACGTATAAAACCCTAGTTGTAAAATGTCGCTTATAAGGTTTAACATACCACGTAGAAAGGTGAAATGCCGCGTACACTGTAAAGTGACACCTTTGATGAATCAAATCACACCTAGCATCATTTAAATGATGCCTAGAATGAAATGACGCGTACACTATGCCAAGTGACACCTGCTTTGAAAATTGATGAAAACTTGATTGAAAGGAAGCACAAACCGCTTTCTGATTGATTATCTGGATGACTAGATTGATTTCCAAGATAGATAGATCTGTTTTAGTAATGCAAACAAGTGATTAGGATATTAGGATAATAATAAAAATGGATATTTGATTTTTCAATAAGATAGGATAGAATACTGATTGATAGGATAACTGATCATATTGGTCCCTTCTCAAGATCTAGAGTTAGGAACAATAAGTTGATGCACTCAAAAAGAGAAAAGGATTGATTGAATTTGTTTGATTGACTTAGAATGATCCACTGATATAATGATACTGATATAATTCCCTTGATTTGAAAAATAGGCACATTTCTATAAGTTATATGTACGAAATCTAGCCTCATGGATTCTTGACTTATCTAATGAGTTGATAGATCCAGAGTTACGCGTGATTGAGTAGTGCAGGTTGAGTTTCCTTTTAGAGCTTCCTCAGTTCCAGCTGAACCAGGGTTTACTAACAGCTATGGCAGAGCATTGGCACTCTTACCACCATAATTTCCACCTTCCACTCGACGAGATGACTATCACTCTTGAGGATGCCTACAGATTGCTCTGTATCCCAACTCGAGGAGAGCAGGTTTACTATGATCAGGTTTATGATGAAAATGTATGCAGATGCATGTTTGTAGATGATACGATCACATGGGCACAATTTGCATCTTTTCCCACTTTGCTAGTAGTTCTAGGTGTTGTGATAGGAGGTTTACTACTTCCTGATAGACGAGGTCATAGGTTCTCAGTTGGCTGGGGTCGGTTCTTGGAGGATTTGATTGCACATCCTCGATGTTTTGATTGGGGTTCTTGTGTGTTGGCACAAACTTACCATGATTTACATGAGGTTATTTACAGAGCTAGTGCGTCTTTATCAACCGGTGCTATATTGTTACAGTTATGGACCCAGGAGCATATCCCTATTATTAGACCGATAGCAGATCGAGTTTGAGGCTGAGGATGGCCATATGCATTTTTATATGATGGGATGGTTGTCTAGCGTCATCTAGGAAAACTTGAGTATGGGCGCTGCACCATTGATGACATTGATCAGGTTGTCTGGAGACCTTACCATGGATGTGAGGGATGGTGGGAGGATGATGATGAGCTTCCATATATTTTTTCCCCATGGTGGATGATTAGTCGATCACCACTTGTTATAGAGAGATTTTGCTTTGGGCGAGTATTGAGACAGTATGGCCGAGTCCAAGATATGCCATAGGGTATGGCTTTATACGCATGAGTACAAGCAGAGCGGTCCATGTGGGGAGCTTAGGTTGATTACCAGTATGATTGCATGGAGATTGATAGATTGATATATATCTAATGGGACATGTTAGACCACGTTTCTGATGATGGGATGAGTTCTGAGTACAAAGAGTGGTTCTTACACCACATATTCACTAGATTCATAGATTTTGTGGAGCCGATTCCTGATATGGATGACACATCCGATGATGATGGTGGAGATGGCGGTGGTAGAGGTGGTTGTGCGAGAAGACCAAGACAATGAGCTCATAGAGTACTAAGAGATCATAGGATACACATAGATGTAGGCAGAGGATGGGTGGGACCTCAGATGTGGGGTGGTCATGTCAAGGATAGGGGTGTTGGTTTTGGACAACTGAGACAGAGAAACGTATAGGAACAACCACAGGTTTAGTCCAGACCAACTGCAGGATGGGGTTAGCAGAGACAACGCCACAGAGATGGCAGGTAGGCTCATATAGATGCTGCTAGATAGGTCATAGGAGCATAGGATCCTCCACATGTTCATGTTTAGGCACATCATGTTCCTCTTGTACAGGGACAAATTCTAGCATAGCATGTGCCTCCTTAGATTTCGCAGATATCTCAGGTTCCTCCCTAGGCCTCAGGCTCCTCCACGGGCTCCACAGGTGATAGATGACTTGACACAAGATGTGAGGACCCTACAAGCTGGGTTGACATCAGTGGTTGGTCAGATGGATCAGGTAGCTTCCATGGTGCAGCAATTTATGACCATGATGGCACAAAGGCCTAGTGTTTCTAGCACTAGTCAAGTACTACTGACTGCATGGGATAGATTGGGTGATAGAGATCCTGATGGGACATGTGATGGATCAAGTATAGGTATAGGTGATAGATCAGGTGCCCCTACTGGGTCTTGAGATAGATTGGATATTGATCCACATTGAGATGTATTGATGTATCATATTTATTGATTTTGATTAGGACTTTGTTGATGTATCATTTTGTTGATAGTATTGTATCTTGATATACAGATGTTATGGATCTTTTGATGGACATTTGTGTGATGATTTTCCTTGATTCCTATGTTGTGTTTATGATGTTTATGTGAGATTTCTTTATATGCAGATCTATATCATTTCTATGATGCATTTACTTTTATTTATGCTATGGATGCAGTTTATCTTATATAAGACATAGATAGATGGATGCAAATGATGTTTATGCAACTACTCCTATATGCTTCTCTGATTTTGATGATGAATGTGATGATTTATGCAATGCAATGAAATGAATGCAAATAGATTTTTGGATTTTGATTTTATGAATGTATGCAACTTTCTATGAAATGCACTCTTAAATTGGATATAAAATGATTAATGATTAATGCTTCTTTTCTTTTGATTTTCTAATATAATGAATAATGATTAATGATTAATGCTATGAATGGATGAAAAAGATAATCTCACATCATTGATTTGAAACTAGGATAATTGATTATATAAGCCCCAAAAATTGATTAAACTCCTTTAACTTGGAAAAATCCTCTAAACACATGCAGTTAATATAACATGAAAATGTAATGCAATAAAACTAATTGTCACTAGCTTTTTGCAAAATAACTACAAAAGTGATATATTATCGTCATTGATCATTGTGGAACTAAGAGCAAGTACAATCATCACTGACCACATCATGATGATATGAATATTTCTTTCATCGCTTTGGTAACCCCTTGGGAAACTAGTACAACCCTCACTAGTTGAATAACCAAGTATGGGAGTATGAATACCGGTTTCATTGGATTCAATGTTGCAAGTGGATTTTGGTATTAAGATATGGAAAATCTAAATAGCCAAGGTATCCTTTTGCATAAGAAAACAAAGGTTAATCCTCCTTCCTATATGTAAGTCCTCTATGGTTCTTTGATGACCATGTCGTTAGAAGAATTCACACAAGTTGATGGATCTTCCTCAAAACACTCACTCAAAATCAAGAAAATATCATATCTTCATCATCGCCAATCTATTCAAAACATCATCGATTAGCTAAAAAGACATAACAAAATGCAATGAATATAATCAAAAAGCTTCGAGTGTTTTGCTTTTTATCAAGATTTTCAAAAGAATTCCAAACATTCTGATCATTTAGGTTGTGTCAATTTTTAATCCCGATAAAATAAGTCAATGAAGTTCAAGGATCAAGTTTTTAGATCAAATGCTTAGGTTTGAACAATGATATCCATCAAAGGTTCAACAATATCTCTCCTCTGAAATTCTAAAAAATATGTTCTTGATATGTGATCAAAATGTAGCACTCTAAATCCGTTTGTACCAAAAACCAATGCTTTTGCCCCCAAGTGATAAATGTAACCATGTGAAACGAGGGCAAATGAAACCTAGTATGCAATAGTGCAGCTGAGAGATTTTATTATGACTATGCACAAATGATGGATGCAATGAAGGATATGTACAAATGAGATGATGAAAAAGGAAATATCTACAAATGCAACTAGGAAAGACCTAAGAGATCAAAAAGCGCATGTTTACTAGGGTTTCACCTTTTGGGTTTATTGCTCTTTTTCTCTCTTTATTTTATTTTATTTTATTTTTTTGCTACCAAGGCGCCTATTGCTAGGTTTTCACCAAGGTAATTTTTCTCTTTTTCATTTTTTTTCATTTTTCCTTTTTCTCATTTTTTTTGGATATCATCAAGGTGCCTATTTGCTTGGTTTTCACCAAGACAATCATTTTTTTTAATTTTTGAATGTTTTTGCTTTCTTCATGCTCAATTTTCTCCTTTTTCTGATTTTCTAATTTTCCATTGTTTTTTACTTTTGATTTTTCTCATGTTTTTGGATTTTTGAATTTTCTCATGTACAAAGATTTGATGCTGAAGTCATTAGATACACACTCGTCTGATACTATTTCCTCCTATACTCTTTCATATGATCAGGTATGAAACCTCTTTAAATAGATGTTGTTAATATGCTCTTGTAGTTAATCCCCCTCATAATCAGCTAACTTGTAAGTTCCCCTTCCAAAATAGGAAATAATGACAAAGGGCCCAAGCCAATTTGCTTCCTATTTTCCTTTCTTTTCCCTATCTGCTTAGTTTTTAGGGTTTTGCTTAGTTTTTAGGGTTTTCTCGTAACACTAAGTCTCCCACTTGAAAGGTTCTTGGTTTGATATGCTTGTTCTAGTTTCTTGAGATTCTATTATGATAGACCTTCATATGTTCATAGGCTTGTGTTTGGTGTTCCTCCAACGATTCCAATTATTGAATTTGAGTGACCCTATAATCGTCATCATTGATTAATCCATGTAAATAAACTCTTAGGGATGGGATTTCAACCTCCAAGGGTAAAATAGCTTCTACCCCATAGACTAAGGAAAATGATGTAGCTCCAGTAGGTGTTCAGATGCTAGTTATATATTCCCACAATGCCGGGTTTATCTACACATTCCAATCTCTTCCTGATTTATCAACCGATCTCTTCAAGATTTTAAGAATATTCTTGTTTGTGGCTTCGACTTGTCCATTACCTTGAGGATAGTAAATGGAGGAAGAATGGTGTGTGATATGAAATGTTTCATAAATTTCATCCACATCTTTGTTCTTGAATTTTTTTTCGTTATCTATGATGATGGCATGAGGAATACCATACCTGCAAATAATGTGATTAAGGATAAACATTGAAATCTATTTTCCCATGGTAGTTGTCAAAGGTACGATCTCTACCCATTTGGTAAAATATTATGTTGCTATAATGATATATTTATGACCATTGGAAGAAGGTGGGTAAATCATTCCAATAAGATCAAAACCCCATTGGTAAAATGACCATGGTGTGATAAAAGGATGCAATTCTTGTGCAGGTGCATGGATCATGTCTCCATGGTATTGGCATTTTGCACACACTTTGACAAAGTGGCAAGCATATTTTTCTAAGGTTTTCTAGAAGTACCCCATGCGAAGGATTTTCTTAGATAAATTCAACCCACTTGAATGTGACCCACAAATCCCCTCGTGAATGTCTTTTAATGCTAATCTTGTTTCCTCATCCTCTAGACACTTAAGAAGCATTCCGCCAAGACCCTTGCAATACAATGTGTCTGATAGGATACTATAATGAGCGGCTTGTCTTATAAAATGTCATTTTTGGGCACAGGTTTGGTCAATAGGTAAAAATTGGTCTTTAAGATAGGAATAAATTGGTCCATACCAAGGTGAGTCATGTCCATCAATTAAGATAATGATTTGGGTGTCAGGTAAGTCAAAAGCCAGTTTTACCAACTCTTCCACCAAGAATTCATACCTCGCATTCTGATCAGGCAGTTGGAGTAATGAAGCCAAGGTATCCATAGCATCAACAACTCTATTCTTGTCTCTTAGAATTTGTTCAAATTTGATTAAGGAAAAGTATTTCTTCTAGTCATCTACCATTCTCTTATATGGCATCAATTTTTCATCCTTAGTTTGGTATTCATCATTGATTTGGTTGATGATCAATTGAGAGTCTCCATAAACTTGCAGTTCTATAACGTTCCATTCTAAAGCCATTTTGATGCCTATGACTAAAGCTTCATATTATGCAATGTTTTTTGTACATGGAAACAAAATTTTATAATATTTTGGAATGGTATACCCTTGAGGCGTGATCAATAAAATTCCTTCCCCTGAACCATTTTGAGTATAGGATCCATCGAAATACAACTTCCATGCCTTGGGTTCCACATTGACTATTTCTGCATCGAGAAATTCAACTTGAATGGGATGAGTAGACACTAATGGATTTTCATTCAACTGATCAAAAATAACTTGGCCCTTGATAGCTTTACAGTCCACATATTCAATATCAAATTCACTAAGCACCATTACACATTTAGAAATCCTTCTAGTTAGGGCTGTTTTGCTAAGTAAGTATTTTAAAGGATCAATCTTTGCAATTAAATTCACTCTGTGCATCAACATGTAATGTATTAGTTTTTGTGAGGCAAAAACCACTACTAGGCAAGATATTTCTATGAAGCTATAGTTTAATTCATATTTTATCAAAGTTCTACTCAAATAGTAAATGGCTCTTTCTTTTCCTTCCTCATCCTCTTGTTCCAATAAGACCCCTAAAGATATTTCTGGTGCTGAAATATAAAGTAATAATGGTTTTCCTTTGATAGGAGGAATCAGGATAGGTGGGTTGACCAAGTATGTTTTCAACAAAGTGAAGGCTTGTTCACATTCATCATCCCATGTAAAAATGGTATCTTTGTTTAGCAATCTTGTGAATGAATGGCACTTTTTCGCCAATTGAGAAATGAACCTCCTAATGGATTGAAGTCTTCCTTGAAGTGACCTCATTTGACTGATATTTTTGGGAGTTTCCATGTCCATTATTTCTTTTACTTTCTCCAAATCCACTTCTATGCCTTTTTTAGAAACTATATAGCCTAAGATCTTTCCGGATTGAACCCCGAATGCACATTTCTTTGGGTTTAGTCTCACTTTGAATTTCTCTAACCTTGTGAAAATATTTTCTAGTATAGGAAGATGCTATTTTCTTTGATGTGCCTTAGCTAAAATATCATCCACATAGTCTTCTAGGAAGGTGTGCATCACGTCGTGGAAGATAGTGGTCATTTCTCTTTGGTAAGTTGCTCTGGCATTTTTGAGACCCAAGGGCATCACATTCCAACCAAAGGTTCCCCATGGGAATTTAAAAGTAGTCTTTTCTTGGTCTTAAGGTGCTATGTGAATCTGATTGTATCCACTAAATCCATCCATTAATGAGAACATAGAATGTCCCACTGTTAAATCTACGATAGCATCAATGTTAGGCAATGGAAAATCATCCTTCAGAAAAGAAAGGTTAAGGTCTCAAAAATCTGTGCATATTCTAATGGATTTATCATTTTGGGTAACTGGTACAATGTTGGATATCTATTCTGCATAGGATATTACTCTTATGAATCCAACCTTAAGTATCTTCTCCAATTCTGCTTTGACTAATAGGGCTACATGTGGATGTATTTTTCTCAATTTCTATTTTACAGGTTTGATATCGGGTTTCACATTAAGATGGTGCATTATGAAGCTTGGATCTAACCTTGGCATGTCGGCATATGACCATGCAAAGTTAATTTTCTTTGCTTGAAAGAATTCGATGAAATCCTTCCTTTTTGATGGGGTTAGTGATGTTGCTAAGTGAATAAACTTTGGTTCTAAGTCAGTTCCAATGTTAACCTTTTCCATTGGCTCTATGAGAATAGGAGATCTCTCATCATCATGTTCTGGTAGGGTATCCAACCTCTCTTCCTTAGGTGCCACAGTTGGGTTTTCACCTTTGGAAACATCTAATATTTTTACTTTTTTAGGTTCTAGCACTACCACATGGTGGTTTTCACCACTAGACCTTTTCATTTTTTTGAATTTATTTCTTTTATTTTTTGGATTAAGATATTGTACCCTTGCCTCTATCATTATGTCTAGATTATATTCATTGGTGGAAGAAGATGGCTCAACTGCGTTTAGGTATTGGGCCATTGTATGGTCATTGGGAAAGTATAATAAGTCATTTGGTTTGGTTAAATCCCAATTAATGAGTTCGGGATGAAGCAAGGCTAAGGACGCATTAGGAAATTTGTCATTTTAAGGATTGAAGGACATGACCTTGTTTGAATGTTCTTACATTTTATCACTCAGGTCTATAACATGTGCTTGCTCAAGGTGTTCCATGGAAGTAGGATCAAATTTTTCCTCACTAGAGTCCTCGTTGATTTCCATGGGAAAGAAAGCATATGGATTAAATATAAAATTTTAATCACCCCCCACGAAGGTACCCAAGGTTCACCTATCCATTGTTGATTATCCCTAGATGCTTGAACTACATTGGATTCTTGAGACTCATTTGATACTTGTGTAGAATTTGAACCTTGATTCTCATTGTCTTGACTTTTGACATTAGGAATGGTAGCATATGTATGAATAACATCAACCTCTTTATCATGAAAAGATTCTTTGGATAGGGAATCCCACTCATAATCTCTAAAATCATCCTCACTCTCGGATCCTACCATGTGTACATGTTCATGAAAATCATGCATAGGGCTTGAAATTTCTCCTTTGCCTTGATAACCTATTCTGCATTTCTCATCTTTTGACCTCCAAGTAGGTTCAATGGGTTCTAGCAATCCTCTATTCCTGACTCCTAAGGGTCCTCTTCCCTTGTATCCCATTTTTTGCATAATTAGACATCCCTTTCCATATTTCTCAGTTTTGATATTGATGTGTTGTACTCTTTCAACGAGATTGTTTGAAGTATCTTCCTCTTTGTAGAGTCATTGTAAAACTTCATTGTCCTTCTTTTCTAGGGTTTATTTGTCACTCTCTCTTACAAAATGATAGTTATATTTGTGAGGTGGATGAGCACTTGATGATTTTCCATATGTCTTAGGATAAGTTGGCAAATCAAATAGGAAACCGAATATTCCACCACTCCTTTAGAATTGATTCTACATTGCTTTTCAAAGTTATGCATCATTTCATTCATCTTTTGGTATTGGTCCTTCTTGGATTTTTCTCTCTCATCCTTGGAAGGTTTCAAAATTTCCACCTTTGATGTAGAAGTTTTAAATGAATTTTCATGTGAACTTTGACCCTCATAACTCACTTTCTCCTTTCCCTTAGTTGGTGTAGTTGAGTTAGTTTGATTTTTTGTTTGAGGTAGATGTAGCATTTGATGTTAACTTTGAACCTTCCTCTTTAGCTTCTTCAATGGAAACATTAGAGATGAATCCTTCCCTATTTTGAGGAATAAATAACCCATGACTAGGTTTCAATTTATTGCAATATTGAAAAGGATTATAATCTCCTCCAATTGTGATCTCTTCACCAATGTGTGGAAATTTTATGCATTGATGATAGGTGGAAGGCACCGCTTGCATCTCATGAATTGATGGTCTCCCCAATAATATATTATAAGTTAGCTTCATTTCAAGGACTTGACATATGCTGTCTTTCTTGATAGGTCCAACTTGAATAGGTAAAACAATCATGCCTTTCAAAGATCTTTCTTCCTCATCAGAAGCCTTAATGGTAATCTGCTTTTTAGGATTAATGGATGATTCAGCTAACCCTAAAGAATTGACAAGGTTCAATGTGAAAATGTTAAGACCGGATCCCCCATCAATGAGGAATCTCTTGACCCTATGCCTTTGGATTAAAAATTCTATATGCAAGGTCAAATTTTGATGGTGAGTAATGGACATATCATCTTGTTCGGAGAAAGAAAGGTAATGTGGTACAATGAGATGTCCTACCATATTTTAAAACTTATCTTCCTCCAAAGTTATAGGAACATTAGTTTCCACTAGGGCTTTTTCCAAGATCTCCTTATGATTGGGAGAAAGTTTAAGTAACTCCAAAATAGCGATTTGTGCTAGAGTATTTTGCAATTGGTCAACCAAACTATAAGGCTTTGTTGAAGTAGATAGTTGTTTAGCCAAAATATTTGATTGTGTAGGGCCGATAGGTTTATGAGCACCCCCTTGTAGGGTAATCCTTGATTCTTTCCCCCTAGTGATGGCATTAGAATTTTCCACTTTGGGTTTTTCTTTAATTACCACAACATTAACAACATTCTCATGCCCGGCTAAAGTATTGATAGTATTGTCATAATGATGAGCAAAATTGACATTATTGTTACCTTTGGAGTTGTTGCCTTGATTGTTCAAAGTTGAAGACTCACCTTTCTCATGATTATAGAAAGGTTGTTTAAAGGCTGTATGATCCTCATTGTTTTGGGGCCCTTATATCTTAATTACACCATTGTCAAACAAATCTTGCACCACATGTCTTAGGCGCATGCAATCATTGGTTTTGTGTCCTTGATTCCTATGGTGTTCACAATGGTTGGACTCACTCCACCAATTAGGCTTGATTTGTGGTTCATAGGGTTGTGAGCCCTTGGTAAATCAATAATCTTATTAGAAATTAGGGTTCTCAATGCATTCTCAAGTGGTTCACCCAAAGGTGTGAATGTCCTTCTAGGCGTTGGTGCAAAGAAAGGTTTAGGCTTGTTAGCCCCTTGATTATTCCCAAATTTGTTATTGTTATTGTTGTTATTGAGAGGCACTTTGGGTGCTTTATTTGCATTGTTAAATTGAGTAGGTGTTCTTGTAAGAGTAAAAGGAGTGTCCTTCAAATTGTTAGCTTCGACAAATCCATCATTTACTACACCTTTGTTATTGTTCCTCATCCAAAATTTGTTATGGTTAGGAGGATTCCTATTTTGATTGTTATTGGAGGTATTGTTGTTGTTGTTGTTCTTATTGTTGGAGGTATTGTTCTTGTTGTTCTTATTATCCTTATACCTCCTCCATGGTAACTCCGTTCTCAATTAGGTATTGGAAAGACCTAGGACATTGCAATCTTAACTGATAGTTAATCTCATTACTCAAGCTATTAATGAAGATATCCATCTTCTCCTTTTCAGGTACACTTTGAGGGTATCTAGCGGATACCGCTCTCTACCTTTGTAAGAAAATTAGGAATCATTCTCCCTCTCATTTCTTGGTATTACATAAATTTATCATGGTAACCTCATGTTTGATATTGTAGGAATAATGAGTTACAAATTTGGAGGCCAATTCTTCAAAAGTTTGGATGCTGGAGGGTAACTTGGAAAACCACTCCATTTCCATGCCTCCTAAACTTCTAGGAAATAACCTCATTAAATATGTCATGTCATACATTAAATCCAAGATCAATGCACAAAATTCCCTTAAATGATCTTGGGGATTGGATGCTCCTTCATACTTGTCATATTTAGGAAAAACAACATTACTTGGGAATAGGACCATAATTAGGGTCTTATCGAATGGAAAAGGACACAAAGCTTTGATAGAAAAGGGTTTAGGAACCCCACTTTGTTTCATCATTTCCAATTGCATTTGGAATAATTTAAATTTTTTGTTCATTATGTCAATCGGGTTGGCTTCTTCTTCCTTTTGCTTAAGTTGATCAACATCAAAGTTATGGGGGAGTTTAGTCCTCACTTGTGCTAGGTCTAGGAAATACTTCTCCCTATCCCTTTCTAACACTTTATCGATGAGATTCATGAAGAATGGGCTTTGGACCACCTCATTAACCTTTTCTTTGGTTGCTTCTTCATCACTAGGGTCTACATTGCCTCCATTATTGTTAGGGTCTACCCCTTGATTGCTAAGGTCTACTCCTCTTCCATGGCACCCATTGTTATTGACCTTGCCATTTCCATTATTGTTGTTATCTCTATTGACATTGTTGATTAGGTCAGGGTCCATATTTCCAAATGGGAAATCCATATTGGGTTCTCCTTCCTTTGTTGGTTCTTGCGTTGGTGTAAAGAAGAAAAATGGGGTTTTTAGGAGATGTAAAGATGAAAAAAAGTTTGGTTAAGAGGAGGGGGTTTGAATTGTTATTTGTGTTGATTTTATTAACCCCACTTTACACTTACTTGAAGTTGATTGATTGTATATTGCAATTGTGATTGTGATTAAGGGAAGATAAGATGCTCCTTTCTTTCGCCCTCAAATACACAAATAGGAGATCCAATTTTGATCAACCCCAAAGGGTTAATACACAAATGTATCCACTATTTGGAAAGAGACCAAGAAAGGGGATCTTAAATTCTGTAAATTAACTGATTAATATGATTAATGATAGTAATTGAAAAGAATAGGAGAAAGTACCAACCTTACAAAATGACAGATCAAAGATTGCTATTTTCTGATATCTGTAGACTATTTCTGGAGATGCTAATAGTTGATACCGAACTGGAACACAGAGATGGACAAAACCAAGAAATCATTTTCCATTCTGATGTCATCTTATGAAAAAGGTTGACCCTGTAACACTTTTGCCAACTCGATCTGCTCAACTCTAAAAGTGTCCTTGTTCACATAGTCCGAAAGAAATCTGAAAAGGGTATCCAAATCTGGCCTCAGATCTACAGTCCTGAACCTGTACCTACAAGAAAAATGTTTTTTTTGTTGTTGGGGAGGGGTTTGCCTTGGTCAAACCCTAGTTTTGGAATTAACCTTAATATATGTAGTTGAAGATTGCATAAAGAATAACAATGCAAAACTCGAATTCACCTTGCTTGTAATGTCCTTGTGGCGGATTCAAATCTGTGGATCCACAAGTATACTTCAAAACATGGAATGTAGAATGGAAGGATGTCTTCAATCTCTTGCTTGTAGATCTCCAACACCAAGTCTTGAATGGATTCTTGAACTTGACAAGAGCTTTGGAAGAAGATGGATGGAGAGATCAC
>MU224899.1:2902520-2912859 GCA_018584345.1 Thuja plicata
AAGAAAGGGGATCTTAAATTTTGTAAATTGATTGATTAATATGATTAATGATAGTAATTGAAAAGAATAGGAGAAAGTACCAACCTTACAAAATGGCAGATCAAAGATTGCTATTTTTTGAGATCTGCAGACTATTTCTGGAGATGCTGATAGTTGATACCGAATTGGAACACAGAGATGGACAAAACCCAGAAATATTTTTCCATTCTGATGTCATCTTATGAAAAAGGTTGACCCTGTACCACTTTTGCCAGCTCAATCTGTTCAACTCCGAAAGTGTCCCTGTTCGCACAGTCTGAAAGAAATATGGAAAGGGTATCCAGATCTAGCCTCAGATCTACAGTCCCGAACCTATACCTGAAAGAAAAATGTTTGTTTTTTGTTGGGGAGGGGTTTTCCTTGGTCAAACCCTGGTTTTGGAATTAACCTTAATATATGTAATTGAAGATTGCATAAAGAATAACAAAACAAAACTTGAATTCACCTTGCTTGTAATGTCCTTATGGCGGATTCAAATCCGTGGATCCACAAGTATAATTCAAAACATGGAATGTAGAATGGAAGGATGTATTCAATATGTTTCTTGTAGATCTCCAACACCAAGTCTTGAATGGATTCTTGAACTTGACAAGAGCTTTGGAAGAAGATGGATGGAGAGATCACCAAAAGGACACTTTTTTGGCTTGAATCCTTCAATGGCCTCCAATGGATCTCCTTCATGAAAATGGATGCTTGAATGGTTGAGAATGGATGGATTCTTTCTTGAAATATTTCTCCTTAGCTTTCTTGAATTGCACTTGAAAATCCTTCTCAATTGCATAATGATGCTTGAACATGGTTAGAGAAAATGAGAGGAGAAAGCTCCCTTTTATATGAAACTAGGGCACAATCTTCTAAGGAGGCCTAAATAGGATAATTAAATCATAATTTAAGCCTTTAACCCTAGGAGAGGACCTATATTAAATATAATTTAGGAATCAACTGATTTGGAACCCGAAACAACCGACTCGGAAGCGGGAATAAACTTTTTGTGAAGACCGACATCCTGGAAACCAAAAGTTCCCAGGATTTGGACCCTGGGACAGGGTTGAGGTCGACCCTATCCTAGGACAAGGCTGAGGTCGACCCTATCCTAGGGCAGGGCCTAGGTTGACCCTATCCTAGGAGGTCAACCCTGTCCCTAGATTCCAGGATCACAGGTCAGAGACCCAGAATGTAGAATTTAGGTTAGGAAATAGAGGTTAGAAAGGCAGGTCAGGGGGGAATCCATGTCAAGATTAGGAAACCATTTAGAGGTGCTTTTCATGACCCAAAACCACTCACTCAGAAGGCTAAACTAGTCTCCTATGGAAGTGTTTCCATTTTTTGACTATACAGTTGGTTGTTGTGAAGAAGTAAAATTATTACTAGGAAAAGGAAACTCCTGCCTTAGATAGGTTCTGTTAGATTGCAGGGTAGATTTAATGTAATTTGATTAGGTAAAATTCAACATGAGCGTTGATCAAGAAACTTGGTTTTGATCACCTGATTGATCAACCCCTTAATGATTTTGAAAATTATCCAACAATGGGGGATTCTGATCAAACTGAAAGTATGCAGAGGTAGAAAATCCAAAAGGGTACCCAAAAATGTGATCAAATTGTTTTCACACCCTTGGGAAATGTCCACTATTTTACATTATTTTTTTCTAGGAGTCACTTTGTATTGTAAAGGTGTCACTTCGCACTGTATAGGTGTCAGCTGGAAAATATGTATGTGACACTCTGCAGATTGCAGGCGGCATTTGCCTATTGATAGGTAGTTTTTAACTGTTCACAGGTGGTAGTTTCCATTGACTTAGGCATCACTTTAATTGTAACAAGCTTTATTTCAAGTTTGCAGGCGTCATAAAATTTTTTGTAGGCATTATTTCTCTGCTGGTACATGACACTTTGCAGATCAGGATTGTTTTCATAGTTTTTTAGGGTTTTTAAAAGTTTAATGCTGTGATCAGATCTATTCAATTGGATTCTTTCTTGAAAATGTAAACACAAACGCAAAACACACATAAATTTTTCATCATAACCCTAAAATACGCTAATGTGTATGTTCTCAGTCATTTCAACGGGTCTTAACAAAAATAGATTCCAATCAATCTACCTAGAATCAGATTTGGCTTTTAAACATTTTGGATCTAAAAGGTAGCATTCTACTTAAAATGAATTTATTGAACACCTCCGTTCTAGATCATGAAAATTTCTTTTACCCCCTTGCGGGCTTCCCACACGCACAAAAGTACAATTTTGTGCAATCCCGAAGGACTACTAGAGGAAGTGAAGAAACTTAAGCACAACCTAGTCACTACAACCCATTAAGGAATAATGCATTTATTTATAGTGGTTCAAATAGTATCATTTCTTTAGCAATTGTCTCCCACTTTGGGTCGTTCCCTCTCACCGTCCTCGTAAGGATGTACTCAGGAGGCAGGCCCTCTAAAGCTCTAGATTATCTAGCATATATAGAAAGAAAGAAATTGACTTAGCTCAACAAGTTTGGGAATTTGATTCACTCAAAGAGTGAAGAGCATATCCCTTTGTTCTTTGTTCCAAGAACTTCAAACACTTATTGTTATTTTTTAACCTCGTAACAAAGAGGTTCTTAAAATTGAAGTGTGTGGTTCAATTATCCTCCCTTTCTTTCTACCACCCCAAACTCAATATTTTTGGCTTTTCGATCAACTTTGAAAATTTGAGAGCATATACCTAATATTTTGTTCAAGATGGACAATAATAGGGTGTCCCTATTTAGCTAGATTTAAATGAATTGCCACAATCCAAGCAAAGCAAGCTTGATGAGAAAAATACCTCTTTTTGATGCTAGCAAATGATAGACGCTTTTTTGAGGTTTTTTATTTTTATTTTGCTCACTCACCTAGTGGAAATCATTCCCTCTCTGGCTCCATGAACAAATTAGTCAACACAAATGCACAAAGTGAAGGAAACCAAAAGTGAAATTGACAATGCAACTAAGTTCCTTGATAAATTTTGCAAAAACAATTTGACGACTTAATGCATGAAATCACCTAAGAGATGGAAAATTTTTCTTGTATGCACTACTAACTTTGATGTAATGCTAAAATAATTCCTCTTCCTTCCCTAAACTATCCAAAATCAAAGCATTATGTATTTCTTTGAAGTATTTGATTTGAACCCTTACCTCTTTGCTTGGCCTTGTGATGCACACCTCTAGTTTGTGCATTTTTAGATGTTTGTTCATCTGCATAAAATATAGTAACAAAGAGTTAGAAAATAGAATTTATCAATTTAAGTGCAATAAAACACAGTAAACTGCATGTGTCATTTAATAGCTAACAGACATTATTTTGCAACATTCTACGCATTACTTTGCAGTCACTTAGGCATTACTTTCTAGTCATCTAGGCGTGATTTAACAAATAACAGGTGTTAAACTTTAAATGGCCGGTGGTGCAAAAAGTGTAAATTGCAAAAAAGAAAAATTGGTAGGCGACAAAAAAATGTTCGTAGGCATATTTTGTTGCTCGCAGGTGTCTCTTTACGTGCTCAGGCGTGATACTTTGTCTTGCAAGTGGTGAAATAATTTAAGATAGAAGCTAGAAGGATTTCGTAGGCATCATTTCTCTACTGGTAGACGCCACTTTATGGCTGGTAGGTGTCACTTGGACTTGCAACCGGTAAAGATAGTGGAAAATGCACCACCAAACACTTGAAATTTGACAAAAAATGATATTTAGAGGCTCAAAGTCCACGGTGGGCGCCATTTGTGTATGTATAAATCATACCTTCATGAAATAAAGGTGCTATCTATCAATTCTATGGAAGAAAATAATGCAATTTAAACAAAGAATTGACAAATAAAGAATTTAACATCTCATGAATCTCTAACTAAGCTTTGCTAATAGATCTCTCAGCCTTAATCTCTACTAGCGACAATCCTCCATTGCTATGATATTTGATTCAAATGCTCTCCTAAATACTCTCAATTATGCTCAATTTGCTATGAAATGCACTCAACTTGCTATGAAATGCCTATAGTAAGGATGCCTTACATTTGAATTTTCTAGGATCCCTTATGCTCTCAAAATAGCTTCTATTTATAGGATTTTCCTAAGTGTAGGGGGTAGAGTTACTTGATCATGATTAAGCCATGGTTGAGTGAGAGGCTTTCAAATGGTTTCAAATGTGGGGACAATTTAAATGGTTGTCTCAAAGGTTTGGATAAAGGGACAAATTTGAGTGATTGAGATTTAAAGTTCAAAATGAGTGATTGAGATTGCAAATAAGGAGTGATCCATGTGCTTTGTGTTCTCAATTCTCATTGGTTTCTCAAACTCATGTTGAAAGATATTAGGATTTATTAAATTCAATCAATTAATTAAATTAGCCATGTAGGGGAATAGGTTGGATTTGATTTTTTGATTTAAACTATACAATTAATTGATTAAAATCAATTATATAGTTACATTAATCCCTTTAGGCTTATATTTGATCATTTGATGTCATTATTTATTTGATCCTTTGATTTTAAATGATTTTTTCCAATTTGACTGATAAATGTCCATTTGAAATTGATTTGATCCATTTTGATGAGATTTAGAGCATTTGGCTGAGATTTGCAGATTTGCTTGATAAGAGGACACTTGCCCAGTTTTAGGTGTCTACAATAGTGTTCAAGGCATTGCGCCTGTTCAAAATGTGTCTATCTGAGATTAGAGGTGCCTACATTTTTTAGTACGACATTGGTTGAGGAGAGGAAGAATTTCATGTTTTTATAGCTGAGCGCACAATTGTTAAGTGCCTAAAAGGCATGCGCCTTTTGGTAAACATCTTGAAGGTTGGGGCAGTGATGTGGAGGCTAGTTGGCAGATAGGAAGGATAGTTTTGTGGGCTCCGTGTGTAGTGATAATGTGTGTGAGGTGATGACATGTGGTAGAAAGGGCCAGATGAGTGGCGAGTCAAATCTTGGGGCCTAGGGTGCTAGGTGGTATGTTTTCACTCACTCATGCAAGCTGGAAGCAGTTAGGAAGTTAACCAGTGAGTGCATGATTGGCAGTTATTGTACAGTCACTACAGTTAAGGAAGGAAACAATTAATTCTAGGGAGTGAGTGACTAACTTCCAGTGGTTAATCTCACTCACTCATGTAGGTTAATGGCAAAAGGCGATAGGGATTTCTCAAGGCCAATAGTATTTTTTCCAGGTGGAGGTTAGTGGGACCTATGGTTTCGTGGTCAGGTGAAAGTTAAGGAGTTTTCAGGTCTATTTTGATTTGACGGTGTTCATGATTCTTGGATCAGAAAGATGAAAGTGTTTTACCACTGAGGCATCGCGATAAGGTGCCACGTGTCCAAACCTGATTTTCATGCCTGGGTAACTTAAGTGAGATCTACGGTGGTGTTTTAAAGTTCAAATTTTTTTCAAATCTTGACTGTTGATGCTGATTCCACGGCACCTGTAGCCGTTACAATCAGATATTTGAATTTTTAAATTATTTCTTAGGGTTTTAGCCATGACACTTCTTTCTAGGTTGCAAATGCATTAAATAGTTTGATATGATTTTTTGGATCGATTTAATGAGGCCGTAGGGTGCCTAAGTGAAAATATTACTGATAATTTGGGCTTCATAAATTTTTGTTGGTTGCGACTTAGGGTTTTGATCTGATTCTACAATATTTTAACCATTTTTGCTTCCCTGTCTACTTCTGCATTAGTTTCAGTTTGGATCCCGAGTTGTGGTGGTTGTGTTTTAGGGTTTCCATTTTCCCTAAGGCGGTCCAAATTTGTAGGATCATTTTGTTATATCTAGTGTTTTTTAGTTCTTTTGGAGGGATGGGAATTTTATGCCACAAGAAGGCTTGTAAGCTCCACATATTGAATTAAGAATATTAGTGGTCCTTTTGACTCTGATTCTTTATGTATTATATGTTTTGATAATAATATATGTTTATAGCTTCCTGTAATCTATGAATTATGATTGAATTTTAATGTCTTTGTTTTAGTTTCTTGTATTTGTTTGGGTTAGGTGTTAAGGAAATTTTAATCCATCACTCTGTAAGGCAGAGGGTCTAATTGGTTTAGGGTTTCTTTCAAAGAGAATTAAACATCCTTAAAGAAATTTCAGTGAGTAAAGAACTGAAGTGAATTGGATAATTACATTTTCTTCCATGAAGTGTGAATTGAGTATGTAAGGCATAGTCACATTCTGTGATCAATTGCAGGTTTTACATTGATGTATGTTGTTGTTAAGAGTCTTTTCATTTAGAGTGACTCCATACCCACTGGATAGGGTACTGGTCTGATATGTTAGATTTGTGGCTCTCATCAAATTTTATAAAATCTACTACCATTTACATGTTTTATACTACATCCACCATATATGCTTACATGTGAAGTTATTGAATATCAGGGGAAAAAGATAGGTAGTGCCCACCTTAGTCTGTGGAGATCAAAGTGCAGAAGGTTTTAGGACTTTGTTGAACATTACTTCTTCTCCTTGTTGAATTAGTGCAGGGGTCTAAAGAGGAATATACCTAAGCCACAAGTATACAAAGATCAACAAGAAAATGAACTAACAAAAATAATGACTCCGCTGGGGAACGAGAAGTAAAAGGTTTTGTTAAACTGTTCAAAGTATCCTTGGAGATCTACTATCAATATCATTTGACCCATCAGAGTCACTAACAAAAATTATGACTCTGCTGGGGATTGAGATATAAGTTTATTTCATAAGTCTCCTTAAATATTTACAAATCCTACAGGTAAAGTCTCATGTTTTAATATCCCAATTTTGTTTGGGTGGCGACTCTAAATTTGGTTAACTAGTGTTTCAATTTGAACTTACATTTATATTTTAAATCTTTTTTTTTAAAAATATAAGCAATATGAGAAACACCAAAGCATATATGAAAGAACATTCAGAAGTTGAATTAGAGGGTGGGCTCCCAAAGCCTGCTAAAATAAATTGGTCTAAAAGAACAGAGTCTACTAGTGGAAGTTCTTGGAAGCCTAAGGATTCAAGTGTTGGTCAGCCCTTGGGTGCTATCCTAGAGAGAAGTGATCCTTCTCCTACAAGTACTAAATCAGATGGTTTGGGTTTCTTTGACAACATGTTTGATACTCCTGTCCAAGAAGATATATCTCAAAAAAAGGTTGTAACTCAGGTGCAGTATAGAAAGGATAATGAAAAGAAGAATAATAGAGATGTCAAACCTAGAAATTTTTCAAATTTAGAAACCTCTTTCCAAAGTACAAGGAATAATCCTTTTTTTCTAGATGATCCTTATGAACAAGCAATAAATCAAAGGGAAGTAGACCTTATAAATCTTGAGGATTCTCCAAATTTTGATATTTTTTTGCCTAATCCTGATATAATTGTTGGAAATAATGATGCCTTAAGAAGAGAAATACAAGAAAAAATGATTTTAAGGCAAAGATTGGAAAAGGAGGAGGAAGAAGTCATGGTAGCTATGGTTGAGAATGAAGACTTGCAAAGAAGGTTGGCTTAACTCAAGTTAATGAATCAAGGTTTTGATAAGAATTATAAGGGTTTAAATAAGGATATTTTTGGTGATCTAGAGGCCAAGAAGAAGGAGTGTATGAAAAAAAAACATATTTTTAAAGAAAATTCAATTAGAGCAAGAGCTTGTGATCAGACAAATTCTTGATTGGGAAAATGAAAGGCCTTTAAGGCCTCATCCTTACAAGATCCTCCTCCAATTGGTACAAGTAACATTACATTGGAAAAAAGTAAATAGAAGGTTGTTGGTGTACAATTTAATGAGCCCAAAGATACAGTGAAGACATCTTAGGGTATTTCTTTACTTGAGATAGAGCTAGAAAGAGCTAGAAAAGTAAAAGATGATATTTCCAAACAGTTGGAAAAGGCCGAATTAGATGTTTCTACTATAGAAAGGAAGAAGAAGATTGCATTAATTCAGTCTACTACAAATATCAAGGCAGCTAATACCACTGCTAATACTCAAGGTAGTAGTGGATTAGGTCCTAAGGTGAAAATAAATTTTTTTAATACTAATGGTATGGGATCTAGTTCATTCCAGGGTACTGCAAATAAAATTCAAGGTTTTGGTACAAGTGGCCAGAATCTGGGAGGTGGTTTTTAGAGAAGACCCATGCATTTGGAGACATAGAAAATTGTATTTTGATGGTATTCCTGGCCAATCAAATGTCTTTCCAAATGAAATAATGGATAGAATCCCTAAATTTAGTGGAAATAATGTAATAATAGGTGAAGAGCACCTAAAATATTTCTCTTAAAAAATGAATGACTATGAAATAGAACATGAGGATTTTGTTATGAAGTTATTTATACAATCCTTAATTGAAGATGCCAATGATTGGTACCGTGGCCTTGCTAATGGAAGAATTAGTTCATGGGATGAATTTACACAATGTTTTAAAGAACAATATGGTGATTAGGTGAATTCCATCTATACGTTGAATGAGTTTAATAATATAGAGAAGTTTCAAAATGAAACTGTAACTGAATTCAATAGCAGATTCTAGAAGGCCATGCATAGACTATTCCAAGTGCTGAGGTTAGATGAAAATGTTTGTCTTACTACATATTGCAATGCACTAGATGGTAATATTTCCTATCTTGTAAGAGATAAGAATCCTATTAATTTAAGGGATTCTTACAAGATGGTAGTTAATATAGAAATTAATAGAATGGCATCAGATAAACTTGGGAAGAGAGATGATGGTAGGTTATGGAAAGAACCTAAGGATCAATCAAATAGATTCCCCAAGGAAGAAGGTAAAACTGATAAAGTTGACAAACTAGTCACTGTAATCAAGGACCTTACAACTAAGGTAGCCAAAAATGAGAGAGGATTTTAGAATAATAGACAACAAAATCAGAGGTCTAATCAACCTTATAGATTGCAGGACATATCCTATAAAACAAATTGGAAGGATGGTAAACCTCTATCAGAGGGACCAATTAATATAAACAATAAAGGTACTCCTGATACTTTGAAGAGATATAATGTACTCAATGTAGAGAATGTTTCCTAGTGTGTAACCTGCAATATGCCACATTCTCCTTTTGAGTATGTTGTTGCAAAACCTTTGGTGGGGTCTACTAAGGATGAGAAAAGTGATCAAGAGGAGGAGAGACATAAATTTAATATGTTCATGACATATGCCGAAGAAGAAGTTGATGAACTATACAATGTTATGCATCATACTATAAATGTTGCTAATGCAAAGAATGAACATGTTCAATTAAGAAGACCTAGCGATGAAGAGGTGAGATATCTCATTGTTGCTGCAATTGATCATGCTAGGAATGCTTACAATTTGAGAAATAGAAAAGTAGATAAGGATTAGGGAAGGCCTAGTTATTTTTTTATAAAAGAAGGTTTTTCTGAACCCCCAATTCAAAATAAAGATAATATTCAAGGTCAAAGCAAAGGTACCCCCATTGTTGATAAGAAAATTGAGAAATCCAAGGAAAACAAGTGTAAGGCTTCTAGTGGGGATGTTTTGGGTTTTCATGCTTTTGAAAAGAAACATACACTATCTTAAATGAAGGTGTCAGTACCTTTGGTTGAGATGTTGAAAATAAAGGAGCATAGAGAGGCTTCTTTCTCTTTACTCAAATGTATAACTATAATATTGTTCCTACTACAAAGACTATCAAGAAAAAATGAGATAAAAAGGAGATGAGGAGGAGCACGACACTCCTAGAATTTATGTAGGGAACATTATCACTCAAGAGCCCTCTCATATTGATCCTTTTTATGTGACATTGCTGGTGAATGACCAATTAATCAGAAATTGTATGATAGATTCTGGTGCAACAAAAAATGTAATACCTTATGGTTTTATGAAAGAATTGGGCTTAAAAGTTGATACTGTAAGACTAGAAAAAGGCCTATTTAGCATATCTAGGGGACCACAAACCCTAAATAACATGCTAACCTATCTAATCTATCATGAAATCCATTTAAAACAATGATTCATAAAAATAAAGCATAAAACTCTAAGAACCCCCTTTAAATGAAGCTCCCATGTCCTTCTTTCTTCTCCATAATCAGATTAATGCTTTCTCTTTGACAATAACAAGATTGCACAAAGACTCTTGAAAGCATAAATTCGCAATGAGAATAATAGAACATAGTGGTATAACCTTGAATGAGAGAAATGTCCTCAATTTATAGAAAATGAGACATATTTAGGTGAGATAGCACAAAATCTATGCATAAATGCAAATTTTGTTTGGTGAGATGTTTGGAAGCATGAAATGGGGGAGAGATATTGAGGAGATATTGCAAATATTTGAAAATATTTGTGAAGCAC
>MU224899.1:2912909-2923676 GCA_018584345.1 Thuja plicata
TGAAAATATTTGTGAAGCACCTTAATAGGGATGAGAATCCTTATTTAAGGGATATGATATGTAGGTGAGATTATGAATCATCAATCAAATCAATAATCCAATATTCTCAAATATTCCTCAAAATCAACTTAGATTCATGAAATTATAAAAAAATCTCATAAATTTGAAATTAGCTAATTAATTAATAAAATTAATTAATAATTGGAGACTTAGGGAAAAGGGGGGAATAAATAAAGTTTGTTCATTTATTCAATTAGAACATAGGATAAACTATGGGTTATTCATCCAAAGGGGGAAATTAGTGGGAAATAGGTCGAATTGAAGGTGTTGATGTTCAATTGGAATGATTTTGATAATGTTGATAATGATTAGGGTTAATTTTGAGGGTTCCAAAATAGTTTAGGAAATCATGAGGCATCGATGAACTTTGACAATGCGCCCAGATAATGATGATTGGAAATGATTAAAAAGTGCCAATGAACTTTGATGGCATCGTAAGATTGAAATGGGGAAACATCGGTGATCTTTGACAATATTCCCGAAATGATAATCAGAAATAGTGTTAACAGTAATGAACAACACTATTGAATTGAAATTGATAGATTGATAGCGATAACACCGATGATCTTTGACACTGTTATCAAATGGTTGATTGAAAGGATACGAAGCATCGACGATCTTGGACAATGCTCCTAAAATGATAAGATTGATTGAATTGGAATTAGGGTTTGATCGATTGGTTTGAAATTGGGTTGATTAGGCATCGGTGATATTGGAAAATGCCCTAGAATGGTCAGAAATGAGTCCAGACAATTCTACAAGTGATTAGGAATAGAATAGGATAGGTTTGAAATGAATTAGGAAGGTCTGGAATGGTATAGGATCGAATAGGATCAGTTTAGGAAGGTTTGGGATGGTTTAGGATTGAATAGGATCAATTTAGGAAGGTTTGGAATGGTTTAGGATCGAATAGGATCAATTTAGGAAGGTTTTGAATGGTTTAGGATTGAATAGGATTAGTTTAGGAAGGTTTGGAATGGCTTAGGATTGAATAGGATCAGTTTAGGAAGGTTTGGAAATGATTTGGGAAATGATTGATTTGATAGAAAAAGTAGAATTGTTAGTAAATAATTGAACAATTTTGCAATATTCAATCATTGATGAAAGACACAATGTCACCATACAATAAAGATCATATGTGCGACATAGAGGAATGATTTGGTCACAAAACAAAGTTTCGATTGTAATACGAACAATGTTAAAACACATTGACCAATAGACTCGAACCATTTTTAGGTGTCTACATTTTTCCCCTCTTTGATACAATGCGATTATGAGTGTTGTGTCCAAGAATCCTAAAGAAAAAAACATTAAAACATGCCCCAGTGATAATGGGATACATAGGTGCCCCCTTGAGAAATCGTCTAAAAAATGCAAGTGATAGGTCGATTTGTTGACAATGCCAAGACGGATCCACAACAATGATTGGATAAAAAATTGGAGGTCAAACACAAAAGATATGAGGTTCAGAGTGCCAAAAGCATCATGGCTAATACAAAATGCAAGGGTTGCATGTCCATCTAGGCAACCAAGAGGCTATAAAAGGGCTTGAAAGGGGGTTGGGAGATCATTTTCACTCTCTCATTTGGAAGAATTGAGCTCTGGAGCAAGGAAGATGGATCGAGTGCTAGCAAAGATTCAACGTGGGGAATGGGTTCATAGCTTCTGACAGATAGCCAATGCATGTCCCAAGGTGAGTATATATGGTCCTCTTAGTGTTTTCATGCTTTACACGCTTTTCTAGGTCAGTTCAGGGGTCAAACAGGGTCAAAAGGGGCCTGCAAGGTGTCCACATGTACCACCTGCGCAGGTCACATGCCCACCTACACAAGACACATTTCCACTTGTGTAGGCAACGTAGGTGGGATGACCACCTGCACAGGTAGTGCAGGTGGGAGGCCTTTCTGCGTAGGTGGTAAGAGAACCCGCGAAGTTGGTCAAATAGGCCTCAATTAGGGTCTGGGGGTTCTAAAACCTCCCTAAACTTCCCTAAACTGGTCAAAACCCCAGGATATGGTCAAAATAGGTCAAAAAAGGTTCTAGGTTAGTTAACAAGAAATAGGTAATACAAAAAGTTGACTGAATTTGCATGGTGATCGCAGGAGGTCCTGCCGGTTCCATAGACACGAGAGAGCTGACCGACATGTCTAGACATATGCCATAGGTTGAGCAGACATGAGAGGTAGATCCCTTCCTCACTAGGATTGTATTATGTTACATACATGCCTAAGATCAGGGAAAATCGGGGGTTGATCACAATGTTAGCCAAGCAATGGCACTCGAAGACCAGTTCCTTCCACCTGGTGACAGGGGAGGCGACAGTGACACTGGAGGATGTGTGGCGCATCCTCAAGATTTTGATTCATGTTGAGTTGGCCAAGTATGATTGCACTATAGGGAGGTCATGATTGCACCAATTTTTTGAGAGTGATGATGATGATCTGGACATCCAGGATTATGAGATCAGATGGGAGACCATGGCTAGGCAGCACGACAGTCTGATTGTAGTTATTTGCAGAGTCATTGCATGTCTCTTGGTACTAGATAGATGAGGGAACATATTCCTAATTGGCTAGGGGAGTGTACTCGAGCAGATGATTACGCAGGGCATAGTGTTCGCATGGGGGCAATGAATGTTGGCTATGACATATTACCAGCTTCATCAGTTGGCGTACTACAGAGGATTGTTGATCAGTAGAGGGATCACACTACTGCAGGTGTGGGCCTATGAGCACATAGCGGTATTCTAGCCTATAGCTTAGAGAGTGGTTTTACCATATTTTCCATATGTTTATTGCTACTGAGGGGTGCTAGCACAGGGCCCATTAGGATACACATTACACTTTTGACATGAGATAGATGTGTTGAGAGATTTCACTTGGCATCGTTACAGAGATTGCCCCGGATGGGATGATGATGTAGATCACCTTCCTTACTCCTGATAGGAGAGGTACCTCATTAGGAGGTTTGTGATGGGTCATACAGTGATTGAGATGTAGCTCCTAGAGTGAGTTAGGTGACAGTTTGGAGAGATAGAGGGGGTGGTGACAGGTACAATGTTGTTCGCTAGATCGAGGGCCGAGGCCAGGATATGGGGTGCAACACTCAGGCCTCAGGTGGCCTATGCAGTGTTCACATAGTTATAGCCTAGGCCATGGGGAGCAGATGCAGATGTGGCATACATAAGGATCGCTAATGAGTATGACAAATGGTTTTCTCAGCATAGGCTAATTACTTTGATAGATCCCGATGTGGCGATACCGAGAGTGCGGGTACACAGAGATGAGAGCTCCGAGGAGGAGGAGGATGAGGATGAGGGGGATGAGGAGGAGGAGTCAGCTAAGGATGATGATGATGATGAGGGTTCAAATGATGAGGATGATGATGATGATGAGGGTTCAGATGATGAGGATGATGATGATGATAGGGATCTTGGTGATATGCCAATGCAAATAGATGAGGATAGGGATGAGCCACTACAGGGTCCTGATGACAGGTTGGAGGAGTAGCGATAATGCATTGTAGAGCTTACGAGCTAGATAGATAGATTGAAACTAGAGAGAGATTTAGATAGAGCTACATGGGCTATAGAGTGATCAACACTGACAACACAGATGGATAGGTTGACAGTAGAGAGGGATGCAACTATTGCCAGGGCACAAAGTGCACAAGAGGAGGCACGCCAGTTTATCAATTCCATCAACGATGCAGGTGTGCGTGATATTGCAGGGATGCTAGGGGATGCCTGAGAGGAGAAGAGGTATTGGAAAGTGATTTATGAGAGAAACATGCCATGAGATCAGTGGGCACTGAGTTACAGAGCGTCATCTAGCAGGTCACATTCTCATAGGACACAGAGCAACGGGGGAGTGCTGGGACCGAGGGGGCCACCTAGATCAGGGAAAATAGGGCATCACACAGGGGGAGCCTCATCTTCTTGAAAGGACAGGGATCAGGAGGATTGAGAGAGCAGGGGTTGATAGGGATTCTTTCTAGCAGAGGGATAATTTTGATAGACATGTGATATGTTATGAGCCTATAGGTCTCAGTGTATATAGACACCTTGATTTTTGTACTCTGATACTTTTTTGAGACATTGATATATGATATGCAGCTATTTTATGATGGACATGATGGATGTTTATGTATATGTTTTGATTTCATGTTTATATGATGATGCTTATGTATTGCAATGTATTGCCTTTGTTATGCAATAATATTTGTTATAAATGCAATAATTGTTTTTTGTCTTTTTGCCATTTGAATTTGTATGAATGCAAAATGCAAATGTATGTTTGAAATTTTTTTCTTACGTGGAAATTAATGAATGCAAAAATGCACATGTTTTATTGTTTTTTGAGTTGTATGAATGCATGTATGCAGGGTGCACTTGTTTTTGATGTACCAGAGTACTAGACCAAGGTGAGTGTGAGGACTAACTGATTAATTGTTAGCAAAAAGTAGAATTAGATGAAGAAATGTTAGTAGAAAGATGTTGGCTTTCAAAAGTGCAATTTTGTTATAAGAGCTTATTTTGATATTGCAAAAGCAGATGCGATGCATCGTGGCAAAAAATCTAGAGCGCAAAGGTCATTCTTTTTGCGTAACTAAACATGATGCAGATAGAGGATGATCATCTCTATCCTGAAAGCTTGTAGCAGACATGCCCCAGAATTTCATGAGATCATCAAACAGGAAGAAAAAAAGATAAAGTGAAAGTAACTGGTCATGAACCATCCCGACTACTCTCATAAGCTCAGATAATATCATCGAGTAGCATAGGAACATGATCAAAAAATAAAATAAAAAATAATCAAAAAACAATGTGAGCCAACAACCATTCTGATCTTTTGTTACTTGCATTAAATATTCGTTGATTGGTAGCTTAGCTTGCAGATTGATTGATTTGAGAACTAATTGATTCTTGGATAGATTGATAGATAGAAAAGATCGAAAGATTTGAATGGTCCAATTAGATTGAATGCTGGGTGACAATGAATTAGATTGAATATGATTTCGTTAAGCACAGATGGATGATCCTGCCACTGATGTCGACAAACATGATGTTTGATTCACAAAAAGAAGACAAGTATGTACAAACTTTTTATAGATTTTGAAGAGATTTTTGCAATTTTTGCAATTTTTGATATATTTTAAATTTTTTTGGTCTTTTTTCAGGATCGTATGTGAATTTTTAGCAATTTTTTTAGGACATTATGTAATTTTTAGAAGTTTTTTTATGATATTATTTGATTTTTTTTGGAATTTTTGCATATTTGGAGTTTTAGGATTTTTTCAGGTCATTAAGATATTTACAATGTGTTATCTCCATAATCAGATAGTCGAGGAATCTCATGGGTAAACCACATTCAAGGTCTTTCCCCCAATTTGAATTCAAACTCAAAGACACTCAGTGCTAGGAATATGCCCCCAGAAAACAAAGAGGCTATATACAGAGGCCAAAAGGACAGATAGACTGGGTAGACCAAGGGGAAGACAAAGAAGATAAACCAGTTACAGGACATAAAGGGGAACTAGGGTCGATACAAACTGAAAGATGTGACTGGGAAAGGACATCAAGATATCAGGTAGAACCATGATAGACAATGGAGCAACAACTTGCTATGTGTAGCGCCTGTTTTCTAGGTTTTCACCATGGTACTAGCCCAAAGTGCCTGTTTGCCAAGTTTTCACCATGGTACTTGCCTAAAGCACCTGTTTGCTAGGTTTTCACTATTGGATGAGATTTTTATCTTAATTTATATTTTTGCGTGCCATGATGCTTGTTTGCCAGGTTTTCATCAAGACAACCATTTTTTCTTTCTCTAATTTTTTTGCTTTTTTCTCTTTTTTGATATATTCTCAGAAACTTTTTCAAATTTTTTTGTACTTTTTTCAAGAATGTTTTGCAATTTTTTTTTTGTACCTTTTTTCAGAAATTATGCATAATACTTACGGAGGTGCATGCTGTTCAGTGTCTCTAGTAATGGTTCTCCCTCTGGTTTTGTAAGATGATACACTCCAGACCCATATGATGCTGTGACTATGTATGGGCCGTCCCAATTTGGTTCAAATTTTTCAGCCTTCTCTCTGTGTGGCTGGGTCTTATAATTAATCTTCAAAACTAAGTCTCTGATCTCAAAATGGTGAGCTCAAAACTTCTTGTTATAAATCTTTTTGAGACGGTTCTGGTAGGCTTGCAAGTGTACCAAGGTGGTTTGTCGCCGCTTATCAAGCATCTTGAGCTCATGTAGTCTGGAAACTCTATACTGTTCATGATCAAAAATGCCTTGTAAGGATACTCTCAATGAAGGAATTTCAACCTTGAGGGGTAATATGGCCTTAGCACCATAGACAAGAGAGTACGGAGTAGCACTAGTGGGGGTGCAGATGTTGGTCCTGTATGCCCACAGAGCTGGGTTGAGTTGTAAGTGCCAATCGTGACCAACATCATTGACAATCTTTTGCAGGATCTTAATGATTGTTTTTTTAGATGCCTCTTCTTGGCCGTTGCCTTGTGGGTAGTAGATGCTAGAAAATCCATGAAGGATTTTGAATTTCTCACAAAGCTGGGTAGCATCCTTATTCTAGAACAGACTACCATGGTCAGTAATGATGGCCAGAGGAACTCCATAATGGAAAATTATATAATTTAGGATGAATCTCGAAACTTGTTTCTAGTAATGTATGTCATGGGGATAACTTCCACCCATTTGGTAAAGTACTCAATGGCCGTGATGATGTACTTGTGGCCATCAGAAGATAAGGGTGTGATCTTCCCTACAAGGTCAAATGCCCATTATTAAAAGGGCCATGGAGAGACCACTGGCTATAGATCCTGTGCCAGAGCATGAATCAAATTATTGTGAATTTGGCACTTGTAACATTTCTTAGCAAATTTATGAGCATCTTGCTCTATGGTAGGCCAGTAGTATCCTGCTCAAACCAACTTCTTGGCGAGACTCAAACCATTGAAATTTCCACCACAAATACCATCGTGGACCTCATGTAAGGCAGTGTCAGCCTCTCATGAATCGAGGCATCTGAGGAGGGTTTGGTCATAGGCTCTCCTATAAAGGGTATCACCAATGATGATATAACAGGAGGCTTGATAGATAGGATCTCAACGCTTGTTCTGGGATAAGGAAGGGGGTAATATCTAGGTGTGTAGGTAATTGTAGACATCTTGATACCAGGGGGAATCAGGACCAACATCAATGTCACACACGAGCTCAGATTGCAGAATGTTGAATGATGGAAGTATATAGCTGCTCAATAAGAAATTTGCATCTCTCTTCATTATTCAGCATGTCAATCATAGATGAAATAGTGGCCATAGCATCTTCTTGTTTGTTATGTACCCGTGGAAGCTGGCAGAAACTGATTGTGACAAATTGCTCCTTGAGAAAGTTGGCCAACTGTTTGTAAGGTACAAGATTTTCATCCTTAGTTTCATAGTCATCACTGACCTATCAGATGACCAATTGAGAATAACCATACACCTTGAGGTGGTGCTGGTTTTTCTATTGAATAGCAAGTTTAAGTCCAGTGACCAGTGCTTCATATTCAGCAATATTGTTGGTACATGCAAATGCGATTCTATAAGATTTTGGAATGACATCACCTTGCGGGTGACAAACATGATGCCTGCCCCCAATCCATGCCTATTATGTGAGCCATCAAAGTAGATTTTCCACTCATTAGATTCAGTGAAGGTGAAAATGGACTCATCTAGGAATTTTGAAAGCAACGGGTGATCATTAGGGATTGGTGCCTCTGTGAGTTGATCTGCTATCACCTGGCCTTTTATTGCTTTTCTGTCCATATATTCTATGTCAAACTCACTCAGTAGCATGAACCATTTGGATAGGTGACCTGTGAGAGCTGCTTTGGCTAAGATATACTTCAATGGATCAATCCATGACATGAGCATGGTTTTCTGGTGTATCATGTAATGTCTTAACTTCTGTGTGGTGAAAACCACATCAAGATAGGATCGTTCAATGAGTGAGTAGTTTAATTCATACCCAACCAAAGTTATGCTAATGTAATAAATAGCTCATTCTCGTCCTTGTTCATCATGTTGTGCAAGAAGATAACCCAATGCAATTTCTATGGTAGAAATGTACAAGAGAAATGGCTTCCCTGGGATGGGAGGCCGCAAGATGGGTGGATGCAGTAGATAATCTTTTAGTTGTTAGAATGAGTGCTCACATTTGTCATTCCAATGGAAATTCACACCCTTATGTAGTAGATTTTGAAATGATTGGCATTTATTTTCTAGTTGTGTAATAAATCGGTGGATAGACTATAATTTGCCTTGTACACTTTGCAGCTTCCTTAGCGTGTTTGGCGGAGGCATCTCTAAAATGGCCTGCACCTTTGCAGGATCCACCTCAATACCTCATTGAGAGATGATATATCCTAGGAGTTTTCCAAAAAAAACTCCAAAAAAACACTTTTTGGGGTTCAAGTGGAGCTTATACCCTTCCATTCTTTCTAAGATTCTGGCTAGAATACTCAAATGATCTTTCCTGCTTGTAGATTTGCAGAGGAGGTCATCAACATAGTCTTCCATTAAGATGTGCATAAAGTCATGGAAGATTGTGGTCATTTCCCATTGATAAGTTGCTCCGACATTCTTCAGGCCGAAGGACATGAAATTCCAGCAATAGGTTCCCCAAGGAAAAGTGAAAGCTATCTTAGCTTGGTCCTCGGGAGCAATCCAAATTTGGTTGTAACCAGAGAATCTGTTCATCAGTGACAACATCTCGTAGCCTACAGTCATGTCAAAAATCACGTCGATGTTGGGCAGAGGAAAATCATCTTTAGGGAATGCCTTATTTAAATCATAGAAATCAGTGCATAGCTGTATGCCCCCAGCATGCTTGCTAAAAGGAACCAGATTGGAGATCCAGTTTGTGTAATCAATAGGTCTGATAAATCCTGCATCCAATAACTTTTTCAATTCTTCTTTTACCAGTATAGCTATTTGGGGATGCATTTTTCTTAGCTTTTGTTTTATTGGCTTCACACCTGGCTTCAAAGGGAGGTGGTGAAGAACTAATTCAAGATCCAGGATAGGCATGTCAACATATGACCAGGAAAAATTGATCTGGCACTCAAGAAAGAATCTGATAAACTCATCTTTCTCTTCTGGCGAGAGTGATGCTGCAAAATGTATGATCTTGGGGTTGTTTGGTGTTCCCAAGTTAATATCCTTGGTCATTTCAATGAGTAATGTTGACTTCTCCTTTGGAGGGGGTATGTCCAGTCTTCCATCCTTGGGTGCCTTAGAGAGGTTTACACCCTTAGATATGTCCTTTGTTTTTACTTTTTCATGGTCAACTGGCGCCTTTCAATTTTCACTAGAGGACCTATTCTTTTGATTTTTTTCTTTTTTGATTTTATAATTTTCAATTTTGTGACTGGAAGACAGAGTTGACTCCCCAAGATATGCAGTAGCAAAAAGGTCAATGGAGAATCCTCTTTTGTGGTTGCCAGATGGTATGCCCTCTCAGAGCTCAAAGAATTCCACTATTGCTTCATAATTCTCAAAGCAATCCAAGCTCGGTGGTCCTTGCTTGTCCCAATCAATAAGCTCAGGGTAGACTAGGGGGATGTCATCATTAGAGACACAAATTTGTTCAGGGCTAGAGGTAATGGCAAAGATGTAAATATCAGTGTCTTCAAAGTTAGAGACTTCATGCACTAAAGGTTCAAGACTGGGATCCCAGAAAATTATAGACCAGGGATTAGGATTGGTTGTGGGAGGAGGGAGAATTTTTTTAACATGTTTGTCTACCATAGGAAGGTCTACAGGGTCAGGGAAGAAATGGTCAAGCTCATAAGGACTAGAAGTGTAGGTGTTCCATTGCCATTCATTTGAATCAGTAGTGTACTTAGAAGGGGGATCCTCAAATGCCTTTTCATCATTTGAAACCTCTACGTTGTCACATGAGGCCATTTTGGCATTCAAAGAGCCAATTTGTAATGGTTTGAATCCAATGCCTAGATGAAGGGGGTGGCCTTTTGCAGTGATTGGTTCAAAAATTCCTTGTTTGTGTAGTCCAAGGACACTGTGGCCCTCATATCCTTTTTTCTACATGAGTGTGTGTTAGGGATTTTTCTTGTATGAATCACAGTGCTTGAAATGACTACTTGAACACTATGCCTTCTAATACTGATTCAGAGACAAGAAAAGCCTAATTGCTAAGGACTGGATAAGGTCCTTCTTCATTTTTGAGCTCCACATATACTCAGGCAGGTTTTACCTTTTATGATTGCTGTTTACATAGTATTTGTTGATGTGGACACTGATTTTCTATGTACCTTTTGTTAAACCAATTTATGAATCACCTTGCAAATAACCAAGCATAACCAGATGCAAGAGATAACCATACAAACCATAGTTATAAGCATAACAAGAACCAGTGATACAAGGATTTTCATCCTTCTTCCTTTTCTTTATAGGAGGGATAACCTAATGATTCACTCTCCAAGGAATCACTATAATGGACACAGTCCTGCTGACATAGGTCCTTATGAGTTTAGTTTGTTTGTTCTTAGTAACAAAATATTTATGATTGAATTGGTTTTGATATCTTGGAATATCTTAGACAAAGATGGATTATCAGACTATTTTCTGGACCAGTGCCTATCCTTTGGGCTATAGAGTCAAATAAGCTAAGATCTCATAGAAACAAA
>MU224899.1:2947605-2966279 GCA_018584345.1 Thuja plicata
GTAAATTAAATTAAATTAAATAAAAATCCCTTTTTCATCACATCTTCCTAAGTGGTGGGTTTTTGCCTCTTAATCTCAACCATTGATCAATTCTTTTTGCCTCTTAATCTCAACCGTTCACTTTCCTTTAAAAGGAGAGCTCTCCTTCTCATTCATAGATCATCTGTTTCATAGTATTGTTATGCTCTAGGTTTGGAGAGCAATTTTGGAGGAGGATTTGAGCACTCAAGCTTGGATATTGCAACTTCTCTCTTCTTTTCTTCTTCTTTCATCCATGGTTACTCATGTAGATTAGATTCATATTAGATTAAATTTGCATATTTCCCTTCATAGATTAATCATGCATTATTATCATTTAGATTAATTTCCTTTTATGCATTGCAATCATATAGAGTGAATCTCCATTTTTCATGCATTGAATCTCTCATTTCATGGTGTACTTGCATGGGCACTAAATAGGTCAATCTGAGGGCCTCCATTACACACCTTTTTACTCCATGACTAGAGAGATATGAGTCGATATTTGAGGCCTCATTCTTGAGAAACCTTGGATGGAATGATTCATAGAAGTGTGTCAACATTTTAGCACACATAAAGCATGTAGTTGTTGCTGTATATACTGTTGTTGTAAAGCACGCTGCTGTTTTTGTACATACTTCTGTTGGAGAGCATGTTTCTGCTACTATACATATTGTTGGGTATGTTGTTGTTATTGTATGTGCACTTGTTGCACCTTTGAATCTTGCACATGTTGTACAACAGGATGAGATTCTTGACCCATCGACATTGTCGGTTGTTGCATGTTATTAGTCTATTGAAATCCAAGTGGTCCAAGTATGCCATCAAGATTTGTAGTCTTACATTTTTCTTGTTGTGCCTGAGACATCATGTTAACTTGGGCTACAAATTGTTGTTGCACTACATACATAGGTGCTACTTGTTGAGCCACTTAGGCTTGTTGCACTTGTTGTGTTGGTTGTGTCACCTTAGGTGGAATTGGCATAATATCCACAAGGATATTTTCTTTTGATCTTGTAATGGATTTGGTATAGTTGCAGTAGTTGCATTAGGTACATCAAAAGTGGGTACCCATGGTTGTTCATTAAATGGTCCTTGGGATGTTGTTGCATTTGAAGTGATTCCTAGGAATGTTGTATGTGCTACCAAAGGAGGAACACTTGGTTGTGTTTCTTCAAAAGGAGGTACATCTGGCATGCCCCAAGGAAATGTGAATGTCTCATTTGATCCTTTTGGTAAGCAATTCTTTAAATCAATCCTCCATGTTCTTTTAGGACCTTTTTTAGGGATTTGTGTAGCATCCGTCGTCTCAAGAGAAGGGAGTGTTTCTTCTTCAAACAAAGGGTTATCCAATGGTATATATTTTTCCCTTGGAGGAATATTGACAGTTAAATCATTTCACTGTCATTTTTGTGTTAGCTCCATAGCTTACTCATCGAATGGTTGTTCTCTCTTTTATCTATCTCGCAACACTAGGGCTTGGTTCTCTTCCAAAGTAGATGATGGGGGAGTTCAAAATTCGTAAAATAGTTGAGGATTTGTCTTCTGAATCAATTTGATACACTATCACAAATCCCAAGTCATAAGGTATGTTAATGTCTGCTGAATTTTCTATTTCGTAACAACCTCATCAATTTCCTCTGTAGGTAAATCTTTGAAGGAAGAAAATATCCCATGTGAGTCACGAGAATCTGAAGAGGGACTTGAGGCATTGCCTTGATCTTGATTATCTGGTGGTGGTGGAGGAGGTTGATAAGATCCACAATCCATGTTTGGTATAGGTTGGTTTTGCAAATGATTAGATTGGACTTTATTGTTTTTAGAAAATCATTGGCATTCCTCCTCAGGTGTAGGAGGAACACTACCTTGGCCAGATGGCATAGGTACAAAGATTGGGTCAAATTATGGGGGAGGTCCACACTGAATAGTGCCAAAGTTTGGGGAAGCATTGGAAGGATACCCCATGTTGCATAGGTCATTTCTTGAACTAGGCCCTTGAGGGAAGGTAACATGTCTTGGGTCATTAAAGTTTTGATGCACTCCTTCCAATTGTTGCATGTTGACTAGGTCAGTTTGATCATGATAAGCAACACCTTGTCTTGGGTCCAAAGGTAATTGTGATTCTGGTTGTTGTGTAAACATTGGTAAAGGAGGATCTTGTTTCCCCTTGGATGCTTGAGACGTTGTAAAAAATGGCATGATTTATATAAGCAAATGCAAGATTTTTTTTGGAATTTTGAAATTTTGGGAATGCAAGTTTGAAATGCAACTTTGGGAAAATGCAAGGAGGTTATGCAAATGCAAGCTAAGGATGATGTAAATGTAAGCTAAGTTTTATGCAACTATGCTTTTAGATTTTTGGACTTTAACAATTAATCTTTTGAAAGGAGACAAATCTGAGAGCATAACCTTATGAATTTGAATAAGGATCTTGACTTGAAAGGATTGGATTTTTGGAACAAAGGACAAGTTTGATAAAAAAGGCTTAGGTCAAATCCATCATGAAAAGGTGGAATGAGACCAAATTGATAAAGGGGTTTGAAATTTGGCAAAAGGGGGATCAAGTCAAGATCCAATTTTCAACATCATAAATAGAGGTTCCATGATTTGTATACTTCCTAGGATTGTTTGCAAAGTTTTTTAAAGAGGATCTAGAAATGAGCTAAGTATGCAAAAAGGCTATGATTAGGACACATGAAAAAGGAACTATAATGAGGATTGAAAATGAGGTCTATAATGCAAGGGATTTTTGATAGGAAAATGCAAGGAGATTTAGGTCATGACTATGCAATATGAAGGTTATCAAGCATGCCAAAAGGTTCCAAGTGAAAGATTCAATGTTCCATATGTTCACTCAAAGATAAGGTATTGTTGTGACCCATTTGATTGCTCTTTAAGATTGATTTGGAAAAGGTGTTGTTTAAGGAGAGTGTTTTTAAGATGTTATCATTTTTATTAAGGTTTGAACACCCACACAAGACACATCATTCAGAATGGCTGTTGTAAAATGAACAAACACACCACTTCCTAAGGATAGCAAGGACAGTATCTGTTGAATCCCCACTTGAACTAAAGTTTAGCTGCACTTAATAATAGTGGACAACCTAGAAGCTTGGAGGCATGGGATCCTCCTTACATGTGCACTCACTTCTCAAGCACTCCAAGCTTCAACTCCCAAGGGACATCACTTCCCAAGGGATTGTTGTCTCGACTAATAGCCATGAAAGTGTGGGGCATCTAAGTTGGTCTCCGACCTTCCGTGCCAACAAATAGAAGGTTTTTGGCTACTAGAACATGGTATTTAATAAGGGCATCCATTCGGGTGATTATATGTGTGGCATATTATCTCCATTATGGAGGCCTCCCAACCTACATAAGTTACATTCTGTAGGTTTTAACGGGCAACAAGGGTACTGAGGGAGATAATATTCCTGGTATAATGCATTCAACACCCATCCATTGAGAGATTAATCACAATGGCATATTTTTATCCCGGTTGGATGGGCTTGGCTTTAGCCTATCACCAGTTGGGTATCCACTCTCACTGGCTCTACTAAAGCACTTGGGAGGTAGCCACTCTATAAGAATGATATGAGTTTCTCTTACACCCAAGATCCATGAAGGCGAGGGGAGAGGATATGCTCATATTATTCTTAGGGTTTTACAATCTAGAAAACACATTAGATACATGAAAGCAAAAGGTTCATTTCAAGCACCAAAGTGAAGTGTTTTCCAACTACAAAAGGCAAACACACGAGTTTGGGAAAACATAATTTCTTCTACAAAATGTCTTGCATTTGAAACCTAGTTTTAGGATTTAGTCTTCATCCCATGATTTCCATAACATAGCACAAACTCATCAGTAACACCAAAATCAAGTAATCTAATTGCAGAAACAGGTATGGGAATGCAGACACCCAAAAATAGAATTGAAAAACATCATTCTTACCACCTGAATAGGAATAGTGACCACCTGCAAAACATTAGAGAAACCACTTGTGTAGGAATAGGCTCCCACCTACGCAGGAATAGTGACCACCTATGCAACAACTGATCAGAAGTCTAAAATTGACTCAAAAATTGCAAATAATAGAGCTTTTAAACATATGAGCATGAAATAACATCAAAAACATAGCTAGGGTTCATTAACCATGATATTTAAGTTGATTTGTAAAGCTTTGAAATTAAATTGAAACCCTAACTAGCTTGCATGTGCATAGAAATAGTTTAGGAACACCTTGAAAGCTCAAAACTGCACTTGATCCTAAACTAGGCTAGAGTTTATTTTAAGTCCCAAAATTAGGTTTTCATGTTCATTTTAAGCCCATTGAAAACTTGAACAACTTGAATTTGCATGAAACACTTCATTTCCACCCCTAGTTAGGCTAGATTGCAAGTTTCTTAAAGTTTGAATAAGTTTGATAGCATGCAACCCTAGACTAGATGAGATTCATTTTAGGAACCTAAATATAAATGTTCATGTTTATTTTAAGCTTTGAAAATGAAAATGTGAACTTCATTTGACACATTAGGGTTCATTAACCACACTTAGGGTTCATTAGGATAGATTAGGGTTCATTTAAACATGAAAATAGAAAAAAAAAGAGGAGGAAGACCTAAATGCAGAATGACTTCCTAAACCCTCAAGAAATAACCCTAAACCCTAAAGGAGCATCCCGTGTGACCAACTGCGTAGCTAAGAAACCACCTGCATAGCTCTGGGCTCCAAGTGCATAGGTCTGGGTACCACCTACATAGCAACAGTTACCACCTATGTAGGTACAGTGACCACCTACGCAGCTTCAATGACTACCTGCGCAACTCTCTTCTAGCACCTGAAAAAGACACAAAAACATCAAAATTTCATTAGTTATGCATGTTCACGTTGGGTTCACCAAATGTAAGAATAGAAAAAGGCCTATTTAGCATAGCTATGGGACCACAAACCCTAAATAACATGCTAACCTATCTATTCTATCATGAAAGCCATTTAAAATAAGGATTCATAAAAATAAAGCATAAAACTCTAAGAACCCCCTTTAAATGAAGCTCCCATGTCCTTCTTTCTTCTCCATAATCAGATTAATGTTTTCTCTTTGACAATAACAAGATTGCACAAAGACTCTTGAAAGCATAAATTCACAATGAGAATACTAGAAGATAGTGGTCTAACCTTGAATGAGAGAAATGTCCTCAATTTATAGAAAATGAGACACATTTAGGTGAGATAGCACAAAATCTATGCATAAATGCAGATTTTATTTGGTGATATGTTTGGAAGCATGAAATGGGGGAGAGATATTGAGGAGATATTGCAAATATTTGAAAATATTTATGAAGCACTTTAATAGGGATGAGAATCCTTATTTAAGGGATATGATATGTAGGTGAGATTATGAATCATCAATCAAATCAATAATCCAATATTCTCAAATATTCCTCAAAATAAACTTAGATTCATGAAATTATTAAAGATCTCATAAATTTTAAATTAGCTAATTAATTAATAAAATTAATTAATTATTGGAGACTTAGGGAAAAGGGGGGAATAAATAAAGTTTATTCATTTATTCAAGTAGAACTTAGGATAAACTATGGGTTATTCATCCAAAGGGGGAAACTAGTGGGAAATAGGTCAAATTGAAGGTGTTGATTTTGAATTAGAATGATTTTGATAATGTTGATAAAGATTAGGGTTAATTCTGAGGGTTCCAAAATAGTTTAGGAAATCATGAGGCATCGATGAACTTTGACAATGCGCCGGGATAATGATGATTGGAAATGAGTAAAAAGTGCCAATGAACTTTGATGGTGTCGTAAGATTGAAATGGGGAAACATCGATGATCTTTGACAATGTTCCCGAAATGATAATAAAAAATAGTATTGACAATAATGAACAACACTATTGAATTGAAATTGATAGATTGATAGTGATAACACCGATGATCTTTGATAGTGTTATCAAATGGTTGATTGAAAGGATATGAAGCATCTATGATCTTGGAAAATGCTCCTAAAATAATAAGATTAATTGAATTGGAATTAGGGTTTGATCGATTGGTTTGAAATTGGGTTGATTAGGCATCGGTGATCTTGGACAATGCCCCAGAATGGTCAGAAATGAGTCTAGACAATTCTGCAAGTGATTAGGAATAGAATAGGATAGGTTTGAGATGATTTAGGAAGGTTTGGAATGGTTTAGGATTGAATAGGATCAGTTCAGGAAGGTTTGGGATGGTTTAGGATCAAATAGGATTGGTTTAGGATCAAATAGGGTTAGTTTAGGAAGGTTTAAAATGGTTTAGGATTGAATGGGATCGGTTTAGGAAGGTTTGGAATGGTTTAGGATCGAATAGGATCAGTTCAAGAAGGTTTGGAAATGATTTGGGAAATGATCAATTTGATAGCGAAAGTAGAATTGTTAGTAAATAATTGAACAATTTTGCAATATTCAATCATTGATTAAAGACACAATGTTGCCATACAATAAAGATCATATGCGCAACATAGAGGAATGATTAGGTCACAAAACAACATTTTGATTGTAATGCGAACAATGTTAAAATATGTAGACTAGCAGGCTCGAACCATTTTTAGGTGTCTACAGATAGATATTTGGGTAGATGTTTTTCTATGGATAATAGAGAGGTGCCTATGGTAGGAACCTTAAAAGGTATTGAAGTGAAGATTGTTGTTTTTCCTAAGGCTACATTTAAGATGGATGTTGTTGTGGTTGATACACCACCACATTATGGTATGTTACTGTCTAGATAGTGGGAAACAACAGTTGGAGGAAATTTTCAATTGGACCTGTCACATGCTACAATCCATATCAATGGGAGTGATGTCAAATTATATAGGGAACCATGTGCTCCAGTGATAATTAAAAGAAGGGATCCCAAGGTGCTAATTTGTTTTGTGGATTTTGATATGGGAAGTTTTAGGATTGAGAAAGATGGGTCCAAAGTTGAAAATCAAGACCCAATTGTGAAGGAGTCACAATCACATCAAGATGAGATATGCAAGATGTACTTTGTGTTAGAAACACTGAGAGGGGGGGTGAATCAATGTTTGTCTATTTATTCTATTTCAAAAAATTTAAACATCAATCAAATATATATCAATTGAAGCTTAACATAAGAACACATAACACATGATATGATTATGGGGAAACCTTGATCAGAGGAAAACCCCGGTAGGAATTAGTACCCAAAAATATTGCACTAGTATAATGGACCTGTTAAAGTTCCTTTGACCTGTTAGGAGCAGTCTTTACAATGCAAGTACAATGACTTTGTTAAGGGTCTGACCCTGTTAGGAGTCTTTTACAAATAACCCTATTAGGGGTGAGGACTCACTGTCCAAGAAGCTCACTGCTCAGTAGGATGAAGGCTACAAGCTCCTTGATAATAGATATACACTATATCCAAAAGTGAACTGCTATATGTGACACAGTTGTCTGATCAGTTCTGATTATGTGTTGATTCTCTTATACTCTTAAAGAGCTTTATCTCATTCTGACATCTTATACTATTCTTTTATATCTCTACTCTGCATATTTGACAACACTTTCTAATACAACTTTGCATGTTATATATATGTTCATGCCTAAATAGACGTGACCATAAACAAGACCTTAGTCGGCCCAAAAATAATATTCACAATGCTTCCAAAAAAATTGGCTTAAGCATGTTTAAAATAGTAATTAAGACATGATTACAAACATACTATAATAGGCGCTTGGCCTTTACATAATAAAATATTATACGCTGATCCAAAAACTGAAGTCAGCTTCATACTCTGTTTTCTGAACTGCTAGTGTACTTGATCTTTCTGTAACTTGTCTGTACTGACATTCCATACCATGCGTGTATAGGGTAAGCATAAAAAAATATCATAGAGATTATGTCTGAAGGCACTTATTCTGAATCGGTCGTATGCACATGCGCTGGTGCTATGATTGATTGAAAATCACTGTTCTGTTTTGTCTTCTATACTTAGTCAATTTCCACTTCATAGTTTTCTGTCAAACTTTCATATGACTTTTTTGCCATAATGAAAAAAAAAAAAGTCATATACACCATGGGAGTCAAATTTCCAACAAGATCCCCCTTTTTCATTAATGGCAACAAAGGAATGTGGCCAAGTTACTCAAAATTGACTAACACAAAAAATTGTATATCATTGTACCCTTTAACATATACAAACACTACTCCCCATATATACACATATTCCTTAAATACATTCCTCCCCCTTTGACATTAATAACAAAGGTGTCCAAAATTTGTAAGTCCCTGAGTACTTACTCTGTATAAACATCTAGATAAGTAATCTGTAGATTTTTTATTTCTTGCTGCTAGAATGGCTTCAATGCATCTACAGTCTGAAGATAGGAACATAAAGCATATGTAAGCTTTTCCATTTTGGTCAAATCCATGCTAGGACCCTAATCATATGTGGAAATTGTTGTATCTATCTATTTGATATTTTCATTCATGACTGCTAGAGAGGGCGCTAGTGCATTTCTCAGTTGAGTCTGCCTGATTCCTATCTTGTTAATCTCAAACTTTTCCTTTTCAATCTTTTCCAACTGACCTTGATAGATATTGTTGTAGATGTTCATGTCTTGTGTGGATGTTTCAACTAATTTTATAACACTTTCAACCAAGATGTCAGCTTCCTCAATCTTTTTGATGTGCTCTGAGGTGAATTTCACTCTGTCCATACAGTTTGCTACTACATTTATGCCTTTAGCTGCAATTTCTTTCAAGATTGCTTGACCAATCTTTAGTGAGTTCAGATCTAAGGAGAAATTCTTTGTCAATTCATCTAATCTTCCCTTCTTGTACTCATCTTCTACAATTTTAGTAGCAGAGTCTACTAAAATTGTGAAATGTGATTTGAAACTTGTCAAGATTTTGTCAACATCATCAACAAACTGAATCTTAGCCATTTTCTTGTCTGCTGGCACTAAGTCATTCAGAATGTTCATTGTTTCCAGAAAGATAGGGTTTCTCATGACTTGTTTCTCTTTTGATTTCTTCATGGCCAAAACAATGATTTTAATCAAATCTTCTTCTTCCCAAGCATCTAACATTGCTTCTTTAGGGTTCAAGCTTGACAACAATGATGGTTTGATGCGTGGATTCAATGTGACATTTTTACTAGCATCCATATTTTCACTTTTCACAGGAATATCCATAACTGGTGGCTCATTAGAATGATTTTCTTCCTCTTTATTTGAATCTCTAGAGGGAACTTCATCTTGTTGTAAGGATGTGTTATCAATGTATACCTGCCCTATCTCTTCAGTGTTGACAAATTCTTTTTAAACTTTGTCCATGTCATTGTCAGAAGTAGTCATGGATATCTTGATATCATCAATCAAAATAGTTTCTCTTGAATCTTTGGCTGTATCAGAAGCTATTGAAACTGAGGGAGATGAAACCTATGGACCTATCTTAGGTGCATTTTGAATCATTGGTTCTGTAACCTATTTGGGAGGAACTAGAGTTACCTTTCCTATCGGCGTCATTGAGGGATACATATGTCTATCTTGAAATACTCCCTTAAATTCTTTTTGAGTATCTTCACCAACTAGATCATACTCTTTATTCATGATATGGAGAACTCTTGTTTTGGTTCTGAGATGAGGTTTTACTAGATCCAATAGAATGGTTTTCTCATCATGTGAGCAAACTAGAAGAAGATTGTCTAGTGTTTCTTCTCTTATCCTCATATCCTCTTCAATTGCTTGTCTTTTCAATACATCAAGTATGTTCCATACCTTTGTTGGAATTAATGGGAAGTAGTACTGAGAGGGGAGGGGTGGATCAGTACCTCTAAAAATTTTAGCACCTTACACAATTCATCATTAGTAATCATTCAATTCTTATTTACCAACCATTATTATTATTCTTTCTTATGTATCTATTTTTTTTCACAATCTTTAATAGTTTTCAATCATTCATAGAAACATTCATGAAATCGACAAACACATAACACAAGTGTGTATATGGAATCCTTCAATCTATTGGGAGCAAGCTCAAACATGCAAACATTAGCAGGTTAGCATATATATCATGACAAGAAAAACATGCAAGAGACCAAACTAACAACAAAGACACCAAATAACATCGGATTAAGCTAAAAAATGAGTTAATAAACTGCACCCTAATCTACTCATTTTGATTTGCTTATTTGGATTACATGTGGGTGTGCTCTCTCAAACACACAATTGCCATAGATCCCAATGCAAAAAATGCAAGAATACGAGAAACAAGAAGAAAGATTCAAGAACTAGTCTCAAATCTCCTTCAAAATGATAATCTAAACCGATGCAAGTAAGGATGATATGAAAGTCTTATAAAGAAACTATGATTTATTTACCAATTAAGATCCTAACATGTGACTTCTAGATGATTTAAGAAAATGAAAACATAAACTAACATCTAAGAGCATTAGCATGAAAGCAAGAATGACAATTCTAAGATAATACTAGCATGACAACAATGCAAATTGAGAGATGAAAAAATGAGAGAAGGCCTCTATTTATAGAGTTTTTGGAGAGAGGAAGAGGCTTGGATGAAGTGGAACTTATGTGGCATCCACATAAGAGCCACATAGGAGACACATGGCTTTGAAAAGATGGCCAATTTTAGGTCAACATTGTCATGAATATAATATTTCAAGGAAGGGGACAAAGTTGTAAGAGAGAATTAAAGAGGAATGGGTGGCCATTTTGGACACATGGGCTTGGAAGGGATGGCTAATTTTGAGTCAAAATTGGCATTAAATGTTGAGTGGCTCAACATTTACAAGTGGGAGACAAACTTGTAAGAAGATTTAAGAGGGATGGGTACCCATTTTGGAGAGAATTTCCCCATGTGGGTGAGCATTCCATTAGCCTTAAAAAGGTTAGGAATCACCCATTAAGCATGGTTAAAGGACAGTTAGGTGGGTAAGTATACTTAGGAAATGAGGTGATGGGAGTAGGGTAGGAATAGGGTAGGCTTTAGGGTAGGATTAGTAGGTTCCTAGCTAGGGTTTTAGATTTAATTCAAATTATATTTGAATAAATCATAGCTTAGTAGAATTTAGGAAAATGGAGGATTTTAATAAATATAAATTTATTAAAAGGGGAATTTTGTGGAGGCAAATGTATTTAAATAAAATACATTAGAATAGTGTTTAAAATATTGATAAATGAAACTATTTAATTGATTGAATTAAATAGTTAGAGGAATAAGAGGGAAAATAATAATAATAATAATATTAATATTTTCGGATGTCTACAACAAGATATGGTATCGCAGAAAACTCTTGTTAGGAAGTAAAATCTGCGGTGGGGATGGCACCCAAAAAACTTCACTATCTGTAGAATGGAAGGGAGCCGGTTAAGGCTTACAATTTGATCACTTCTGATGATCTACCCTATTAAGAATATTAAGGTGGAGACCTGTTAAGATCTACTTTGTTAAGAGCTTTAGCAACACTGATTTAAGTGTGCACTTAGTTATGATATTTACAATAGGATAGTTAAGCCCACCTTTCTTGAAAGGATTTCATTAGTGTACTACAGTTGTTAGAATGAGTACAAATGTTGACCTAACTGTATGTAATCTACTATTTCTGATTTAAAGATCTATTAAAGCTTTTACCATAATAATATCAGCTTAAGTGATTGATGAATATCTTTTCTCTGCTTGTCGGTAGCCTCTGTATTGTTGTTGAAAACTGATTAGATTTTGTTTGTGTTCTTCTGCATGAATTATCTGTCTAGTCTTTATTTTCTCTTCATGGATACTATCTTCATTGAACAACTACTATTCTCAATGGATTGAGCACCTATTTATACAAGTATTTGACCTATCTTGCAATTCACGTTTTACAATGTTAACTCTTAGATCCAAGGTTTACAACTTGACCTTGATCTTTAGTTTGCATGTTTTAAAACAATAAAACTAATTAAAACAATAAAAATTAAATTGCTTCCTCCACACATAATGGATTTTAAAGCAAATCAAGAAGTTATAAATACAAATTCAGTGATTTATCTGACGTGGAAAGTCATATCCACTTTTTGCAGAATGTAACTGACTGTCGGTTCTTAGTTGTTGGTTTGAACTTGCACTCTATCGGTGTTCCTTGACTGAAATATTCATCAAGTTCCCTTTATATGTCGATAGCCTCTCTTTGTTGTACTTTTGGGTAGCACTATTGTTACTCATTGGGTATATTTTACCTTTTTGTCATCGGGTAACACGTAATAGTGTTTGTCGGGTAACCTTGGCATTGGATAGTGTTGTGCCCTGTCTGTCGGTGTAGATTAAACTGATGATGCAGATCATGTTTTTCTCTAAGAATACTAATGGAAAAATATAATGCCTTCAATCTCCCCCTTTGACATTAGTATCAAAAATTGATATGTGCATAATACTGAAATTATTACACCATGTTTATATCCCTATCATAATATGTCTCCCCCTTACTGTGTGCACCAGTACAGTGTATGAATGTGTACATGTATACTATTTGATTTCTTTATGTACATTATTTACATATAATTTCCTCCTTTTAACTGAGGTGATGTACATATCAAATTTCTTCTTTCTTTGATACTGATGACAAAAATGTACAACTTATAATATGCCAAAATTGTGATTAAAATGTGTAACTTACAATGTGTCAAATACATTAGAATGGATAATTTTGATATCTTCCATTAGTTTCTCCCAGTTTTATTTCAACTGTTCTAGTGCCATGTGTTGCAGCTCTACTCTTGTGTGCATATCATAAATGTTGTCTAGGAAAGACATTTCCGGGGTGGAAATTAGAGTATTTACCTGTGTCATATTTTTTTGGAGGAGTGTAAGTGTCGGTAAGAGCTTAACTTGGAGCTCATTGACCTCATCTCTATACTTCATCTCTACAAATTGAATGTCCTATCTTTGTTTCCTAGCCTGTATGATTTGTTGATTGTGCAATTTAAGTGCTTCTTTTGTGTTGGCTAGATTTTGTACACTGGAGTGAAGATCAACATCTATTTTTTCTATCTTGTTAGTATACTCCTTAGTGAGTTGATCTAAAGTGCACAATTTATTGATTAAGGTAAAAAATTCTGATAAAATTGGGTCAATTGTACTTACCAATTCAGATAGCTTGACCTTTTTCAGTGCAAGTTCCTGGCTTATTTTCTCCGCGAGCTCAAATTCATACTTTTGTTCAAGTCTCTCTTCCATAGTCTTCTCAATATCAATATTGTGAGATGTTATTACATCTATGAGTATGACCAGTTGATCAATAATTGGAGCGTTTTGATCAATATCTATGTCTGGTACAATTTGTTGAAGTATATTTCTTGCTACTTCCAGTACCTTGGCCTCTTTTTCTGCTCTCTTCATCTTGTCTTGAATGGTTTTTCTTTCACAGAGCTTCGCATATTTTGTCAATGCTGTTGGATCCAATTTCCTTGGATCACAGACTGGAATCTCAATGATTTCATCCAAAGTTACTGGATTTTTATTCTTTCCTTTCTTCTTCTTTGAGATTTGAGGGGATGTAGATGTATGAACTACCATAGCTAGTTCATTTGTTCACTCTAAATTGATTGGGGAAGGTTTTTTTGATGATGCATCTTGTGTTTTCTGCTCAGTTTGCACCTGTTGGTTATGTGAAGACATCTCTTCATTGACCTTGGGTTTTTCTATAGAATGTGCTCCTGATTTCTTTTCTATCTCATCCTTCTTTCCTTCTTCACCTTTTTCTGAAGGCTTTTCCCCTATTTCCTTTTGAGTTTCTTCTTTATTCTGATTAGTAGATGTATCTTTCTGATCATTGGTTGTAGCTTGCTCTGCAGTTGTATCTGTTATTCTTTTGGCTTCTTCATCACCCTTGTCTTTGGGTGTGCTTGTTTCCTTTTAATTTGATTCCTCATTGCCCTCTAGTAAGTTTTTTTCCTTCATTAGGACATGCATTTTACTTTGAGTTGTGACTTGGGCTTTGTCAATATTGTTTTCCTTCTCATTGGTTAGTGTCTTGTTAGTAGTGGCATCCTTATCTTTTTGTATAGATTCTATAGGGTCTTGCACTTTTGAGTGCATGATTGAAGTGTCCTACACTTGTTCATCAGCAATGTCAATTATCTTACCATCTAATGTCTTCATTACTTGATGACTTTGTTGATCCTTAATTGTGATAAATATTACATCATATTTCTTCTTTGGATCATTGTCAGAATCATAGTGAGTGATATCTTGGATATTATCATCCATGCCTGTATCTAAGTTAATAGGTTCATCATCACTTTCTTGATTTTCCAGAGCAATATGCTGAGGAATTGCATTATCTGTCTCCTACTCTCTGTGAGGTGTGTTTGTGAGAAGTAATTGCTTCTCAACACTTGTTGACTCTACCAGTAGATCTAGGAGATGTCTCAATTTGGTTTCTGTCATTGAATCCATTTCTATAAACTTGTTCTCTAGTACTTTGTAAGCCCTTATTTTGGATACAAATTTACTTGAGTGTTTCTTTAGTACTTCTTTTATCTCTTCAACTTTGGATTTAGGAGGCATCAGTCTCACAAGAACTCTTTGTCTTGCTTCTCTTTCATTTTGCAGGGCATATGACCACTGTTGGTATACCCTTTTACCTAGCTCTTCAGGTATTCGATTTACAAATTCAATAGGGGCATACTTGTTCTTAATCATTAATTTTATGACTACCTCTTGTATTTTATTCTGATCCTCTAGATTCAGTGTATCCCATTGCCTGATCTTTTTATCAGTCATTGTGCCATGAGTAGAAATTGATTTGGCAGCTTCATCTACCATTTGATTTCTAATTTTTTTCTTTACTACATCTGGTTCATCATCTTTGGTGTCATCCAAGTCAGCCTTTGTCCTAACAAACATTTTTCTTTTCTTTGTTGGTGTGGTTTTGATAGGTTCTTTTTGCTAGTTGCTTCCTCATATAGGTCCTTACTTGACCTTTCTTAAGTGGTGTGGTATCAGTAGCAGCAATTTGACTTCATGTTCTTTGCTTCTTTGCAGGAGGTGGAGATGGAGGTGTATCAGATTTAGTAGCCTCTATATCTGATTTCTTTTCTTCTAGTTCTTCACCGATGGTGCCCTATTCATCAGTTTCCTCTTGTTGATCCTATTATTCTTCTGAGACCGATAGAATCTTCTTGAGATTCTTAACCATTTTATCTTTCTTGTTTATAGTCTTCTTGAATTCTAGGCCATGTTTTATCTTAGATTTGGCCTCCTCATATGTTCAAAACCTTGGTTGTTTCTTATCAATGGGCTCATTGATTAGTGCCTCAATTGCACTTGTAGCTAGATCAATATTGATCTCATAGTCTAATGGTGCTAACCAAGATGTTCTTGGTACAACCAATTTGATATGTGTATAGTCTGTGTCTACCATGAAACATATCTCATCTTTGTGTTTTTCAACTAGTTGTTCAGGAATCCTAGTTCTTTCCATCATCTTTTCCTTGAACTCAAGGAAGTATGCAGACATGAAAGACTCAAAGTTGTCTCCTAGTGACTTAATCAGTTCACTAATTTGTTGGGTTACTTGTTTGGTAGAGTCCAATAAAACTTTTCCTACTGAAGGAAAGTATTCTTGAAAATAGAAAAATGTACACATGATAAGTGATCCAAACTTACATGTGTTTCTCTTTGCAGACCTAATTTTGATCATATTTTCATCAAGTTGTTTCAATAGGATCTCACACAGATCCATCTAAATTCCTTTTTTTATAATCTTGTAACCTGTGCTTACTACTGTTGTAGAAATGTTGTTCATTCTGCTAGCCTGAAAAAATTTGTAACCAATAACACATGCACCAAATTTTAACTCTTTGTTAGTGATTGTGTTTACTTTGAGACCTTTGTTGTCTCCTTCTACATTGGTGAGTTTTGTAACTTCTTTCATGGATGAATGTTTGTGTGCCCTAGGCTTATTGGTTATTAGATAACCAGTGAAATCATGAAGAACATCCTTTGTTATTTCCTTGGGTTGGTCTAGCCATAGTTTATTGTCATGCATCCTGCTCAAGACTAACCTAATCCATTCTATCTTGAATTCCCTTGGGAAATGTAGGGAATTGGTTAACCCTTTGACCTCCAAGTGTTTGTGTTCTTCTTTCAGTTTTCCTTTGGCATCACATAGCTTCTTAAAAGCTTCATCCATTTCTAGATCACCTATCTCTGCGATCTTGCAGTGAATATAAGACCTAATGTCTTCTATGAGTAAAACCCTAGGTGGAATTTTTTAAAATACACCAGCTTCATCGGGTTTCGATGCAATTTCTGGATATATTTTGTAATTAGGTTCTACACATGTGTTATTCTTGATTAATTTCACCACATTCTACTTTTCATTCTTCAACTTAGCAGTTGTCAATGTGGTTGCCATTGTTTTTCAAGTACTTAGGGTTTTCTCAAAATTAGCGCTTTCTTGATAAAACAATGACAAAGATCTTTCAGTGCCTTTGGTACTTACTTCAATTCACAATGGTGATGAGGACTATGTTCTCTGTGTGCTAAATCGATCTGTAGATGCTTCTACTTTCTTCTCTGTAATCACTTTGATGTCACTTTGCTTTCTCTTCAAATTGCGGGTGAAAAATGAAGTTGTCCTGTCAACTATTTATAGACTTTTTGACCTAAGTCTTTGCAATAAATGCTCAACAAATCGTTAGGACGTGAAGACAGGTTTCGTTAGGAGGATGTTTCCAATCATCGTCGGTGAAGATATGATGCTTAGGGCAGTTTGTTAATGACTTTAATTTTACCGACGGATATCGGTATTCTATCATGACCAATTATGAACTTTTCTTTCTTACCGATGGTCGTCAGGTTACATTGGCAGTTTACCATATTTACTAGTGGACCGACAATTTCCGGTAAGCATAAACAACTCATTATTGTGTTCACCGATGATTTTTGGTAAATGTTTACGTATGGTGTTGCATTCTTAGATTAGTAACAAGTAAAGTAGTATGCATCTTTGGTTCATGCAGATTTTGACTATCTATCAATTTATATAATGGAATTGATGCAAAATATAACTTGGTATAGTGTAGTTCCATACTTACTTTTTTAGCTTAAGTGGGGTTGGTGGTGTCACCGGATCCATTGGATGGGGTGTCACCATTTGCATTGATTGTTCCAGCTTCATCATTGCTTGAAGATTTTATCCACATTTTGTCTCTCGCCCTCCGGATATCTTCAATGGTGTTACCATTGGGATATGTGCTTGTTTCTGTCAATCTGTCTTTGAAATATTTCTTGAGGTGACCAACTTTATGATAGTGTAAGCATGCCATTCTAAGTTTTGACTAGCCTCTAGACATTTTGATCCATGCTCTAATGCAGTTTTTAGCAATGTGACCATATCTACCACATGTTGTACAGTTTGTCCAAGTGTTGTAATCCCACACATATTGATTATCGATTCTCTTTGGCTGATAAGGAACTTCTTTACCTTTTGGCTTCCATGCTTGACTTTTCATTTTCTAGCATTCTTCAGATGTGTGCCCATTCATCTTGCATGTAGGACAGTATTTGTCCATGTAGGTTTCCTTCTTTGGCTTTTCTATCTTTCTCTTGCATTCATAGGCCTTATGTCCTTTCTTCTTACATTTATAACAGAATCCTATGAATGAAGGTGTAGGTGTAGATTTAGGAGTACCTTTCATTTTACCTCTGCATGCATTTGATGTGTGCCCTGTAACGCCCTGCTAGGGAACTGAAGAGAGATTAACCTAAAACATGTCACTATGTGTGCTGAATATTTTTTTTTAAAGTTAACATAAAGAAACATACAATCATGCGGAAGCGATTACCATTTATACACGTCTTACACTCACATAGATTACACGACTCAAGGGTCCCATGGCGTTGAATTACTTAAAGCAAAACATGACTAGCAATATAACAAAATATTCCATCTGATTAAACATAACAAATACAACTTACATAATCATAATTACAAACCTCATGGATAACCATGAAACCACCATAACACACATCCACTGCACATGTCGTAAGGTATGTGGTAATCACTCTAAACTACTTACTATTACAATTTCCAGATTACGTATCACATGTGATACACTAATACAAGATTACAATAATGAAATTACATGATAAATGATAAAGGAACATAAAGAGCTCATCCGCAAAGAACCATCAAGCACCTGGTACAAGGACGTCGAATCTCAATGGGTAAAGAATCACTACCACCCATCCGTGTGGAACCACAAAGGTCCACCCCACCGTGCTGAGGAGATAACAACAGACCCCAATCGGATATCCAAAACCAACAAGGCATAACCACTAAGCAAGGGATCCTGATAGCTCTCTAATCCGGTGTACCAATCATCACAAAAATGTAAGACTCACTAATCTAGAGGCTACTGACAGCGTAGGGAATCTAGCATGTGTAAAGGAAGGTGTCATCATGTACATCTACCCTTAAGTTCAGCCTAGATAATCACAATAGATTTTGGCACCTAAGTGACCATACACAGAGCTAATGTCCTCTCATACTGACAAGGCCCACTAACTATGTCAAATACCTCGCAGGGAAACTAACATCTTCTCCAAACCATCTTAGCCTATACTAGCACTCAAGCATGGGT
>MU224899.1:2968820-2984916 GCA_018584345.1 Thuja plicata
TAATTAAATCAAAATATTCAAATATTTCAATTTAATTAATTATTTAAAATAAACTTAGGATATAATTAAATCATTAATTCAACTATAATCCATTAATTCACTAAACATAGAAAATCACTCAATAATCCAAAAATACCTGAAAACATAATCAAGCAATACACACGCAAACACACGAGAGAGGGTATTCGAATTCTGTCAACCTAGACAAATCCAGATAAGGCAGTCATACTGAAACTCATCCTACATTAGGATGATTAGGCTTAGGTTAAGGTTTTGGATTCGTATGTTACCTCCCCTCTTTACCATTGAGATGAATATTTATGGGCATGCTCACTCCTGCCAATTCAATGAAGATGATGCCCTGTACCTACAATCCTATCATCAAAGAACATGCATGTACAAACATAATATAATATCGCAATCAATGATAGGGATCAGTCGAACGTGTGGATCTGACTGAAGCAAGTAACTATGTCTCCGTCCCCTACCACAAAAACACATCAACAAGTACATTCACATATAAGACAACCATACACATGCAAGTATGGGGTAAGTATATCATAAAATGAAATTGACATATAGTAATCAACATGATAACATCATCTCATCTATCTATGCATAAGGTAAAATCATAAATCATAAACAAGTATCATCATCAAATAAAATAATATCAGCTCACATGAAATATGGCCTAAAAGAATTCGGCCAATCGACTGAAACCAATGCCTAAAGAGTACGACATCCTAAACTAAAAAGAAAAACATGAGTGGGTATTACATCCACCCCCCTAGGATTAGGTTTACTCCTGGAAGCCTGAAACAAATAGGGATACAACTCCCATAAACATGAAGCATCCTAATGAATCATATAAGACTCAAGGAGTAGATCCCATAGGACCTTTCTTTCCACAGTGCTTGCATGTTAGCCTTTTTGGTCTTGGATTTTCATAAACATTCTTTGGATTTGATGATTCTCCATTTTTTGGTAAATCCTATACCGTTGTAGTTGACTCTTTGCTATCCCTCAAGAAATTCATCCATTCTTTTATTGCTTTCTTCAGCCTTTCTGATAATCTCATTATGCTATTGTTGAATTCTAACCTTATGCTTTAGCTTTTCATTTTCTTCTCTTAGTTCATCGATAATCTGTATTCTCTCAATGAGTTCCACATTTATTCTGTTTGCTTCTTGACTCATAAGGATAATCTGATTTGTGAGATCATGGTGATGCTCAACATTTCTTTGAATTTCCATTTCCTTTTCTTGTAGTTTCTCTGAAATCTTCCTTCTATCATCAATAGCAAGTGTTCTTTCTATTTCAGCTTGTCTGGCAGAACTCATCACATCAATCATTTTTACCATCTGGGTCTCTTGACCGATTTGTAGCACCTTTATTTGCTCTGTCAGATGTAGATTGATCTCCTTTAGATTTGTGATGTTCTCTTCTGATGTATCTGATGTATTACTTGCATTTGATCTTGAAGATTTAAAGAAATCTTGAATCTCTTCTTCTTGATAGTATATTTCATTGTTCTGGGTAGCCATACCTTTTCTTTCATCTAGCAGCTCTCTCATCTTGATTCTTTCTTCTTTATACCATTCATAAAACATTTGTATCTCAAGATTTTTGTTCTCAATATTCTTATCAAGTTTGTACTTCTCCATTGTATGATCTTTTCTCTCAAGCCTTTAAGCTTTTCAAGAAGATACTCAGCTCTGATACCAATTGTTGGAATTAATGGGAAGTACTACTGAGAGGGGAGGGGTGAATCAGTACCTCTAAAACTTTTAGCACCTTACACAATTCATCATTAGTAATCATTCAATTCTGATTTACCAACCATTACTATTATTATTTCTTATGTATCTACTGTTTGTTCACAATATTTAATAGTTTTCAATCATTCATAGAAAAATTTATGAAATTGACAAACACATAACACAAGATATGGTATCACAGAAAACTCCTGTTAGGAAGTAAAAATTGTGGTGGGGATGGCACCCATAAAACTTCACTATCTACAGAATGGAAGGGAGTCGGTTAAGGCTTACAATTTGATCACTTTTGATGATCTACCTTGTTAAGAGTATTAAGGTGGATACCTGTTAAGATCTACTTTGTTAAGAGCTTTAACAAGACTAATTTAAGTGTGCACTCACTTATGAGATTTTCAATAGGATGGTTAAGCCCACCTTTCTTGAAAGGATTTCATTAGTGTACTACGGTTGTTAGAATGAGTACAAATTTTGAATTGATTATATACAATCTACTATTGCTGATTTACAGATCCATTAAAGATTTTACTATAATAATAACACCTTAAGTGATTGATTAATACCTTTTCTCTACTTGTTGATAGCCTCTGTACTGTTCTTGAAAACTGATTAGATTCTATTTGTGTTCCTCTGTATGAATTCTCTATCTGGTCTTTAGTTGCTCTTCGTGGCTACTATCTTCATTGAACAACTACTATTCTCAATGGATTGAGAACCTATTTATACAAGTATTTGACCTATCTTGGAATTCACATTTTATAATGTTAACTCTCAGATCCAAGGTTTACAACTTGACCTTGATCTTTAGTTTGCATGTTTTAAAAAATTAAAACACATTAAAAAAATAACAATTACATTGCTTCCTCCCCACTTAATGGATTTAAAAGAAAATCAAGAAGTTATAAATACAACTTCAGTGATTTATCTGACGTGGAAAGTCATATCCACTTTTTGCGGAATGTAATTGACTGTCGGTTCTTGGTCGTTGGTTTGAACTTGCAGTTTGTCGGCATTCCTTGATTGAACTATTTGTCAGGTTCCCTGTATCTATCGGTAGCCTCTCTTTGCTATACTGTCAGGTAGCACTATTGTTACTTGTTAGGTAGCTTTTATCTTTTTGTCATCGGGTAACACTTAATAGTGTTTTTTGGGTAACCTTGGTGTTGGATAGTGTTGTGCCCTGTCTGTCGGTGTAGAGTAAACCGATGGTGCAAAATATTTAGATGTGTCCAACTTTTCAACATGAATGAAAAATGATAGGAGGTCTGATGTTATTATTCATCATGCTACATTTCTTAGCTATGTGTCCATTGTAATTACATATCTGACATGTAATATTCTACAAGTTTCTTTGAGGTTGATTTCTCTAATTGTATTGAGTCTGATTCCTTTGGTTCAGTTGTGACTGATTTCTATGATTTGTCCTGCAATGAATAGCCCTGTGACCAAACTTATTATAGGAGTAAGAATAACCATTAAAATTTCTTACTTCTTTACAATCTCTTGCCAAGTGTCCATGCTTGTTACAAGCATAAAATGTTCTATTAACTTGCTTGAGTTCATCTTTAGGTGGTTCAGTTTTAGTCTCTACAATATTCTCCTCTTTATTTTCTTTTGTAGATGCTTCTTGTGCTTTCTTTGTTTCTTGCATTGAATTGATTTCAATTTGAGCTACACTGTATCCCATACTAGTGGTATCACCTTTTAACTTTTGTGCATACAGTTGTGATTGAATCAGATTAGAACTTGTGTGTAGTTTATCAATCTTATCTTTTGCTCCTGATAATTCAGATTCTATATTTTTCTTGATGTTTTCTAATTCCAATACTTTCAAGTTTTCTTGCATAAGTTCATCATCTAATTATTTTCTCTCTTTGGTCTTTTCTTCAATGGTTGTTAGGCTATCTATAAGTTGTTCATTCAGATCTTCAATTTTATCTTTCAAAGACATGTTCTCTTCATTCAGCTTCTTGACCATTTTTCCCAAGTCATTGGTCGAGCAATCTTTCAGATCTTTCCTTAATTTCTTGACAATAATTTGGGAGCCATCAACTTTTAGTTTAAGTTCCTCATTTTCTTTTTCAGATCTATCAAGATCTTCAAGGGCTGCTTCAAGATTCTTTTTTAGATGTTTCACTTCTACTGAATCCATGATCTCCTCAAGTGGTTAAAATTATTTTACAGAGGACCAAAGCTCTGATACCAATTGTTAGAAACACTGAGAGGGGGGGGGGGTGAATCAATGTTTGTTTATTTATTCTATTTCAAAAACTTTAAACATTAATCAAATATATATCAATTGAAGCTTAACATAAGAACACATAATACATGATATGATTATGGGGAAACTTTGATTACAAGAAAACCCCGGTGGGAATTAGTACCCACAAATATTTCACTAGTATAATGAACCTATTAAAGTTCCTTTGCCCTGTTAGGAGTAGTCTTTACAATACAAGTACAATGAACTAGTTAAGGGTCTGACCCTTTTAGGAGTCTTTTACAAATAACCCTGTTAGGGGTGAGGACTCACTATCCAAGAAGCTCACTTCTCAGTAGGATGAAGGCTACAACCTCCTTGATAATAGATATACACTATATCAAAAAGTGAACTGTTGTATGTGACACAATTGTCTGATCAGTTCTGGTTATGCGCTAATGCTCTTATACTCTTAAAGAGATTTATCTCATTCTGACATCTTATACTATTCTTTTATATCTCTGCTCTGCATATTCGACAACACTTTCTAATACAACTTTGCATGTTATATATATATATATATATATATATATATATATATATATGTTCATGCCTGAATAAAGGTGACCATAAACAAGACCTTATTTGGCCCAAAAACAATATTGAAAATGCTTCCAACCAAATTGGCTTAAGCATGTTTAAAATAGTAATTAAGACATGATTACAAACATACTATAATAGGTGCTTGGCCTTTACATAATAAAATATTATATGCTAATCCAAAAACTAAAGTCGGCTTCATACTTTGTTTTCTAAACTTCTAGTGTACTTGATCTTTTTGTTACTTGTCTGTACTGACATTCTGTACCATGTGTGTATAGGGTAAGCATAAAAACATATCATAGAGCTTATGTCTGAGGGTGATTAGTCTGAATCAGTTGTACACATGTGCACTGGTGCTCTGATTGACTACAAATTACTGTTCTGTCCTGTCTTCTATACTTAGTCAATTTCCACTTCATAGTTTGTTGTCAAACTTTCATATGACTTTGTTGCCATAATGACAATGCAAAATAAGTCATATACACTCTAGGAGGAAAATTTCCAACACTTTTATGGTGCATGGTCCAAGGAAGGATCTGGAGCTAGTATTGTTTTTATATCTCCATCAGGTACTACATTCAAATATTCTTTCCTCTTAGCTTTTTCAAAGCATAAATAACACTGCAGAATATGAGGCATTGTTACTAGGCTTAGAGGTTGCCATAAAGCATGGAATAAATTTGTTAAGAGTATTTGGGGATTTTGATTTAGTCATCTCCCAAATAATCCCTATATGCTGCTAAAAGTGATAGATTGAAATTATACAAGCATGCAATATGGGAAAAATTGAGTTTTTTAATGCTTTCCAAATAGAATGGATAGAGAGATCTAAGAAAATTATGGCTGATTTCTTAGCAAATGTATCCATAAAGAATAATAATATAACTTTGGTTGGGATTTCTACTATTGAAACCAAGACCAGGACTGGAATTCCAGATAATATATACAATTGGAAAGTTTTTGAGGATGACAAGGATATCCTTAGATTCATTAAATGTATGGATTATTATGAGGGCCAGAGAATTGAATTTAATGCTTTGATTGAAACCATAGATTACAAACAATCTATTTTTGGGACCAAGGTTGTTTAGTTTCCAACAAATGCCATACCTAAGGGTTTGGTTCAACTTGAGGGCATCTTTAGTGATAATAATGGCCACTTGGTTAAGAAATCTAATGTAAAGATGGACAATGTTGAAGAGGTAAATTTAGGGTCAGAGATAGTCCCTAAAATGGTATACATAGGAAATAATTTACCCCCTCACATCAGAGAAAATTTGATCCACTTATTAAAGAAGTACAAGCATGTTTTTGCTTGGTCCTATGAAGATCTTAAAGACTATAGGGAGGACTTATTTCAACATGAGATTCCTCTAAAGCATGATGTGAAACCTTTTAGACAAAAGAAAAGACCCATCAATCCATTACTAGTATCCAAAATGTAGGAGGAATTGATGAAAATTAGATAAGCTCAAATTGTAAATCCAATCAGACATTCATCATGGGTGTCAAATCTTGTGCTTGTGAGAAAAAAGAATGGAGATACTAGGCTTTGTGTTGACTTCAGAAACCTTAATGTAGAATCACTCAAAGATAATTATTCCTTTCCTAATATGGAGGAAACACTACAAAGAGTTATAGGGTGTGACCTTTTATCCATGATGGATGGATTCTCTGGTTCAAATAAGGTTTTGGTCAGTGAGTCAGAAAAATTCAAGACAACTTTTACTACCCCTTGGGGAACTTATGTTTATGTAAGGATGCCTTTTGGTCTCATTAATGCAGGGGCCACTTTTCAGAGAGCAATGGATTTTTCTTTTAAGGAATTTATAAACATAATTATGGTTTTCTAACAGGATTATCTCACTGCATGTTCGAAAAGAGCTAAGGATCATTGCAGGAATCTAGAAAAGATTTTTGGTAAGGATTTGGAATCTGGACTATCTCTTAATCCAAAGAAGTGCCATTTTGCTATTTTAGAGGGTAAGTTATTATGGAATATAGTATCCAAAGAGGGAATGAGAATAGATCTAGAGAGGATTGAGGCCATTAATATGTTGACTCCTCCCAAGAATATCAAAGGGTGTAATCTTTCTTAGCGAAAATAAATTTTGTAAGAAGGTTCATAATAAATTTTGTAGAAATTGTAAAACCTATTGCCAAACTTCTAAGGAAAGGTTATAAATATGATAGGAATCAAGAATTTTAGAAAGCTTTTGAGAGGATTAAGTTTTCTATTTAGGAAGCACTGGTTTTAAAATCTCCTAACTATGAATTGCCATTTTCTCTTTTCTCGTTTTCTTCATTCCATACCATTGCTGCAGTTTTACTACAGAAAGACAAAGAGCGATTTGAACATACAATTGCATTTTTTTAGCAAAGTCCTTGCAGGAAACAAAATTGAACTATGAAATCATGGAAATGAAATATTATCCCTTAGTTAAGGCATTCAAGTCTTTTAGGCCTTATCTAGTATGTGCCAAGGTGGTTGTGTATGTACCTCATGTTGTTGTTAAAGATATATTGTCACAAAATGAGGTTACTGGAAAGATGTGCAGGTGGATCAACAAAATACAAGAGTTTGATCTGGAGATCGAAACCACCAAATTGGTTAGAGGTTTGGGATTGGCGAAGCTCACAGCTGATACAAATATGGAGCTTACCTAAGTTAATAATGTGCAAATAAATGAAATGCCAACTAGCATTGAGATGCAACCATGGTATACTGATATTGTATATTTTTTAAAGAATATTTAGTGTCCTAAGGACATGATAGAAAATCAAAGAAGGGCTCTCAGATTAAAAGCTCATAAGTATGTGTTGATTCAAGGATACCTATATTTGAAAAATAGAGATGGAGTTCTCTTGTTTTGTGTAGATAGAGCTCGGTCTGAGAAGGTATTAAAAGAAACACATAGTGGTGTTTGTGGAGGCCACTATTAAACAAAGACAAATATACATAAAATACTCAAAGCTGGTTATTATTGGCCTTGTTTTTTCAAGGATACTCATCATTTTGTGCATAAGTGTGAGGCTTTTCAAAAATTTTCAAAGAAGCTAGTGTATTCAGGGGCTTTTCCTTTGAATCCAATTTCAGTTGAAGTCCCTTTTTCCCAATGGGGGATTTATTTTATTGGTGAATTTTTAGAGAAGTCTAGTGGGGTTCACAGGTGGATCCTTGTTTCCACTGAATATTTTACAAAATGGGTTGACGCTATGCCAATCAAGAGGGAAACCAGTAAGGTGGTCATTTATTTTATGATAGATAACATCTTGACCAGATTTGGTGTGCCAAACAAGCTAGTTATGGATAATGCCATGTGATTTAGGTCTGAAGAATTTAAGGATTTTTGTAATCAGTATGGTATTGTGGGTTCATATTCTTCCCGATATCATCCACAGGAAAATAGATAGGTAGAATCCAGTAACAAGACCATTCTGAAGACTATCAAAAGAACATTGGAAAAGAATAAAAGATCTTGGAATTCAAAGCTTAAGTTAGCCTTGTAGGCTAACAGGATAACAATGAAAAAGGCTATATGTGTTTCCCCTTTTGAATTAGTTTATGGGACATAAGCTAAATTACCATTGAATAACTTGTTGCCTGTCTACAAATTTATCCAAGATGAGGACATAGAAATGACAGATCTAATGCAGAATAGGATGTTGCAGTTGTTAGAATTGGATGAGATCAGAAATGAAGCACAAACATAAAATCAAAAGATCCAGCAATAGTCCAAGTATTTATTTGACAAGAAATCACTTGAAAGAAAATTTCATGTGAATGACATGGTGCTCCAGTGGAATGCAAGGTTAGAAGATAAGAGCAATCATGGAAAATTTGAGTCTTTATGGATAGGACCATTTTATGCACATGATATACATGGAAAGGATTCATATTTCTTAGAAAGTCCTACTAGTGAAGTGAAATATTTTCCTGTGCATGGGAAGTTTTTGAAGCCATTTTTCTCATAAATCTCTGATCATGCACAGTAATGTGAATATTTGTATATATTCCTATTTTTCATGTTTTAGGGTTTTTGCTGCCAGGTGTTGGTCTACATCCCAGAGTGCTAGTTTTCTAGTGTTGAACTTGAGTTCAACCTTCCTTAGTCGAAGCCTATGTTAGCACTATTAAAATCTTGGTGATTTCCTGATCTAAGTGTTGAAAATATTGCTAAATCACACTATGTCCTTAGGCCTTATTTTCAATTTTTCTAACCCTTGGTGGTATAAATCCTAGGTCTCTGGCTCATGTTATAAAATGAAGTTACTTTATTGAGTCACTTAAAGCACTTAAACTCCATGTTTCCTTTATGTCATCATTGGATGGGGCCATCCTTTTTAATATTTCCCAAGTCTTAGCGGGGTTATAAATTGATTTTATCTTATTCCCTAAGTCCTAAGCCCTGCCATTGTTTTTACATTTTTCATCTATCATGCAAGTTGATTTTCATCTGACGGCCGACGCTTTGCCTCAAGGAAGATTTTTTTGCAAGATACTTGTCAAGCCACATCACCTATTTGACACCTGTATATTGTTAGAGCTTGGGCCTGTTAGTAGTGAATTAACGAGTGATTATGTATCAGAATATCCTATAGTTGGTGCAAAGGGTTAAAGTATAAGATGTGACTAGTTTAATGTTTAAACCTTTGTGCCTATTGGCCATGTGTCCCAGTCAGCTCATGTGTCCATGCACTAAAAGGGTAAAGGAAAATCACGTTTGATCTAACCCAATGATGGTCATTCTACATTATACTCAAAGTGCTCAAGGAATTGCACCTGTTTGACATGTCTCTGTCTGATATCAGAGGTGCCTATAGTTTTTAGTCCCACATTGGCTGAGCAGAGGAAGAATTTCATGTTGGGAAAGTGATGTGGTAGGAAAGCAAAGTAATAGCCCATACTCAAAACCAGTTTGCTAGTTCTTCATCCCAGTAGCCTAATCAGCCCATTTACCAAGGCAACAAGCAGCAATACCAAGGAAATAGCAATTCCAATAGGAAAAATTGGAACCAAAGGCCTTATAGACCTTATAATCCTACACCCCTTAATGTTGTTAGGGATATTGTTCCTAACCAAAACAATCTTGCTGCTGATTATGAATGGTGCTATCCTTGTAATGAATCCCACAATCAGTCTAAGTGCACTAATGGTTCAAAATATGATTGATTCACAACCTACTACATCCAGTGATGAGATTCAACAACACCCTGATCTGACTACTCCTGACACTGCATTTTTGAATTGGCAAGAGGAAGAGTTCTGTGGAGTAAGTGGTGATTCACCTATATTAGAAAACATAAGGGCCAAGAAGAGAGCCCTAGAATCAGAGCAACCAGCTGCTAGGATTGCTGCCACAACTCAATCACCACTCATTCCTCCAGTATCAATCCTAAAGGTGCCCTCTACTCATACAAAAAAAGAAACACAACATCAGAGGTAGGTGGATCAGACCATTAGTAAGTCACCTCAGAAGGTACAGTTTGTTGTTCCCTATAATATTGTTGATAATATGAAGAAGATGAATGTTTCTATTTCTATGTGGGATTCATTAGATATTCCAGGAAAAGCTGATTTATTAAAGGAAGAACTGTCTAAAGAGACAAAAAGTTCACAACAAGCTATTCAACATCCTTCTAGAGTGGCTATGGTTAATTTACAGCCCTCTAAAGTTTAGGAAATGATATTTGAAGAAGAAAAGAAGCTTGCTAAAGTGCATCAGCCAGTAACACAAGTAAGTAAAAGGACTGCAGATTTGAAGCAATCAACATTAACACTTGATAAAAATCCAACCAATGTGAAAAAAACAACAGAAAAGGAAGGTAATAAATCTACAAATAATAAACATCCTCCTTTTTATGTTTCTTTGATAATTGGAAATAAGTTAGTGCACAATTGTATGGTTGACAGTAGTGCAACCAACACTGTCATACCAAAGAAGATAGCTGACTTATTAGACTTGAATTATGAACCTGTTGAGAAAGGAGTGGTTCAGCTTGATGGTACTTCGGTTAAAACCTTAGGGGTTTTTAAAAATGCAAGTTTGACCTTACACTCATGTCCAAATTTTTCAATTTCTCAAGATATTTATGTCATAGATCTGCCACCTTATTTTTCCTTATGTCTGTCAAGGGACTTTACAGCCAAAATAGATAGATATTTCTCATCAGATTGGTCCCACTTATATTTTAGAACTAGATATGGTACTAAGGTAACCATAAAGTTAGAGTTATGGGCCAAGGATCACATAGAGCCTTATAATCCTAGCCCCACCAATGCAAGTTGTGTGATTATGGATCCAGATGAGATCAATGATAGCTCCGCTTATAACACATAGACTAAGGAGTACCCTGATATTGTTTTGGATGAATGGGAAACCAGAATGGATCAAGATGATGATATGTTTGATGCTATTTTTGGTAATTACATGATTTTAGAGTCTAATGCAGTTGTGTCTAATTTGATCAAGGATCCAGAATCTGAATCTGATTTATCTAACCAGTTATGGGATTTGTATTTTTATGGATCAAGGAATAAAGATGGAATTGGTGCAGGGGTTATGTTAGTTTCACCTGATGGTGATAGATTTTATGCTACATACAAGTTATATTTTTCATGTTCTAACAATATGGCTGAATATGAGAGTCTGATATAGGGATTAGAGTGGGCAAGGAAAAGAGGAATCAAGTGTTTAAATGAATTCAGGGATAGTGAGCTGATAGTAAAATAGGTAAGAGGTGTCAATACTGTAAAGAATGATCTTTTAAAAATGTATAAGTCAAGAGTGTTTGATATTCTAGAAGATTTTGATGCCTTTAATCTCATTTCCATTCCTAGAAAGAGAAATTAGCATGCTGATAGGTTGGATGGTATTGGTGCACATGCTTCAATTAAAGAAAATAAAGGACTGATTTCTAACCAGTCACATGTCAAGTTTGTTTTTAGACCATCTATCCCAGATAATGATATAAATTGGAAAGTTTTCAATACTGATGAATGTATCTTGAGTTCTATGAAAGAAACAGATGGTTTCATAGCCTCCAAAAATGACAAACATCATCAGTAAATAGAAAATCAAACCATTCAGCTAAAGACTAATAAGCTTCCAAAGGGATTGGTTAGCCTAGAATCAGTTTTTAATTCTGATGATCAGTACAGGAAGAATAAAACTAGCCTGCTGATTAAAGAAGATCATTATGAAGAAGTAGAGATTTTCAGACACAAGTATCTAAAGGTTGGTAAAATAAATTCTCCTGAAGAAAAAGAATTGTTTATTGATCTTTTCAGAGAATATAGTGATGTTTTTGCATGGGATTATGCTGATTTGAAAGGATTTGATCCTCAACTAACCCAGAACACCATAGAATTAGAGCCAAATTCTAGACCAATCAGGCAAAGGAAAAGGACCATAAACCCTAAATTAGAGCCTTTAATGCTTAAAGAACTAAGAAAACTATTATATGGTGGTATAATATTCCAAATTAAGAATACATCATAGGTTTCTAACTTAGTTCCAGTAAGGAATAAAAATGGAGAGATAAGACTCTGTGTAGACTTTAGAGACCTTAATAGGGCATCTCTGAAAGATAGACATCCTCTTCCTTCTATGGAATAGATCCTTCAATATGTTTCAGGTTCTGAGAGATTATCACTCCTAGATGGATATTCTGGTTACAACCACATTTTAGTTAAAGAGTCTGATCAGTTTAAAACAACCTTAACAACTAAATGGGGTACAATGGCTTACAGGAGAATGCCATTTGGGTTGTCAAATGCAGGGGCTAGCCTTTCAGAAAGCAATGGACATGGATTTAAATAATTTAATGTATAAGTTTGTTCTAGTATACCTAGATGATGTTACAATTTACAACAAAGTTGCAAACCAGCACATAGATCATTTGAGACAAATTTTGCAGAGATGTAGAGATTTTGGAATATCTCTTAACCCTAAAAAGTATGTTTTTGCAGTACATGAAGGTAATCTTTTAGGGTACCAAGTGTCTAAAGAAGGTACAACTATTGATCCTGAGAGGATCTATGCAATTTTTGAACTACGATTTCCAAAACATAAGAAAGGATTGTAGAGTTTTATTGGAAGGATAAATTTTGTTAGGCAATTTATTCCTAATATTGAAAATTTGTTGAAACCTTTGACTACTATGTTGAAAAAAGATGTTCCTTTTAGCTGGACTGCTGAGGGAAAGAGGAGTTTTGAATAGATTAAACATTCTTTTTTCTTCCGCCCCCACTTTAACTAATCCTAACTTCTCTAAAGATTTTATTTTATATGCTTATGGTGGTGTTGACACTATTTCAGCAATGCTGGTGCAAAAGAATAAGGATGAACAGGAGTAGCCATTTGCATTTTTTAGCAAAGGTATGGATGATTATGAGAAAAAATACAGTTATGTTGAGAAACATATACTAGCTATTATAAAGGCCTTGAAAAAGTTTAAACATTTGGTTTCTAGGAATAGGATACATCTAATGGTTGCACACCCTAGCATTAAAAAGTTTTTATTGAACAAGGATGTCAATGAAAAGAGGGCAGGATGGATAACAAGAGTTATGGAGTATGATGTGGAAATACATGTGACCAAGCTGGTTAGAGGCAAAGGTTTATGTGCTCAAATGGCAGAAGGAGAAGATAAAGTTGAAGCCACTAAAGAGGCTTCCATGCCCCAAGGTAATTTTGTACTAATCAATGATTCAACATCCTGGTTATTAGACATGAAAAGATTTATGCAAATTGGTCAATGTCCAATAAATCTTGATAAAGCCAAAAGAAGATACTTCAGGCTTCAATCTATTCCTTATGCTTTAATTGATAATATTCTTTATAGGAAAGATTTTACTGGTATGCTTGTCAAATGTATAGACTATGTTGATCAGAATAGGATCTTGTCTGAATTCCATAATGGATCTTGTGGAGGGTATTTCAGCCCTAAGACCACATCTTGGAAAATCCTAAGAGTTGGCTATTATTGGCCAGATTTATTCAAAGATACTCATTCATGGGAAAGAAAATGCCAAAAGTGTGCTATGTTTGCAGGAAAACAAAGGTTGGCAACATTTCCATTGAAGCCAATCATTGTGGATCAGTCATTCAATAAATGGGGAGTGGAATTTATAGGTCCAATAAATCCTATTTCTAGTACAGGACATAAGTGGATCTTGATGTCTATAGATTATTTTACCAGATGGAATGAAGTTATTTCACTGAAGGAATCTTCTGGAAATGTTGTTCTAAATTTCTATGATGACATTGTCACAAGGTTTGGGTTCCCTCAGTCAATAGTGTCAGATAATGCTCTATCTTTTGCTGGATTAGCTATAACATAGTGGGATGTCAAGAATGGCATTAATTTAAATACTTATTCTAATTACTATCCAAAGGGTAATGGTCTTGCAGAATCTATCAATAAAAACCTAATTAGGATTATCAAAAAGACTTTGCAAGGAAACAAGAGGGATTGGAACTCTAAATTTAAGGCAGCCTTGTGGCTGGATAGAATAACACCTAAGCAGGTTATTGGGAATTCACCCTATGTCCTGGTTTATGGAAAAGAGGCCAGGTTTCCCATATCTACAGAATTTCCAGCTTTATAGCAAGTTGATCAAATGTTGTTGTTTGAAGAGAAAGATCCTCTTAAGTTGAGGTATGCTGATTTGTTACAGCTTGAAGAAGATAGGAAAAAGGCATTGGAAACTATGGATTTGAGGCAAGCACAAACTAAGAGGTCTTTTGATGAGAGAGCTACATCTAGGGATTTTAAGGAAGGAGATCTAGTACTCAAGTGGGATGTACTAAAGAGAAGGCCAGGGCAACATGATAAATTTGATAATTTTTTGTCAGGATCTTTTGTTATTACAACCTACAAGGAAAAAAATGCTTATCAGTTGTCCACAAATGATGGAGAAGTTCTGAAAATTTTAGTTAATGGAATGCAACTCAAGCTTTGCTTTGAGGGTTAGGTTTAGTCTTGGTTTCATTTTCAATAAGTGTTGTCCAAGAACTTGGTATTTAGGTTGCATAGGTCTAGATTAGATGCATTTTCATTTCAATAATGGTTGCATTCATGGTTTCTATTTTTCTAACTCTATTGCCCAAGGATAAGTCCACAGGTTATGTCTAGCAGGCAGACATCCAGCAGAAGTCTCCGAAATTCTTACCAAAGATTACAACATACAAAATGACAAACATAAATAGGAAAAGATGACATTTTTAGTAGATTCCAATTGACATTATCTTTTAGGTATTGTTAATCTACATTTCATTATTGCATTCATTGTCAAAAGTCACTATTGTACTCTAAGTATTGATCACATTTCTGAATTTCAAATTTATAATTGATCAATTACATTGTACATTCAAACTTAATGTAATATACAAATGTCTTTTCATGTTTCACATTTCATGTCAATTAAAAGAGCACATTTGCAAAATAGAGAAAACATGATAAAAGTATGGAGTAGGGGTCCCATGCATTGCCTTGATGTATGTTGGTTGTCTGTCAGGTTCTAGTTTTCCAAGTCTAGGTTTGCATCTTCATTAGGTATTTAGCGTTTCACCTGCATCATGATAGAGAAAATGGTATTAGATCCAGCTGGATCTAAGAAATGCAAGAGACACAAACAACATACAATCAATTCTTCTAATGTTGCATATCAATTTGACAAAATCAATGCAACAATGAAATATACATCCACATTAAGTGAAAGATAGTATTAAAGGGACTTGTTTTTTAAACATGAAACCTTTTACTATTAATGATCATTCTTATGTATATTGTTCTTGTTTTCACAATCAAACATCTGAATAAAAGGGACTTAGTATTTCCATCTGAGAAACCTTTTTCAAAATAAGCAACTTGTGTGTGTTACCTTCCAAGGATTTAACAAACATAAAAGTAAAATTGCATGTCTCTTCAGGATTTAGCAACTTGTGTGTGTTACCTTCCAAGGATTTAGCATGCTACAAAATTTAAATAAATTTAAACTATAATACAAGGAAGACCCTATATATGCCCCCCTCCTTATCATGGCTAACCACTAGACAGGATAAGGAAGAGGAAGAGGATACCTACTTCACAAGGTAAGGAGATATCCCACTTTACAACAATGTATATCATATTCTTAACGAAGAGTATTAACCCTTATATCCAAGAGCATAGATAACTGTGAAATGGATATGTCACTTATGGAAAAAGGATCCTCAAAAGGGAAGGGATCTTATCAACAAGACCCTCACCATAGAGGAGTGCTTAGGACAAAATGTCATCTTCTAAATAAAAGAGGGACCAAAGCTTCAATCACCAAGGCCCCTATCATCAAGAGGAAGAGGAATCTTGGAATGAAGGAGTCAAACTCTAATCCAAAGCAAGAGAAAGAGTTTATCAAGAGCATAGTTTGAAAAATAAAGAAGAGGTGATGACCTAGGACAATCACCTCTCATATAAGAGGGTATCAATAGTCAAAACACAAATCTTTATAAAGAAATAATGTTGTAAGATA
>MU224899.1:2986379-3009326 GCA_018584345.1 Thuja plicata
AAAAGGGTAAGGAGATTGTTTGTTAATTGTTGTTTGATTTGATTAAAGAGTGTTGATTTCCTTAACCCTACTTTACATTTAATTGAATTGTGTTGATTGTATATTGCAATTGTGATTAGGGAGAAGAGAAGATGCTCTTCTTCTATCCTCAAATGCACAAATGGAAGATCCAAGTTGATTAACCCCAAACAAGGATCAATGCACAAATGAATAAACTATTTGGAAAAGAGAGTAAAGAAGGAGATCTTAAATTATGTTAATTATTAAGTAAATATGATTTATTATAGTAATTGAAAAGGATGGGAAGATGAACCAACTTTAAATTATTTTAGATCAAAGAATGTTTTTTTCTGAGGTTTGTAGACTATTTCTGGAAAATCTGAAGGATGACCCGGAACAAAAACGCAAAGACGAACAAAACCCAAAAATATTTTCCCGATCTGATGCCGTCTTATGAAAAAAGTCAACCTTGACACATAAATGTCAACCCTGACCCAATAATGTCGACCCTGACCTGCACAAGTCCGATAGAGAATATGTTCACAGAGTCTAAAAGAAAGCCGAAAAGGGTATCCAGATCTATGTCCAAATCCACTGTCCCAAACCTATACCTGCAAGAAAAAGAGACTTGTTTTTTGGTGGGGGAGGGGTTTTCCTTAGTCAAAACCTGATTTAGGAATTAACCTTGAAATCAATAAAGTATAGAATGCTAGAAAGTAGTAGAATTGAATCTAACAATGAAGCTATGATATTCAATAGATATGCAATTATAATTCAAATGTATGCAAGTATGTAAATATGAAAGTTTGAACTCAATAGAAACCATAAACCTCCATAATTATATGCTTGAAATACACCTTGAAGAGAGGATGAATGTGTCTTGAGTATGCACAAAGGATATTGAAGGAAGATCATACTACCATGATAGCTAGATCTAGGGTTTGAATGAGGAATCTTGAATGCATGTGCCAAATCCATTCAAAGGCTTGAAAGCTTGAATCCTTGATCTTAAATGGAGAAATTGAATGCTTGAGATGAATAATTGAACAACTTGAGATCTTGAGAACATGTGGAACAATGGATGCTTGAAATTTTTTCTTCTTGACAATACTTAGGAATGCTTCGTTGCTTAGGAGAAAATGAGAGAGAAAAACTTCCTTTTATATGAAACTAGGCACAATCTTCTAAGGAGGCCTACATAGGAAAATTAAATTTCCATTAAATCCTTTACCCCTAGGAGAGGACCCATATTAAATATAATTTATGGATCACCGCTTCGGAAATCAAAACAGCCAATCCAGAAGCAAGAAAATTGAATTTTGGATGACCCATGGTAGCCAACAAGCTTCCAGATTTGAAAGGGGGACGCTGGTTAGGGTCAAGGTGGACCCTAACCTAGGTCAAGGTTAAGGTTGAACCTAACCTAGGTCAAGGTTGAGGTCAACCTTGACCCAGGGGGCCAGAACCCCTAGAAAACATGCCAGGTGGGGTAGAAGGTGTCGGGAGAGGCCCAATCAAGGTCCTAATCAGGTACAGAAGCAGGGGGTGATGAAGAAATGGGAGGATGATATGATGGAGGTCAAAAAAATCCCCTAAGGAGGGCTAAAATTTCTTAACATGGAAGTGCTTCCATTTAAAGATGATACATTAAGCTCCCACTTTAGCGAGAGTATGGAAATCGAACATGCTCACGGTAAAGTTAGAAGGAAAGATTCTTGGTGGATCGCAACGAGGTAGAATATCACTAAGCCAGAAACATAAGTCCCCAAACCAAGGATTATAACTCAATATACATACATAAAGATATGAAAGTAAAGAGAAATCAATCATAGAAAACATACATGACTTCATGAGTAAAACAAGAACAACACCATGGATAACATAGCTTGATGATCTAATCCTACTAGCATGAGAGCGAAAGAGAGAAAAGAAAAAGTGATTACCTCACTTAGTAAGATTCCCACCTTACTATGAATCACCAAGGAGGGAGAGCCCAAATAGGTTCACCCATAAACTATTCTTGTAATTGTAAATGTATCTTCTAACGGCTTTTAAAAATATCCATAGATCTACATCCTTGTATCACTATGGAATATAAAATGTGTGTCCATTTAGGATTTAGCAACTTATGTGCATTATCTTTCGAGGATTTAGCATATCACAAAATAAAAATGGTGTGTATCTCTCCAGGATTTAGCAACTTGTGTGCGTTACCTTCCAAGGATTTAGCAAACATAAAAGTAAAAATGCATGTCTCTTCAGTATTTAGCAACTTGTGTGCGTTACCTTCCAAGGATTTAGCATGATGCAAAATGTAAATAAATTTAAACTATAGTACAAGGAAGACCCTATATATGCCCCCCTCCTTATCATGCCTACCCACTAGGTAGGATAAGGAAGAGGAAGAGGATACCTACTTCACAAGGTAAGGAGATATCCCACTTTACAACAATGTATACCATATTCTTAGTAAAGAGTATTGACCCTTACATCCAAGAGCATAGATAACCGTGAAATGGATATGTCACTTATGGAAAAAGGATCCTCAAAAGGGAAGAGATCTTATCAACAAGACCCTCACCATAGAGGAGTGCTTAGGACAAAATGTCATCTTCTAAAGAAAAGAGGGACCAAAGATTCAATCATCAAGCCCCCTGTCATCAAGAGGAAGAGGAATCTCAGAATGAAGGAGTCAAACTCTAACCCAAATCAAGAGAAAGAGTTTATCAAAAGCATAGTTTGAAAAATAAAGAAGCGGTGATGACCTAGGACAATCACCTTTCATATAAGAGGGTATCAATAGTCAAAACACAAATCTTTATAAATAAATAATGTTGTAAGATAAACACACACCACTAAGCTAAGGAAAGTAGCTCCTTAGATAGAAGAAGAAAGAACATACCTTTCCCCCCAGGTGTGTAGGCAAGGGATATATCAATTTATATCAAGAGATTTCATAACAAAGAGATATCCTTACAAAAAAAATGTTTTAGAAAAGATATCATGAGTGATTTATAGAGATAGAATATAGAAAGAATAACCAATTAAACTCAACACAAAAGATATGCTAAGAGTAAAATGGATCCTAGAAGACTGGAATAAGATACCTCTTTCCCCCCAGTGAATATACAAGAGGAGAAACACAATCTAACTTGTAGAGGAATGAGGGGAATGCCCTATATCAAAATTATGGAGAAATTGTAATACTGCATGGGAATGAGATATATTTGCCAAAGCAGCTCTTTCTCTAACATATAGCTTGAAATGCACGCAGTCAGCAAGTAAATGTTTATTAATATAATGAAAAGGAAATTTATATTTAGAGAGAGCATTTCTCGAAATGGGTTTGAAGATTTGTTTCTTGGAATTCATTAATTGGACATACACCTTTTTAGCCACATCTTGAGGAGTATCAGGGTGGTCTAAGGTAGGTGTTGGAAGAAGAATATGAAGAGGAGGACAATATTTAAGATTAGCTACCACAAATTGAGAAGGAGGGAAGCCTATACCATGCATATTTTGTTTAGGAGACACATGAATAAGGTTTTTAATGTCATGTTCATTAACACCAAGCCCTAAACCCTTATAACCTTGTTTATCAACTATAGTATATCCGGTAGTGTATCTATCTTGCAAAGCTTCTATAGGAGGTGATTGATTATTGTGTTCATGAGAAAATGTTGTGTAAGGTGGAATGATAGTTTTAGGAGAATTTTCTTTGGATTTCCCTTTAATATCATCATGGACAGGATAAGAAGGAGAAGGTAAATCTAGAAATTATTGCACATCCTCATCTTGTACCATAGTTTGAGCCTTAACAAAAGTATGAGAAGAACTAGGGATGGAGGATGGAAGATTAGGAGTGGGGTTATTAGAAATGATTGGATTAGGAAGGTTAAGATTAGGATTAGGAAGATTAAGCAATGGGGTATCATCTATCAAATTCTTCACATAATCCAAAAGAGCAATAAGTCCACTACACAAATCCTTAATTAAAGTTTTGAATGTAGGGAGACTAGTATTGGTCAATCTTAAAATAGCATAAGCAAGTGAAACATGAAGATTAACAAACATGATAAAATGGATGATACTCTCATAGACAACATAGGTACTATAAAGAGATTCTAAAAGAAGCATAATGAGAAAAATAGCCACACACCAAAAGAACTTCATAATGAAAATGCAAGAAGTGTTTTTGTATTTTATGAGTATTTAAATTTTTTACTTTTTATGTATTTTTTTGTATGAAAATTGTAATATAAGATGTAAATCTAACACCAAAAAGAGGGAGTTGTCTGTCGCAAGCTCACCAAAATGTAAAGGGGGGAAAAAGGGTAAGGAAATTGTTTGTTAATTGTTGTTTGACTTGATTAAAGAGTGTTGATTTCCTTAACCCTACTTTACATTTAATTGAATTGTGTTGATTGTATATTGCAATTGTGGTTAGGGAGAAGATAAGATGCTCTTCTTCTATCCTCAAATGCACAAATGGAAGATCCAAGTTGATTAACTCCAAAGAAGGATCAATGCACAAATGAATAAACTATTTGGAAAAGAGAGTAAAGAAGGAGATCTTAAATTCTGTTAATTATTAAGTAAATATGATTTATTACAGGAATTGAAAAGGATAGGAAGAGGAACCAACCTTAAAGTATTTTAGATCAAATAATGTTGTTTTTTGATGTCTGTGGACTATTTCTGGAAAATCTAAAGGATGACCTGGAACAGAAATGTAGAGATGAACAAAACCCAAAAATATTTTCCTTATCCGATGTCGTCTTATGAAAAAGGTCAACCCTGACCCATAAATTTCAACCTTGACCCAATAATGTCAACCTTGACCTGCACATGTCTGATAGAGAATCTATTTGTGGAGTCTTAAAGAAATCCGAAAAAGCTATCCAAATCTATGTCAAAATCTTTAGTCCCCAACCTATACCTGGAAGAAAAAGAGACTTGTTTGTTTCGGGGGGGGGAGCGGTTTGCCTTAGTCAAACCCCAATTTAGGAATTAATATTGAAATCAATAAAGTATAGAATGCTGAGAAAGTAGTAAAATTGAATCTAAAAATGAAGCTATGATATTCAATAAATATGCAATTATAATTCAAATGTATGCAAGTATGTAAATATGAAAGCTTGAACTCAATAGAAACCATAAACCTCCATGATTATATGCTTGAAATCCACCTTGAAGAGAGGATGAATGTGTCTTGAGGATGCACAAAGGATCTTGAAGGAAGATCACAACACCATGATGGCTAGATCTAGGGTTTGAATGAGGAATCTTGAATGCATGTGCCAAATCCATTCAAAGGCTTGAAAGCTTGAATCCTTGATCTTCAATGGAGAACTTGAATGCTTGAGGTGAATAATTGAACACATTGAGAGATTGAGAACATGTGGAAAAATGGATGCTTGAACTTTTTCCTTCTTGACAATACTTAGGAATGCTTGGTTGCTTAGGATAAAATGAGAGAGAAAAACTTCCTTTTATATGAAACTAGGGCACAATCTTCTAAGGAGGCCTACATAGGAAAATTAAATTCCCATTAAAGAATTTAACCCTAGGAGAGGACCCATATTAAATATAATTTAGGAATCACCGCTTTGTAACCCGAAACAGCCAACCCGAAAGTGGGAAAATTGAATTTAGGATGATCCCCGGTAGCCGACAATCTTCCAGATTATAAAGGGGGATCCTGGTTAGGGTCAAGGTGGACCCTGACCTAGGTCAAGGTCAAGGTCAACCTTGACCTAGGTCAAGGTTGAGGTCGACCCTGACCTAGGTCAAGCTCGAGGTCAACCTTGACCCAGGGTTCTGGAAAACATGCTAGGTGGGGTAGAAGGTGCCCAGAGAGGCCTAATCAGGGTCCTAATCAGGAACATAAGCAGGGGATGATGTAGAAATGGGAGGATGATATGATGGAGGTAAAAAAAATCCCCTAAGGAGGGCTGAACTTTCTTAACATGGAAGTGCTTCCATTTTAAGATGATACAATAGTAAGTATACAAATGCAAAAAAGGCATAAGAGTTTATTTTAAAAATTCAATATTGGAAAATACATGCCTGGTGGTCAATCATGTTGCCATCATTTCTATGTTATGAAGTACTATTTTTTATGCTTATAAAATAGTAAGTTATGTAAAAAATGATGATACATAACAGAATTGATGGTTTGTAAAGAAGCTACAAGTAAAATGAGCAAGAATTGTAATAATAGTGTGTTCATGTGCTTTCATTAAGTGAATATTCATAGGAAACTACTACATGGTGAGTGTTATGCCCTGCATACCCGTCCCTACATTTTGTAGGAAAAATGTTGGGTCCCCCCTTTTTTTCACTTTGGATCTTTCCTTCGGTTTCTTGTTTTTCTTTTTTTTTTCCCTCCGGGCTTTGCTTTTGCAAGGGTTGTCCTTCTTTTGTTTTTCCTTCTCATGTCTCTGGGACCTGGTCCCAGAGTTTGTTTGTTATTTTGAGTCAGCCAGATTTTGGACTCTGGGATTATCTGCCATCACATCTTCTTTCACAAGAAGGTGTGGCTGCATGGAATCCCTCAGCCCAGAGTTTGAAGGTTTTCTTGTCCCAGAGTTTGCAGAAAGAATGCAACCCATTTTTACCCTAAAGGTATAAATAGAAGTTACCTAACATTTTCATATTTACTATGATCAAATACTTAAAGCACTCAGAGTGATTTCAAAGGCAATTAAGACAATAAAACAACAAATTGTTCCCAGTGCTTAGTGGTTAATTACACAGAGATATGTAGTGCTCACTCATGGTTGATTGAAGGTGAACTTTCTATAGAGCACCTACCATTCTCATCTTTCCTACATCCCCCGTGTTTCTAGTTAAGCCTTCAGCTCTTCTTTCTCTACTTTCTGGTTTTTGGGTTCTCACTTGTTTTGTTTTGTTTTGGTTTTGTCATTGTTTCCATCTCTGGTTCTTCTTTTCTATCACCTCCCGTTGGTGGGATGATTCTTCCACTGGGTTGTCCACCCTCTGTGCAGCTATAAATTTGGGTTCTATTGTACATCTTGTATGATAGTGTAGTTTTCATGTAAATCTATGTATATCTATGTACACTATGTAAATGTCTATTTGTGTCTATATATACATCTATTTTGGGCCATCTTGCGAGTCATGCTTTGGGCCTTGCTTATGCTTTGGCTCTGTGCATTTATTGTATATTCTACACTCTTCCTAGTGGTGAGTACATCGCACTTTGTGTGTGAGGAACCCTAAATGTAGAGCTCATCTGAGAAAGATGACTGCCTAGTTTAAACTCGGCACCTCGTTGGTTTGACCATGGCAATTTTCTCTCTCCTTCATCAAGTCAGTCTTAATGACAGGTTAAGTCTCCCACACATGCATTCAAGTCTAGCCCAAGTGGAATTATTTTCCTCATGTGTTTAGACAGTTGTCAACGTAAATTCCATAACTCCCATTACTGCATAGCCACGTGACCCCCCCACATCAGCCTAATACGGCTCATTTTTGGTCCCATCAGTAATGGTTAGTTTTCTGGACTCTGGGTCCTAGCTCTTCATTTGGTCCTTTTTTCCTTTTTCATCACATGTGTTGGAGTCCTTGGAGGTCTGGGAAGAGGTCAAATTCCTAAGTCACTCTCATTACGTATGTATCTTTTTGGGGTTTGACATGAGCTAACAATTCTTTTAGGCACAGGTGCGATGCAATGGTAAGATCTCTGAAATCTAGAATAATGCTTTGTTTTATATAAATATTGATTGTTGTCTTTCCTTGTAGGTTGCCAAAATACCACTCATCAATCATGTCAGAAGCTTCTGTATCATCTCCACCCGGGAGTCCAGATCTCCCCACTACTACTTCCACCCAAGAAGTTGTTAGAATAAAGGTCGACAAGGCCTTGGAAAAAATCCTGTTGACAATGAAGTATCTAAAGGGAGACACCATTGCAAGATCAAAGATTGATTCCAAACTATATTTGATCACCAACACCAGTATTAGAATGTGGGCCAAAAGGCAAGCCCTGGTTAAAATGATATTTATTCAACAAATGACGGAAGATCCATTAGCCATCAATGTGGGCAATTCTGGGATCCTCAAAGCTACTTGCTTCCCCTGCTCTGTGAAATCCCCAAAGCTCATTCTCACTCTATTAGGACACTATAATACCATCGTGTGGGCCGTCATGCTTGCCGCCCTAGTCCTGACTGGATATCCAATACCTATGGTGTCTCTGGATGCTATGACTTTTTAGGCAGGACTAGGAATTCCCCAATTTGATGATGTGGCCGTCCTCACCTGGGCATTGGCCTTGGAGGAATTTCAAAAATTGGAACACATGGCATGGTAGTACCTCAACAAAAAATGGCTTAAGGTCCCAAGGAAAGAATTCAGAAAGATGAAGCTTGAAATCCCCTGGACCAAATTCAAAGAAAGCATACAAATGGGGATTATCGCACTATGTAGGGTCTTTGGAAAACCCCATGCTTGGGAATTCTCAGCATGGATGTACTATTTCCTATTGGGCATCACTTCCAACAAGTAGATCTTTGATTGGGGCACCATTATTGAAAATCACGTAGACTCCCAATTTCTCCAGGTCGCCAAGTCATACAAATTCTACATGATGTCTTATGTTTTGTGGGCTATGGCACAAAAATGACCCATTACAAATGGATTACTTACAACTTGTGTACTCAGGATTGGCCCAGGCTAGAATGCTCCCTGGGATTATTTCCCACAGATCCAATGGGAGGCTAGTTTCCTCATCTTTTTCTGGGTGAACAATTCCTTCTTCTACTACAACCTCCTCACACCTACTCGAGATGCCGGATACTAGCTCTCCAAGGAGGTAATGGACTTGGTCAGAACTTATGGCTATTATTATATTCAATTTCAATAGCATACCTACATTCAGGTGACCGAATTCTTTGGGAAACCCTATTTATTGCCCAAGCATTATGGGGATAAAATAATCCTTTTAGAATATTGTAGGAAGATTCTGGACCTACACGCCCTCTTCACAGTGAAAAAGGTGACAAATTTCTCATTCCCAATCACTTGTGGGAATTACTCTTATAGTCTGGCTGCAGCAAAAGAGGTAGACAATAAGCTGAAAAGTCTTGGACTATCATAGTTTTATCTGGAGTGGAAGAATTTTGATCCGCTGGGAAAAATAGCAATGGCACTTCCCCGGGCATTAGAGCCCCATGAATATCATATGGAGGACTTTTGGGAAGACTGCCAGGATGATTTCCAAGTCTAGAACTGGCATTTCATATGGATAACAACAGGAATGATGAAGAGGCTCAAGCTTCAAAAGTTCCTAGATGAATTTTCAGATACTAGGTCCACAGTAGACCAATAATACAAAGAAAAAGGAGTAGATAAAATGGCCCTCCCTCTAGTAGGTTGGGATACGCAGGAGTAACCAACAATAGAGGACCTCACCCATGATGTGATCGAGCATAGTCATGCATATTTAAAGAAGGCATGCCCAAGGAATACACATAAAGTTGGCCCATTTGTGCAAGGTTCAACTTCCTAGGCTGGAACCTCCTCGCAGGGAAAGGACAGAGGAAAGAGGAAAGTAGGGACCCTGTCTCATGTTTTGACTGCCACTCCCATAGTGGAACAAATGTAGCAAATGATGGTCGCCTCCCAGAAAATGAAAGAAAAGTTAATCACTCAATTGGCCACCCCAGCCATTATGACCAGACCTATCCGCCCTCCCACTTCCCCTTCACTTGCAACATTAATGGTCTGGGTAACAAGGACTGGGGTGGAGGAAGAATGGGCAGCCATGTTGGATGCAGGGCCCCCTTTGGTAACAAGGAGGAAAAAGAAAAAGACAACTGATCCTCATTCGAAGGTGGAATTGGAGCTTGGGATGCCTAGTATCCTTGAAACACAGATTGTCTCCTCAGACTCTGTGGAGCCGGACAATCAACCCGAAGATCCCTCAGAGACCTCCCCTCCGCATGATGATTTTGATGACATATTTTGGATGGATGAACTGGTAAAATTACAAGGGGATATCGGGAAGGCAGTAGAAGAAATAGCTTCCCAAGAGGAAGTGGTGATCCCTCTTGAGAGGAAAACCCTAGAGAAAGAAGCTAACCAAGAGCAAGAAGTCTGGGTAGAACCAGAAAAGGAGCCAAAACAAATGAACATCTCTGACATCCCAGAGATATAGGTGGCAAGCACCACGGAGAATAGACAAATATAGGATGAGAAACTAGCATCAGCCAAGGGAACTTGACCTACAAGAACAACTGTAACCTCAACTGCCATGCTCCAGATGCTGCCTCCAAAGAAGGCAACATTCGGTGAGGTAGTTTCAGTGGCCGCATTGTTAAACTTTGGCTAGATACCTCACCAGCCTCCAAAATATATTCCAACAAAAGAGAATATCCCGTCAGACAAGGCCAAAGACAAACAACAAAAAGACAAGGGGCAACAACCCAGGGATGTTGATGCCAAGCCCGATGGTGCTAAAGATGTGACCACTAGTGTGGATGATACCAATGCCACTAAGGTGGATGAAGCAGGTGGTTCGAAAGATGCAAGAAAGGAGTCTGAAGAGGCTCAAAATATTGGGGATGTACAACAGAACCCTCAAGGGGATTTAAAGGATCAAACTATGGCAAAAAGGCCACCCCTGCCACCAAAATGGTTGGTGGAATCAAGAAAAAGGAAGGCCCCAACATTGGACAAGGCCCATCTCTCCTTGGCAGAGATGATGGCGCAAGCACAAAATCCCCCCAAGGAAAAGAAAGCCCAAATAGTCCATACCCTCTGAACTGGGCTGGGTAGAGATACAATTGTGATAGTCACAAAACCTTCTCTAGATGCAAACGAGGAGATGGAAAAGGCTGAGGATTATGCAATCACAGAGGTATCTCTGGGGAAGAGGGGAAAGCAGGGCAAGTTAGATCTGCTCAAAGAAGTAGCCAAGGCGGTAGAATCCTGCTATGAAAAGGAGGTCCAAAAGTTCAAGGAAGAAAAGGAGAAGAACACAAATCTTTTTGGACTTCTGATAGAGCCTACCCAACCCATCAAAGACATTCCTCTAGAAGCTTCCACATCTAGAGAACCACTCCCACAGGGTGACATCGACGTGATTAGAAGTATGAAAAAGAAAGCGCAGGTGGTTGATGATTGGGTAGCAGAACAAGTAGGGAACATTCAGTGTTTCTTAGTGGCCACACTCCTGAAATTTTATGCAACTAACAATGTGGTGCATTAGGCTAAAACTACCATTACTATTTGGGAGGGAGAGGTCAAGAAGTACGAGGCTTAGGTAGGTGAGTTAGGAGAACTCATGAGCATCGGGGAAGAAATTGTCTCTAAAGCTAGAATTTTGGGAGAGGAGTCCTTAGATTTTGTCCTGACCTAGCACTCTAGACTTGATCTCACATCGGAGATAAAAAAGCAACTAGTAGGGTCCCTATGAGACAAATTTCCAGAGGTGGATTATTCTTTAAATTTATACAAGGCATTCATTTCAAAGGTTTTAGGAGTCGATCCCTTCAGTACTAAAACATGTACTCTGGAGGAATACGTCATGGGAAAATATGATGAGCTAATGGAGTCTCGATATCAATCCCCAGAGGGAATGGATGGATCCAAAATGACATTCATGACATGCATGGTGCTCCATGCTCACGACATGGTGAAAATGGATGCAGAATTTAAGGCAAATACTCCAGATCTAGGTGAACAGGTGGAGGCAGCCAAGTAGCATCAGGCTGGCCTTAGGGACATTAATGAGGATGGAATCACCCAGCTCTTGGAAATGTTCAATAACACTAAGGAATAGTAAGGTTCTTTGACGTTCTCCAAGATCTTGGATTCTCACCAATAACACATTTTTGTATTCATTATTCTTTGAGCGTAGTCTCCCAGATCTCGGAGTTCTAGATCCATAGTTTTACATTCTTTGATGACCCGCATCCAAGTTCCCTGGAGCCAACTGGTCATTATCAAGCAGTTAATAAGGGTGTTAGTAAGTAGGTGACCCCAACAAAGCACGTCTACTTAAGGGATTGTTCTGACAGGTGGTCTTCCCAAGGTGCTACTCCAGCAAAACACCTGGCACATCAAAGACAGTGGGCCACTTTTACATTGATGAGGCATGTAGCCTTGATCCCTGGGGGATCAAATTTCTTCTATTCTCCCTCTGGCTCTCTTCTCAAGGCTAATTATTCCATACCTCTTTTCTTGTCTCATTCTTGTAACATGTCAGACCTTTGTTCTTCTCGAGGTTATTATAGCATGGCGCAAGTAGTACCGGCCATCGGAAATTGTATTTTATTGTTGAGTGTAAATATAATTCAGGGTAGTTTTAGGGAAAATCTATAATATAAATAGCAAGTCCAACCTCATTCCAATGGTCAAAAAAATTGATGATTTTGAAGTCCATAGCTATAGTTTTTCAACAATTCATTTCTAGTAGTTGCAGAACTCAATGCTCCTTAGTTCTTAAAAGTTCTCAGTAGATAGATGCTTCCTTGGAGCCATTATTGTATGCACTAGTGCTCGCTGGAAAAATTGTTAATAAAGAAAGAGGAGTTCTGGAAATGATGTTGTTGGCATTCTGATCTTTGGATTAATGTTATTTTGTGTTGTATGTTTCTGATGTCCCTTGCTCTAATATTTTAAAGTAGATTAATCACCTTTTCCCCTCGCTATTGAATATGTATGAATTGATGGTTCTATGCGTGTTCAGTATTTTAGAGTAGTATGTTAGAGCATGATTGATGTTTTAAATGTATTTGCATGACTATAGGTAGATGGAATACTTTTAACCCTGGCCTATCTTTTGAAGTTTATTTGGTTGACTAACACATGCTTGCAGGAAATCCTAATTACAGAAATCCCCGGAGAAGATGAGCCAAGAAAACCAGCTATCCCCTCGAACAAAATAGTCACACCCCCAACTTAGCTCCCGCTCTGTCAAGAACCGACTCTCACATTCTTGGAGGCCCGAAGAATTTATTCCCCGGACAACCTTTACAGGCAAAGTGGGCCACTACCCCAGTACCTGGTGACAACTTACATCTATTGGCAGACCCGGTCACAAAGTTCCATCAACAGAAATTAGCAGTAGAAGGAGGGCATGAGCTCGTCCCCTTCTGAGGATTTAGATTTTACACCACCTAAGGGTTACCCAAGCCATAATTCTAGGAAGAAGGCCTTTAGTGGGATTGGATCATTTTCACCTACCTGATTTGAAAGAGTCCTTATATCAGCCCCCAATCCCAAAAGGTTTGTTGAACTCGAGCCTCCTTCTCAAAAGAAACAAATCCTAAAAACCAAACCAACCAACATTGTATGGGCATCTACTACATCATAGAATACCCAAGTCTCCCAAATAACCCTAGGGATTAACACTCAATCCAACCAAAATCCAACATCCCTGATGGCTGTGTACTTCAGTAACACCGAGTCCCCGATGGAACAGTTTCTGGGTACAACCAATGATCTTCCTACACACCCAAAAAAGATATGCCCCTGATATGAGCACTTAGGTTCACAAACCATAGAAGAGCATCTACAGGCATACAAAGATGCCATGAACTGACACCGGATCCAACACCAAGATGTTGTGACCCGGATGTTCCCTCTATCCTTGGGAAAAAATGAGTTGAACTGGTACCTTAACCTGCCCACCAACTCTATCAAAAGTTGACAAGATATGGAAGACGCCTTTCTGGCTGCCTTCTGTGTACACATGGACCTAGCATGGTCCCACATCTATTTCATCTCCATCAAGAAGGAACTAAATGAACCCCTTGCAACATTTAACCATCGATTCCAACATGCCTTGAAGTGGTGCACGGGTCCTTTCATCCCATCCCCAAAAGTGACCATCCAGACATACCTAAATGCAATGGACCCTTTTTTTGCCACTCTCCTATGGAGAACTACCTCCCCAACTGACCGGGATACTCTGGCAAAGGTCTACAACCTAGCCTTGGAGTTGTCCTGTGGTCTGAACAAATCTCTGGGCAGGATTGGGAAAAGCATGCCTTTCAACATGATACCTGGTGGAACATCTTACACCAAGGGATATAACCCCAATTAGGCAATGGGTGCCCCTATGAAGGCCATGAATCACCCACCATCGCTGATAGACTAGAAGGCCCAGTATGTATCCCCATCGTAAGCCCAGACAATACCAGGTCTGGAATTTTTTCCCTGGAACTAGCCGCAGCAAACACTGCCACTGACACAGCCTTCCAGAGTGCCTTTCTTCTAGTCATTTGCAGTTGGGGGGCTACCACCCTTGACTCTGGTAGCCATTTCCACCTTCCCCAGGAACCAACAACAACAACCATCACATTGTGATGTCAACACCCATGTATCCACCGAGGTTGAATCCCTCCAACTATTGTTGTCCTCACTGACTATGGACATGGGATAGCTAAAGGTGGGGTCTTTGGCAACCCACAACTCTGATTCCCAGAGGGGGAATATTTTCTCTGGGAAATGAAATAACAACGTCAGAGGAAGAAATTATAACAATAGGCCCCAGCCCAACCAATAGTAGTGGAACACCAATGCTAACACTGGAGGTCCTCCTCCAAACCAAAACACCAATCAGGGTAGTGCTGGACCTTCCCATTTCATGCCAGTTGCAGAAGTCCAGCCCCTGACTAACTAGTGTAGATTGCACAATACTGGATCTCATTCTGAGGTGAACTATACAATGCTAGAGAAGGTTATCATGATCTCCTAGCTAGATAGACAACAAACTATTGATCCTACTCCCCCGGGACCTCCCATACAAGAGCCCACTCATAGTGCCTTCACCTATGAGACCGTCTTCTTTGGAGCAGATAAGGAAGATGAAGAAGAATCCAAATTTCAAGGGTTCTTTGATGAATCTATTCTGGCCTTTGAGGCCAATTCCTTCACCAACCCACAAACTCCCTACAATAGTCAAAGTCAGGCTAGTAAAGGACTAGTTTACATGCCTACACCTCCCAAAGACACCCCTCCCTGAGACAACACAACTGATCGCTCCTTCCCGCCAAAAGGGTCTAGCACTAACCAAGCTAAGGATCTGGCTGAGGGAAGACAACAATACCCCAGGGGGAGGTTTGATATCACAAAGAAATTGGAAAGAACTACCACCTCCATGACCTTGGTGGAGGTGTTGCTAAACTATCTCGAGTAGAAGAAGTCTCTTCTGAAGCTCATGGGATATCCAAAAGTTTTCAGTCACCCACCCAAGACTGTCACTTTTGACGATGCCAACACGGCTGTCTTCCTGGGAAAAACTGAGGATCCTCCCTTCTTACTAGGCTTAAACATACAAGGGAAGAACCTACACAATCGCTTGGTAGATTCTGGTGCTTTAGGCAACGTCATGCCCTTTTCAATATTCTAGAAGCTTAGACTACATCCCACTCCATCCAAAGGTGCAATATTCTAGTTGGACAAAAATATTGTGAAAATGGTAGATGAGCTGAGGTACATCCAGATTTAGCTCATCCAAGACCACCGGATAGCAAGCATAATCAACATCCAAGTGGTGGACATCCTAGAGACTTACGGGATGCTATTAAGTCAGATTTGGTCCAAGTCCCTTACCGGGTATTTCTCCACTGACTTTTCCCACTTGTGGCTCCCCTAGGAAGAAGAATCTAACCAGATCTAGGTAGAAAGTGAGCCCCAGATGAAATAGGCCTTCACCGACCCCTAAAAATCTTGACCTTTGATTTCACCCCCAGGGAGGATCCCATAGTTTCTTAGAGAACACAAGACCTGGAAAAAAAACTAAGGGGTGAGGTTAACTGACAGGGTATCATAGAAACCCCCACTACACTCTTGTTTGGCATTGGTGCCAGGTGCAATGAGAAACATTCAGAACTAGAGTGTGAACCCTGCAGTCCTGCTGCTACCCATCACATCAATGCCCTTCGGGAGAAGAAACACAAAGTGGATTTTCCTGGACCCAATAATCATTCAGGCGGTATCCCCATGGTGCCACTAGTCCAGGAATCCCAGCCATAGGCTTCTCCAGAGGAAAAATTCACCCACATACCATCAGCGCTAGAGGAAAACCTCACCCATGTACCATCAGCACTGAAGGAAACCCCTACCAACCTTCCCAAAAATAATCCAATGGCCACTTTGCCTTCCCAGCCCCAGATATTGAACAATGACCTATGGACCCTAAAGTTTGACAAGTCTCGGTCTAAACAAGGTTGTGGGGCCGGAGTGGAATCGATCAACCCACGGGGGAAATCCTTCCTCGCGTCTTACAAGCTGTAGTTCAACTACACGAACAATGACACAGAGTATGAGGCCTTGGTCTTTGGACTCCTCTTTGCACTAAGAAAGGGAATCACTCACCTCCAGGCGCTGGGTGATTCAGATTTGATCGTAAAGCAGGTCCGGAGCCAATACAATTGTAATGATAAAAGGTTGGCTGCATACCATAATCGATCATGGAGCCTCATCAAATATTTTGATGCCTTCGGCATTGAACTCATTCCCCAGAAAAGAAACTACATGTTGAATTCCCTTGCCACATCTACCAGCACTTTTGAGCCAATGGCTGGCTCCCGGCTCCAGAAATTCTCTGTTTAGATGGTCCCCACCCCGTCCATTCATGACAATGTCACCCACTTTTAGGTCTTCAAGGATGATCAACATAGCCTGGCCTTCATGGCCAATGTTGGTGTTTTTAAGGACCAGATAGTGGAAGAACAAGATCACGAAGATACTAGGCAGGGTGAAGAAGATGATGGGATCATAGACTTTCCAACCAACACCATCCCTAAGGGGATCATGGTAGAACTAGAATGAATCTTTGACTCAGACCCTCGGGGCTAGGAAAATATATCATCCTCCTTTAAGGGAGGAAAATTTGAGAAAGTTAACATCGGCCAGGCCGATGAAGAAAAATTGGTACACATTGGCACCTCCTTCTCCCCTGAGGAGAAGGAGAAGATTCTTGTGGTTCTCCAAGAATACATTAATGTAATTGCATGGGGGTATGAGGATTTGTAGACCTATGACACATCTATCATGACCCATACCATCCCACTAAATCCTAATGCTAAGCCCTTCTGACAAAAGAAAAGATCGGTCAACCCACTGGTCGAGCCTCTAATTCATCAGGAGGTTCAGAAACTTCTGTCAACCCAGATTATCTTTCCTATTCGGCACACTATGTGGGTTCAAACCTCATCCCTGTGAGAAAGAAAAGTGGTGAGATCCACCTTTGCATAGATTTTAAAAATTTAAACAAGGCATCTAAGAAGGATAATCATCCCCTCCCCTTGTTGGATGAGGTATTGAAAATCGTGAATGGATGACAAATGATGTTCTTCTTGGATGGGTACTCCGGGTATAACCAAGTCATGGTTAAGTACAAAGATAGAGACAAAATTCCATTCACCACCAAGTGGGGAACATTTGCATACCAGAGGATGCCCTTTGACCTGATCAATGTAGGGGCCACATTTCAGAAAGCTATGGACATTGCATTTGAAGGCCTAGTAAACAAGTGCATAATCATCTACATGGATGATTTGACTATCTTTTCTTGAGACAGGCATGATCACTCCGTCCACCTCACTCAAATTTGTGAGAGATGTCATTGGTATGAAATATCCCTCAACCCTAAGAAATGTATATTCGGGGTCACTAAAGGGAAGTTGCTCGGGCATATCATCTTCGAGAAGGGTATCTCCATTGACCCTAAGAGAGTTGAAGCACTGCTAAATCTATAGATGCCCGACAGAAAGAAGGAAATGAGATCTTTCTTTGGAAAGATAAATTTTGTCCAGCGGTTCATCAGTGGATTTTCCAAGATAGTGAAGCCACTCAATGAGATGATGAAGAAAGATACAAAGATTGAGTGGAGTCCTTAAGAAAAGCTGGCATTTGCCCTGTTTAAGAAAATGATTGTGGAGGCACCAGTCTTGGCTAGTCTGGACTATTCCCTCCCTTTTCACATATACTCCTTTGCTTCTCCGCATTCTACCATAGCATTTTTCACCCAAAAGGTCAAAGGGGAATAACGACCAATCGCTTTCATGAGCTCCCCTTTTAAGAATGCCGAAGTTTGATATTTGCCTTTGGAAAAGCATGCCTTTGCTCTCATTCGCGCCATGAATAAATTCTGGCATTACATTCTCAGGAGAAAAGTACACGCTATCATCCCAAACCAAGTTGTTAAGTCTCTGCTCCTGCAGAGTGAATTGGGTGAATGACAGGGGAAATGGATGGCCATCCTCCAAAAGTATGATTTGGAAATGCAACCCATGAAGATAGTCTGAGGCTAGGGACTATGTAGAGTGATGGAAAAAGAGACTCCCAACGTTGAATCCCAAACATATACAGTAGAGTCTATTACTCAAGATCCATGGTATACTGACCTGGTATACTTATTATTGAAAAATAGATGCTCAGAGGGGCTACCCCCAAACAAAATTCGCGCCTTGCGGCTAAAAGTGCACACTTTATGATAAAAAAATGGAACGCTTTTTTTCAAAAATAATGAAGGGGTATACCTATGGTGCATAATTAGGGACCAAGCTACAAAGATTATTAGAGAATTTCATGGGCAGTTTGGAACTAGGCATGGCTCAGCTAATGCCACTACCCATCAGATCCTTCGGGCTGGATACTATTGGCCCTGTATCTTTAAATATGTCTACACCCATGTTAGGAAATGCCATACTTGTCAAACAGTGACACATAGTGAGCGGAACCCGGCTATGCCTTTGTAGCCAGTATTTGAAGCTAGACCCTTCACCCAATGGGAATTTGACTTTATCAGGGAAATCAACCCCAACTCATCTGCAAACCACTGATACATTTTGACTGCTATCGATTACTACACCCAGTGGTCTGAAATGATTCCTTGTAAAAACAATACGACAGACGTAGTTATAAAATTCCTATAAGAAAACATAGTCACAAGATTGGGAATGCCCTTTGCTATAGTATGTGACAATGGTCTGGCATTTTCTTTAGCACAATTACTTGAATGGACCTATGAAAGAAAGATCACTCTGAATTTCTCCAAAAACTACTACCCCTAGGGTAATGGTGTTGCTAAGTTAACTAAAAAAAATCTACTTGAGGTGATCAAACATCTGTTAGAACTAAATCCCTGGGACTGGCACCAAAAGCTTAGGTTCTCCCTCTAGGTAGATCACATCCAAATAAAGGCAGCCCTAGGGAAATCCCCATTCCATTTGTTTTATGGCCAGAATCCAGTATTCCCCGTCAACTTACAGATCCTGGTTTTACAGTTTATGCAGGAATTCAACAACCGGGACAACATTCTGGAAGTTTGGCTTTTGAACTTGGTATGAATGGAAGAGAAAAGAGATGTAGCCCTTAAACATTTTGCACTTCATCAAGAAATAGTAAAATGATGGTTTGACAGAAGAGCCCAATATAAGGCCTTTCATATTTTAGACTTAGTTCTCTTGTGGGATAAGGCCCAAGAAAAGAAGGGAAAGCACACTAAATTTCAACGGTTTTGGCTTGGACCATACTTGATAGCTGAGATTTGTGGGGAAAATACTTATCACCTCAACACTATGACTAGAGAAGCCATCCCATTTCCTGTCAATGGGAAGTTTCTTAAGCACTACTTTGAATAAGGTAGGTGATGAGTTTTCCCAAAGTTGTACTGTATGTATATCTCTTTCTTGTAAATATCTTTCCCGGTGCTCCATTTGGAGTGCCATGTAAATGGTTTATCAGTTGTCCTCTGGGACCACCTCTCCTTTTCACATATTCATTTTTATTTTAGCTATTTTGTTTTCTTTTTTTTCCTGGGTTCCCAGCGTGTTGCCTTCATTTCATAGACCGGTATGCTTTGCATAAAATCTAGTCTTTGGAATGGTACCTTATGCAATCTGGTGAACTTGGAATCTATTGTTAGCATGGTTGAATTTTTTTGCACTCTGGAGTTATTTTTTAAGTATGGTAAAAGGTTATGGGTAATCTTCATCAGATTCACATCTTGACAGTCCGGACATCAGTTAATAGAAAATTTAAGAAACAAGTAATCAGACATCCTGAGGGAAGATTGATTGCACTAGTTGATTGACCAAGTCTGAAAGTTATTAAAATATCCTAGGTCTGGAACATTGTCTCCTATTCAAAATTTAAAGTGGATGGTAAGGTGAAAGAAGTACCGCCATTAAACTTAGCTAATCTTAAGCTTCATGGTGAAAGAAGTACCACCTTTCCATTCAGAAAAGAAAAGAAAAGAAAGAACTGAAGAATAGAGAATTATGGTATCCGGGGGAAACGTGCAAGATAAGATGAATTTGGTTTGATTTTCTTAGTGCCTCCTCTGTGCTTCTCTCAGAGCTTATTGGCTTGGTTTTCTTTCAAATTACACACTTCACTACTGATGAAAGACCGAAAGATTGAATCATTGATGGGTTGGATTTTCTTAGATGCTTCACACTTTGTAAGAAGAATGCTCCTGGTAAAGATTAATTCTGGTTTTCCTAACCAGAGGTTTTGAAGTTCTCAAATGCGCTAAGGCATTCATCCCAAATAGTCACCATTTGTTATGCCCTGCATACCCATCCCTACATTTTGTAGGAAAAATGTTGGGTCCCCCCTTTTTTTGCTTTGGCTCTTTCCTTTGGTTTCTTTTTTTTCTTTGTTTTCCCTCTGGGTGTTGCTTCCGTGAGGGTTGTCCTTCTTTTTATTTTCTTCTTGTGTCTCCGGGACCTGGTCCCAAAGTTTGTTTGTTCTTTTGAGTCAGCCAGATTCTAGACTTCAGGATTCTCTGCCATCACATCTTCTTTCGTGAGAAGGTGTGGTTGCATGGAATCCTCGGGCCTAGAGTTCAGAGGTTTGCTTGTCCCAGATTTTGTGAAAAGAATGTAACCCATTTTTACCCTAAGGGTATCAATAGAAGTTACCTGTCATTTTCACATACTTAGAGGACTTAGAGTGATTTCAAAGGCGATTAAGGTGATTAAACAACAAATTGTTCCCTGTGCTTAGTGGTTAATTACACAGAGATTTGCAGTGCTCACTCGTGGTTGTTTGAAGGTGAACTTGTTACAGAGTGCTTCCCATGCTCATCTTTCCCACATCCCCTATGTTTCCAGGTAAGCCTTCGACTCTTCTTTCTCTGGTTTTTAGTTTTTGGGTTCTCGCTTGTTTTCTTTTCTTTTCTTTTGGGTTTTCTATCATTTTTGTCTCTGGTTTTGCTTTTATGTCGCCTCCCATTGGTGGGACGGTTCTGCCAGAGGGTTGTCTGCCCTTTGTATAGCTATAAATTTGGGTTCTTTTGTACATCTTGTATGATAGTGTAGTTTGCATGTAAATATCTATATATTAGTGTACACTATGTAAATGTCTATTTGCATTTGTATATACATCCATTTTGGGCCAGCCTGCAAGTCGTGCTTTGGCCCTCGCCTATGCTTAAGCTCTGTGCATTTCTTGTATATTCTGGACTCTACCTAGTGGTGAGCTCATCGCACTCTATGTGTTAGGAACCCCAAATGTAGAGCTTGTTTGAGAAACATGGCTTCCTAGTTTGAACTTGGCACCTCGCTAGTTTGGCCATGGTAGTTTTCTCTCTCCTCTATCAAATCAGTCTTAATGACGGGTTAAGTCTCCCACACATGCATTCAAGTCCGACCCAAGTGGCATTCTTTTCCTCACATATTCAGATAGTTTTTGACATAAATTCCATAACTCCCATTATTGCATAGCCATGTGACCCCCCCACGTCAGCCTAATACAGCTCATTTTCAGTCTCGTTAGTAATGGTTAGTTTTCCAGACTCCAGATCCCAGGTTTTCTTTTGGTCCTTTGTTCCTTTTTCAACACATGTGTTGGAGTCCCCAAAGGTCCAGGAAGAGGTCAAATTCCTAAGTCACTCTCATTATGTATGTATCTTTTCAGGGTTTGACATGAGCTAACAATTCTTTCAGGCACAGGTGCGATGCGATGGTAAGATCTCCAGAATCTGGAATAATGCTTTGTTTTATATAAATATTGATGGTCATCTTGCCTTGTAGGTTGTCAAAATACCACTCATCAATCATGTCAGAAGCTTCTGCATCATCTCCACCTGGGAGTGCAGATCTCCCCACCACTGCTGCCACCCAGGTAGCTGTCAAAACAAAGGCTGAGAAGGCCCTGGAAAAAATCCCATTGACAATGAAGTATTTGAAGGGAGACACCATTGTGGGATCAAAGATTGATTCCAGACTAAAGTTGATCAATGACACCGGTGTTGGAATGTGGGCTGAAATGTAGGCCCTGGTTAAAATGATGTTTATTCAATGAACGACCGAAGATCCATTAGCCATCAATGTGGGTGATTATGGGATCCTCAAAGCTTCTTGCTTCCCTACTCCGTGCAAGCCCCAGAGCTCATTCTCACTCTGGTAGGACACTACAATACCGTCGTCTGGGTTGTCATGCTTGCTGCCTCAGTCCTAACCAGATATCCAACGCCTATGGTTTCTTTGGATACTGTGACTTTTTAGGTAGGACTGGGAATTCACCAATTTGATGATGCGGCCATCCTCACCCAGACGCTGTCCTTGGAGGAATTTCATAAATTGGAACACATGTCATGATAGTACTGAAAGGAAACTAAGTGTACAAAAAATAGTTCCCTACTCTAAACTCCCGAGAAGAGGATCGTGCAAATTCAGATTTAACCCTTAGCAATTATAGAATGATAATACAATAACATGCATACATAGAAAAAAGAGAATGAGACATTGATTTACCCTAGGGAAAACCTTTCCGTAAAAAACCCCAGCACTCCAAAACCTGCACAATGTATTAATCAAAACTATTACTATTGTTAATGTTTGTAGCTTCAGTCGTATGATCATTAGAATATATATAATACATGTTGATTAATAATAATATATTATATATGTTATATTACTATTAATCATATGAAATTTAATATTTAATATTAAATTA
>MU224899.1:3026063-3044971 GCA_018584345.1 Thuja plicata
TAAATTTCTGATTTCAGGGTTTGAAGGGCTACTAGACAAGCCTAGAAGGGCTATAGTAGAAGAATGGTGAAAGATGAGTGGATAGGAGTGAATGGGAAGTTGTAACATGGAAAATATACCATGTTAAAATGATCTATGGTTTTGGGATCAAGGTGAGAGGTTTGGTTGGAGTTTTGGTATGGTAGAGGCACTAGGTGTCCTAGGATGATGTTGGTGCTAGCAGCCGATTTTCAAAACCAGATAAATGTGCACTCTTTCGCAGATCATCATGCCAAACTCTTAAAACCTTTCCTTCTATATTTCCTCTACATAGAAGGAAATATTTTTATGTGGGTCATCACCTTAACCACCTAACGACAAATTCAACTCGTTATCAAAGTCAAATCTGTGATAGACAAACGCCAGCCAGAGACTCATTCAAAGAATGGATTTATAGAAGTTCAAGTTGAATGTGTAGAAAGTCAAGAATGGATTTTTAGAAGTTTAGAGAGTCAAGAATGGATTTTTAGTCAATCGGTTTTATTAGGTAGAGATTTTAGGCACACCTCTCAATGAGTATAAATAGAGACCTTGAGTCTTGGTATTTTGAACTGTAACAGATTAAAGATCGAATCCTGTTGCCTCCTCTTAATATCAATTCAAGGCAATGGAAACATATTAACATGGATTATTCTATGACCTTGATCTTTACAGTAGAATCAATTCTTCACTGGTAACTAGCCAGGATGTTTCACATAACAATGTTTGTGAAATGGGTATTCTGGAAGACGTCCAATTCAAGCTTTCTCATGTTTATGATACTCCAAAATCTTTCCCAGATTTGAGTTTAGACATTCAGTTAGTTAGTTCCCAAAATCCTATGTATGCACAGACCTCCTTCGTACCATACAGACAAACCAATCCAAATGCAAAAGTGGCTTGATTCAAAATTGGCTAGAATCTGCACAAAAGATGTTTTGCCCTTCTCAGCAAGATCCATGACAAGAGAACATTAACAAGGCAAATATCAAAGCCAAGTACCCCTAAAAAGGAAAGATTGGGTGAGTGTATGATAGCCAAGCAGGGAAGGAGAATCAAACTCAAACAACATTTCTCAAATCTTCACTCTCTACTTAATTAAAAAGGTAGAGGGTCAAATAAACTATCTTTTCTTATATCAACACTCTAGCCATTTTTTTTTATAATGGCCAACAATGTATTAAAGCCATAAAAAACCAAAATGAATGATGTAATGAAATATGTCAAATGGAAAAAATGAGCACAAATATCAACTCTACATAACCAACTTCAACAAACTTTAGATCATAGAGGAGCAATTGAAGCACAGATCAAGAAAACTCTCGGAAGTGGGTATTCTTACTATTCTATTATTTACCCATGTTAGTGGATTACTCATAGAGACAAATAAATTGAATGCACAAATTTAGATATTGATCAACATAGATAATGAACAAAGAATCTTTATATGGTTCTTGATGTTCACATTCAAGTACTCGCGCAAGCCAAAATTCGATGGGATACAAACTTTTAGCAATTCAAAGATGTTTATATAAGAATATTTTCCCTTCAAAGAAGTAAAAGGACACACATACTTTAAACATAATAGAAAATATTCATGTGTTGAGGATAATGCATTTTCAAAGGAGGGATGATATTAATTAGTAATTTAGTATATTAATTAACTCACCATTTACTCTTTGAACATTTAAAATGAAAAAATAACAATAGCATTTTTACTTAAAAATTTAATGGGAAAGTTGATAATATCTAACCAGGCCATTAAAGAGAAAATATATGAGGCATGCTTCAGGAGGGATTAAGGTAAAAATAGGGCATGTATTTTTTTGTCTGATACCTAACTAACATGCATGGAATATTATGCTATATGTTCAAAGCATTCATGTACTACTATTGTACTCCTTGTAGGCCTTCTTAACCTCCATGTATATGACGAGCCTAAATGGAATGTAGTTCCCTTCAATTTCAGGACATGCATTTAAGCAGTGATTTTCACCTATTTATGTAGTTAGAGTATCACGATAGATTGGTGGGCAGTAAGTGCATTTCAGGAGCAATATTTCACAATTGGGATGCGAGTTATTTTGGTATTATATATTGGTTTCGATTTCACTTCTAGAGGCAATTCTTTATTTTTGGTACTATAAGATGAACTTTGATTTTTCTTCCAGAGGCAACCCAGGGCCTTCTGGAGTAGGTGTTGTTATCCGTAATTATGAGGGTCATATTATTAAAGCAGTTTTAAGCAACTTCCTCCTGACAGTAATAATGAGTCTAAATTTGAAGCATTGCTTTTAGGCCTAGTACATGCACTATATTTGAATGCTTCTAACCTCTTTATTGATGGGGATTCCATGTTTGTCTATAATATTTTTTAAAAAGGGTCCTCAGATTGTTGGAAGTTACAATACAAATTAAATGTCATTATGAGTATATTACAAAAGTTTCCATGTTTTGAAATTATGCATTGCTTCAGAGAGGCCAATAAAATTACAGACTTCTTGGATAACAAAACTATAGACAATGCATTCTAGAACAAGAAGTGCATGAGAATCTTCTAAATCATTTGGTATAATCTTCCCCTTTCAGCATGTGGGATTAGCTGACATGATGCTACTCCTGTTGTCACTATATGTCATTTTCATTTTCCCTTACATCCTGCCATTGTGGATTTTGTTGATTGTCATTTCTCTATGATTTTGACAAGTAGTGCAATAGTGCTTTACATCCTTCTTGTTCACAACTTGGAACATAATTCCAACATAGCCCTAGAAGGGGAGGATCTGACATAGGAAGAAACAATTGTCATCGATGGAGGGGCAGAAAAAACCTCCATCTCCATCCACCACAATTCTCACAATCATGGCCCCAAATCCCACTATAGAAGAAGTTCCATGAGCATATAGGGAGCGTTTTCTACCATCACCTCTAATAGAATTTGTACCTTTGTATATTAGCACAAGAGAAGATACCAAAATCACCACAACTCCCAACACTATTTGTAGTTGAAATAACTTTTCTAGCTCCACCAAGATGGATATAGGCCCATCAGAAACCAAAAAGAACAACAATAACCCAAAAAACACCTCTCCTCACAACAAATAAAAGCATACAATTGTTATATGCTGAATGTAGACCTCTGAATTCAACACAAACACAACATAGTCTTTACACAATCACTTAATTTACAAAGACAAACATGAATTGTTTGTTCTGCAAATTCAATTGAGGCAACCTGTTGCCTCCTAATTAGTTCTGAATGTTGAGTTTTACCCTCAGAACGAGAGCCAACAACTTGACCATTGCTAACATGGAGGATTTTAAGAATGCAAGAAGAGAAGAATTGCCATTAATCTTATGAAATCTGCAACTAGTCTATGAGAAAATGCTCTTAGTCTATGAATTGAGAAATGATTTAAGCTATGAAAGCAAATGACACTAATCTAAGAATGAATTGCAAATACTCTACGGAAGTAAAATGCAATTAATCTAAGAAAATCAAATGCTTCTAATCTAGAAATGAGAGTGCTTGTAATCTATGAAAGAAATTTCTTCTAAGCTAAAATTGAACTTGAAATGAATTTAAGAAGCTTGGAAGCACCAAATTGAATTGTTAGCCATATGGATAACTCATAAATGAAAGCTAAGAATCTTCAATTTTAATTGAAATTTAGACTAATTATGAAATTTAAGCTTTAAAACATAAAAATCAAATGTAAATTGACTATAATATTGATGCTCTCCAAAATCATCCTCTCTAATGAAGAAAAGAAGTCCAATTTATAGAAAATCATGGAAAGAGAGTGAAAAGTTTCTTGAAAAGAAACAATTGTCTCTTCACTCTCTTTTGAGACAAATATGCAAAGATTATTTAAATAAAAGAGTGAATTATTGCCACATAAGTGTCCTTTCACATGGAATTATGAAATTCCTTTTTGAGGATAATTCATCCAATAATTAAATAACCTTTCAATTATTTTTATGTATATTAGCCAAAGGGGGTGGAATTGATTTAATTAAAAGCACTTAAGACTTTAGGATTAAATCAATTAATCATAGGGGTTTTTAGCTAATAATCATTGAGAATTTAGGAATTAAATATAATGTCAGATTTATGCAAATTTGGGTTTTCTGCATTTGAAACTCAGTCAATTAAAGTCAATGAGGAGAAGAATTTGCCTAGTACAATAGGACTTTGAGGATAAGAAAATGCACCAAAATTGATTAGGATTATTAGGTGCCAAATTTTGGGGTGTTACATTTTGCCCCTCTTTGAATTGATGTGTGAGCAGCACATTGATTCAAAGAATATCTTGAAGTGAAGATTGGAATTGGGGTTAGATTGCCCCAATGTCCACTTAGAGCTGATGAAGATCTAGGACTATCTCCAAAATCAGGGTTAGATTGCCCCAATACGAAGGTAAGCCCTCTAATATCTAGGTTAGATTGCCTAGACAACGGTCTAAAGAGTTTTTGAGAGTCATCTTCAGAATGAAGCGTAACTTTTAGGAATTAGGGTTAGATTTCCCCAATAGCCAATGAGATTTCAAGAATCATCTCCAGAATGAAGCTTAGTCCCCCAATGTCTAGGTTAGATTGCCCAAACACTGGTCAGATTGATATCTTTCACAAGACTATCCCCAGAATGAGGCTCAACCTTCAAGAGTCAGGGTTGGATTTCCCCAATACCTGTCTCAAAAGACAGTCAATTTAGGACTATCTCCAGAATGAAGCGTGATCCTTGAGGATCTGAGTTAGATTTCTTAGATACCTAGCAAGATAGATGACATGATGAAAATATTCAAGATCATGGAATATCCAATTTTGACCATAAGGTAAGAAAAAATTAATATGCCCCAAGTGATGAGATGCCCCTAGCGATGGGGACTTTTGATTCAGAATAGACTGATTCGAGAATGATGTGAAAAGATCAATGATGCAATCATCTTTCCCCCTTGGGAGTGAAATTGAAAGAAGACATATCATAGAGATGAGAGTGAGAAATTGCAGAAAAAGATAGATCAAGAGAGAGCATAATCAATTTAGAGCGATCGAGAGGTCCTGTTGATTATGTTTGACCACTGTTGACCAAAATTGACTTTGATGAAAAGATTACAGAATCTCAGAAAATGATGACAAGAGATAATCCTGACAAGAAATCAACATCAGAAAACTGACTGCACAAGTGTTTGATCACGTCGGTCCTAAAATTTTTAAAACATGATTTTGAGATACTTAGGAGTGTTAGATTTTGATTTTGATCACGAAAATGGATCCAGAATGGTCCAATTAGCTAAGGGTGCAATTTTTGTGGAAAATGGAGCACTTTGAAAAATTAGGTCAAAGGCTATATAAGGCTAGAGGGGTCATTTTTAAATCATTATTCACCTTTGACTTTAGAGATGGCGAGAGCTCCAACTGACATTGAGAGCATTCCTATGCATGTGCATTGATTTGAGCGCACCCGATGACACAACTGACTAGCGGAGTATGACACACCTGTGAGTATTCATAACTGGATCTTGTATTTCTACAAAAAAATTATAGTTCTTTAGCGTTCGTGAGATTTTTTTAGCATTTAAACCATGTTTCTCCAAATGTCACGTGAGGAAACAATTTCCTCGCACCGAACTTGATCGCTCTTCGCGCAAGAAAATTGAATCCTCACATGGGTTGGGGATTCCACACGCGGGCCCCTCACCAGCGCTCGGGCGAAGATCGCACGTGCGCCACGCGAGATTCCTAGAATCTTGCGTGAGAACACATCCTGCTTCGCATGAGCCAGAAAGATCACGTAGAACTAGAGTTTCCTCGCGCAAGAAAAGAGTTTTCTCACATGGGAAATTGACAAAAACCAAAAATTATTATTTTTCTTGCATCGCAAAGTCAACAAATTGAATTGTATGTCAAGTAGTTCCATAGCTGCATTTGTTGTCTTTTGCTTTGAAAATCATCATTGTTGAGGTACTGATCCAATTTTGTCCTTTTGTGTTGCAGGTCGATCTCCCAGACATTGGTTTCAGGTCCCATCATCCTATCATGGGTGAGTTACTATAGAGATTATCAAATGCTGATGGGGCCCACATTGATGGGTTAGGATTGACATATCTGTGTGATGTACCTGATATTTGGGTAAATCACAGATTACTTGGGGCCCTAGTTGAGCATTTCCATTTGGAGATGAATACTTTTCATCTGTCATAGGGAGAGAAGACGGTGACTCCGGAGGATGTATACCAGATACTAAGAGTGCCATTCCATGGAGCTCGCGTGGAGTATTGCATGCAGTCGAGAGATGGTACACAGGCTTTGAGAGACTTTTTTTAGGATCAGTTGGTGGTGGGCCGGGCTATCTTCTGGGAGGAGCTAATACGTAAAAATGGCCGAGATTACCCCTTGGCAGTTGTTCTCGCATTATTTTTGAGCTATCATCTGGTACCAGATCATGGTCAACACGGTTTGGAGTGTGGCTGGGGCGTTATGCTCCAGAAGATGTTAGATGTGCCAATAGTTATATATGGATGGGGCGAGTGCATACTCACATAGATGTATCATGAGATGCATGAGGTTGTATATCGGGGTGCCCGCACTATGGCAGCAGAAGTAGTTGTGTTGCAGATCTGGGCCTGGGAGCACCTTCACGTATGTAGGCCAATTTTTCATGATACGCGGCAGCCATTAGAGCCGTATATTTACAGATACGCTGGTTTGATGACCTAGCCCACACTGGGTAAGATTGAGCAATGGCATGCATAGATTGATGATATGGTTGCAGTGATATGGCGACCGTGGGCCGCTACTGAGGTCTATGATGATGCTTGTCATGAGCTTTCATACATGTTCTGTTTGCATCCTCTGATAGGGCATACCATCACAGTGATTGAGCATTTCCTACTTACACATGTGCTGTGCCAGTTTGGGAGGCCTCAGGATGTATCACTTGAGTATTGCACGTATGCCTGATTCATCGATGAGATGAAGAAGGGTTGGCAGAGGTAGTTTGACAGGGGGCGTAGCATGATAGATGCCCGGGTACCACCATCCTGATGGGATTACATGGCAGCATTGACAAATGCAGGTGTGACACCTGCATACAGAGATCAGCTATTAGCACATCCATTTCCTAGGTTCACATCTCCAGTGGGGAAAACTCCTCATGTGGTGCAGCCACCACCACAGCAATAGGCATAGTAGGTTCCTCCTCCAGGATAGCAGCCTCAGGATCGGTAGCCACAATAGCCGCCACTACAGCAGTAGGATAGAGTGGTACGTCCACATACACATCAAACTGCTATCCTTGTGAGGCCTATGGGATTAGATACAGGTGCTGGGCCTAGTGGTAGCCAGGATAGAGCTACAGAGTAGGGTGATGATACCATCATGGCTGATGTAGTTTTGACTGACACTCCAGTAGGCGGGCAGGTGACTCAGCTACAAGAGGCTCTCTATAGAGCGAGAGAGAGAGTGTGACAGACATAGAGGGAGTGTGATGACCTTCATACATAGGTGGTCATCAGAGATACCTAGATATCAGAGCGGGACCGGGAGGTCTGAGAGTTGCGAGAGGCACTGGCCAGGGCACAGTTGGATATTAGATATGAGTCTGCACAGGCGGCCTACTATTATGCTACATACACTCTTGCAGTTCCTGAGGTAGCAGATCAGATTCTACCTTTTTTAGAGTATACTGGCACTCGGGCTATTCCACAGGGACCACCTCCACAGGGTCCACCTCTATAGCATCAGGGGATGCCCCCACCTCCACCTCCTCTAAGTGGTTAGGTTATGATGTATATTGTACCACCATTTTGACTTATTGTGCTCGAGTAGAACCCTTGTATATTCAGACCGATCGATATATATATGAGCTCAATTTTTTGGCATCATTGTACATGTGTATATATTGCTTTAAATGTGTATAAGATTATTTCCTATATGATTTAGATGTATGGATTAGAAATGTATGCGATGAATGAATATGCAAATGTTTATGTACGTGTTTTATTGATGTATGAAAATGCTATGATAGATGTTAGATGAATAAATGCTATGTATGATTTGAGTTATGCTTATAATGGATGCACATGTGTATGGATATATGTATGCAAATGAATTTATGGAAATGCACTTCTTGAAAATGAATGGAATGCAACGGTACTAATCATCTCATGCAGGGCATTCACAATATACAATAGATACTAGCCAAAGAGATGCACACAAAGATTGAAAACAAGGACCGGAAACTCGTGCAGTCAAGAAGAACCATGATGAAAGATGAGGACTTTTGAAGAATGAGAAGATAATGAAGAGAGCATCAAACTACCACGATGCAAGCCTAAAATGCGAATGCAAGCCTGCAATGCAAATGCAAGCCTAAGCTAAATGCAATCCTAGGACTTTGGTTGTTGGACTCATCGTATTTATCATCATCAAGTGCTTTTGGATCATTAGAGTCAATACAATCCTTACTAGTGCCGCTACGACCATAATAATATGAATATGAATTTCATCGGATAAAATATAGGAAACGAACATAAGCACCAAGGCACAAAAGCCAAGATGACCTGAACATTGTTTCTGATTTGATATAGTAAAAGTTCACAAGTAAACAAACAAAGCAATAATAGTCAAGGAGATAGTTTTGACCTCCCCTTGGCGTACAAATAAACAAGATCAAGGGATGTGAGGCTTTTCCACCTTAATGCAGAAGCTCTTATCACATACACCCTATTTATTTGACATTTTTGAATCATCAAAACCACACCAACAAGCAGTAGACAAAGAAAATATCAATGAAATCCATAAGAAAAGATAGCATACTACGACAGAGTCAATCATATCCCAGCATGTTTTGAGGCTTATGAATGTGTCTATGTTATGGGTGTTGAAAAACACCGTTGTTCTTGTGGGTGCAATGTGTTTGATTGCTATCGAGAGATGTTTACATCGCGAGATATCCGAAGTGTGTTGAAAAACACAGATGTGTCCAAAGAGAGTGTTGAAAAACACTATTTGATTAAGGTGTTGAGAAACACCATTTTGTGCCAATAGAGAGCTATCCTTTGACAAGATCACTGACTCAAGTGTAAACTAAAGAGCGATCGAAATGGGGAACCATGCCCCCAGGTAACGAATGGATCAAAGCTGAGCAAACAAGTAGCGAGACGATGAGAGAAATCTCAGCAATGTAGCGACAGCAGGCAGACTTAGTGAGAACCACTGGTGACTGTCACAAGAGATTCTCAAGCATAATGAGATCAAAGCATCAGTAGGCAGACATAGTGAGGACCACTAGTGACTGATGCAGAAGAGACTCTCAAGAACAGACAAATCACTACAAGGCATCGGCAGGCAGACGCAGTGAGATCCACTGGTGACCAATGCAAGAGTAGAAGAACTCCAAAAGATAAGACAATGCCCCCTAGACCAAGAACATGCCCCCGAGTATGACTAGTTTCAATCCATGTGAGGTTGAGCAAAATCTCAAAGATGACTAAAAGAAAATGCATACTAAAGTAGGAAAGCGAACTAAAGCTGGAAAGCAATTGCAAGAAAGCCAAGACATGCTACAATAGATAAAGCATTATGAAACAAGAGGCGCCTGTTTACCAGGTTTTCACCATCTTGGTAGAATTTATTTTTTCTACCATGATGCCTATTTACCAGGTTTTCATCAATGGTACATTTTTCTCTTTTTCTCTTTTTTTGATTTTTCAATTTTTCAATTTTTTTGTTCTTTTTTTGTTCTTTTTTGATTTTTTTGTATTTTTGAATTTTTTCATTTTTTTTGATATTATCAAGGTGCCTGTTTACTAGGTTTTCACCATGATAATAGATACATCAAAGTGCCTATTTTCCAGGTTTTCACTAAGATGATCATTTTTTCAGGACCTTTTAAAATTTTTAGGATTTTCTCAAGAATAAAGTATGTACATGAGCATGTAGAAGATATCTTAACTGTAGAATTTATTCAGGTGAAGAGTGTTGATGGGCTCTTTGAGTGGTTCACCTTCTATAGTGAAGAGTTGATAAGCGCCAGACCCAAATACTGCAGTAATGATATAAGGACCAAGCCAATTTGGCTCAAACTTCCCTTTCTGAGTCCGTTATTGTTGATTTTTAGGATTCTCTCTCATGATGAGATCACCTGTTTGGAAGTCTCTTGGTCTGACTTTCTTATTATAGCTCTTTGATATCCTCTTTTAGTATGCTCTGAGATGATTAAACACCACTTTCCAACATTCATCTAGTAACTCAAGCTCTTGAAGCCGAGATATTCTCATGTCATCATCTATAATGAGGCCTTTCAAAGAGACTCGCAATGTAGGAATCTCAACCTCAATAGGAAGTATAGCATCTGCGCCATAGAATAAAGCAAAGAGCATGGCCCCTGTTGGAATTTTGATACTAGTGTGATAGGCCCATAAAGCTAGATTTATCTAGAGGTTCCAATCACGTCCAGACTTGTGTACCGTACGGTGTAGGATCTTGAGAATTTTTTTGTTAGAAGCTTCAGCTTGCCCATTGCCCTGGGGGTAATAAATAGAAGACAAATGTTGGATGATCTTGAAATTAGCACATAAATTTGTCAGATCTTTATTCTTGAACTGTCCCCCATTGTCAGTGATAATAGAGGAAGGTACACCATATCGACAAATAATGTAGTTTAAGATAAACAGAGCTACGGATTTTCCATCAGCTACACTGAGAGGCACTGCCTCAACCCATTTCGTAAAATAATCCATAGCAGTGATGATGTACTTGTGTCCTCTTGAGGAAGATGGATATATCTAACCTACTAAGTTGAAATCCCACTCTTGAAATGGCCAAAAGGTGATAAAAGGAATGAGTTCCTTAGCTGGAGCATGAATCAAGTTTCCATGGAGTTGACATTGCTTACAAGATTTGGCAAACTGCATAGCTTCCTTCTCCATATCAGGCCAATAATAACCAGCTCTAATAAGCTTATGAGCCAGTGTTAGGCCATTTGAGTGAGAACCACAAATGCCTTCATGTACCTATTCTAATGCGCGTTTAGAATCATCAGGTTCTAGACACCTAAGGAGGGTATCGTCTAGACCCCGTCTATAGAAGTCGTTTGCTATGATGACGTATCGTGAAGCACTGCGGATTAGATGGAATTTTTCATTTCTAGTATATGTGTTAGGAATAGTTTGGTTATGGAGATAGGAGTATATGTGGTGGTAACGAGATGAATCATGTCCAATTACTGAACAGACCATCTGGGAGTCAGGAGAGTCATAGGCAGGGTAGCATAATGTCTCCACTAGGAACTCGTGTCTGAAATCATTCTCTGGCATTTGCAACATAGAGGCCAAAGTAGCCATAGCATCAGCTGCTTTATTATCTACCCAGGCAATTTGCTGAAAAGTGACATGTGCAAAATAATTCTTAAGGTTATCAACCGTCCTTTTATAGGGTACCAACTTTTCATCTTTGGTTTGATAAGTATTGTTGACTTGATTGATAACTAGTTGTGAGTCTCCAAAGACTTTTAGTTCATCCACTCACCATTCAATAGAAATATTTAGTCCATTGATTAGAGCTTCATACTTGGTGGTGTTATTGGTACAAGGGAACATCATTTTATATGCCTTTGGTAAGGAGTATCGCTGCGGTGTGATAAACAAAATTCTAGCTCCTGACCCCTGTTGGGTGAACAAACCATCAAAGAACATTGTCCATGTTTGATGCGTGAGAAGCATAATGGACTCATCTAGGAATTCCATATTTAATGGTTGGTGATTTGTAAGAGGTGCTTCATCCAATTGTTTCGCAATCACCTGTCCTTTAATAGCTTTTCTCTCAACATATACAATATCGAACTCACTAAGGAGCATGACCCATTTAGCTAGTCTACCTATGAGGGTAGCTTTACTAAGTAAGTATTTCAATGGATCGATCTTTGCAATCAACCTCATAGTGTGATCCAATATGCAGTGTCATAGCTTATGGGAAACAAACACCACTGCTAAACAAGCCTTCTCAATTACTGAATAATTCATTTCGTAAGAGACCAATGTTCTGCTGATGTAGTAAATGGCTCTTTCATTATGATTTGGATCTTCTTGGGCCAAGAGACCACCCAAGGATGTTTCTATTGCTGAGATATAGGCTTCCCCTAAATGGGAGGCATCAGTATGGGTGGATTAGCTAGATACTATTTAATTTGTTGAAACCCTTGTTCACACTCTTTGTTCCAGTCATAAGTCACACCTTTATGCAGGGTTTTGGTGAAAGGTTGTGACTTGTCATCTAATTGTGAGATAAACCGCCTGATAGATTGGATTCGACCTTGAAGACCCCTAATTTGTCTGATATTACGGGGTGGTGGAATTTCCATTATAGCATGTACCTTTTTTGGATCCACCTCAATTCCTTTTGCTGAAATAATGTAGCCAAGTAATTTTCCAGAAGTAACCCCAAATGCACATTTCTTAGGGTTTAGGCACAACTAAAATTTCTCCATATGATCTAGTATAGGACCTAGATCGGTGAGATGTGTTTTTCTATCCATACTCTTGGCAAGTGTATCCTCCACGTAGTCCTCCATTGTCCTATGCATCATGTCATGAAATATTGTAGTAACAACTCTTTGATAAGTAGCCCCAGCATTCTTTAAACCAAAGGGCATAACATTCCAACAAAATGTACCCCATGCACAAGTCAAATATTTTTTCTATTGGTCTTCTGGTGCAATTTTGATCTGATTATAGCCAGAAAAGCCATCCATTAAGGAATACATCTCATATCCCGCTGTCATATCCACAATCATGTCAATATTGGGGAGTGGGAAATCATCTTTCGGGCATGCCAAATTTAAGTCTCTAAAGTCTGTGCAGACCCTAATAGATTTTTCATGTTTGGTTACTGGGACTACATTAGAAATCCACTCTGCATAATCAATTGCTCAGATGAACCCAGCTTTCAAAAGTTTTTCCAATTCTGCCTTGATCAATAAAGCTACATGCAGATGCATCTTTCTAAGTTTTTGTTTGACGGGTTTCACACCTGGTGATATTGATAAGTGATGCATAATGAGGTCAGGATCCACACCCGGCATGTCAAAATATGTCCATGCAAAATTTATCTTTTTCTCTTGGAAAAGCTCTGTAAATTCCTTAAGTTCCTCTGAAGATAATGACTTGGCCACATGAATGATATGTGGATGTTCTTCTATTCCCATATTTATTGGCTTAGTAGGTTCCATTAACACTAATGAGCATTCCTGAAAGTGACTCAAAAGCACATCAAGTACCCCACCCTTAGGTGCCTCAGAGAGGTTTTCACCTTTGGGTACGTCTTTTCTTTTTACTTTTTTTGGCTCTGATACTGCCACAACATGGTTTTCACCATCAGAGCGCTTACTCTTTCTTCTTTTAATTTTCTGAATAAGGTACTTGATGTCAGCCTCGATCATGTTGACACTTTCTTCACTAGTGGAGGAAATTATAGGCTCAATAGCATGAAGGTAGCAGGCTAAGGTGTAATCATTCTGGAATGTAAGGACTTCACTGGATGAAGAAGAGGAATTCCATTCTATTAATTTAGGATGTTGGAGGGAAAGAAATGTGACAAGTTCAAGTGCATCCACAGTATAGTCATCATCGAAAGCGTTAACTAGAAAGAGGGGATCTAGACCGATCTCATCCAAAGGTGTGTTTGAATCCTTTTGATCTCTAACGACTGAAGTAGAAGACATATCAACACCTATAGACTCGAACTCATTAGGATTTTCACTAGACTCCTCACTCACGTTGAGAGGTCTTTCATAAGATCTTGCTAACAAACTATCAAAATCGTACTCATGAGAGTCTGTATCTGAACTCTGACTTGGGTGCTTGCACCATGAAGGTTTTTGAGTTCTTGTAATATGATTCTGTTCTTGTATCCACCGTCTTTGAATGCCTGGTGCTATGTACCTTTATCCTTTGAAGTTAGGATCTTGTACGTCCCATTGCTCATAAGTGAGTGTCTCACATTGAGTAGTTTGATCAGAGTCACTGTCTATTTCTGTAGTACAAGTACGTGGCACAAATTTATCTGGCTCAGCAAAGAATGCTGCCAGGTCTGGAGGGATGGGATAAGGAAAGCAATCCTCATCTGAGCTATCTTGTATAGTGTCAGCTGTAGTTGTACTTTCAGGTTCTGGTGTAGGCTCTACTTTTGGCACAAATTTATTGATCCCTAGATGAAACAAAACCTTTTTGAAACCTAACCCAGTGGTATCTTTTTTCTTTTGACCTATAGCTTGAATAGGTTCCACTAACCCATTGTCATTCACACCTAGAGGGCCACTTCCTTTGTACCCAAAACATTTCATAATCTTAAGACCCTCACTATTAGGATTTAATTCATGAGCTGAGGTAGTTTGTTCAGCTGTGTTCTTTCCTTTACAAAGCCAAGCTTTGATAGCTCTGTCCTCATCTTCATCTTCCAATGGTGTATTAGCCTTTACAAATGTACCCTCATAAACTACCTCAGGGGTAATGGAAGATTTATTGTGTTAAGAAGGTCTCCCATAAGACCTAGGAGACAGGGGAAGAGCCACTAATGACATCATAGGTTCCATTTGATATCCCCCCATGCCCATATCTATGATTTTCAGTATCTATTCCATGTCTTTGAGTTGGGCATCATACAGTTCTGTGTATTCTCTATTTGTCAGAACAAGACTGTTGGCTGATTGAGTGAGAGCATTACAAGAATATCCCATGCTAGCGGGAACAGTCACCTCTATGCATTGAAAAGAAAACTTGATACACTGATGGTATGTAGAAGGAACCACTTGCATCTTGTGAATCCACGATCTTCCTAGTAAAATACTATACGCAAGAGGAAGGTCTAGCACCTAACATATGATGTCTCTTTCAACTAGGCCAACCTGAATGGGTAGCACAACTAGACCTTTAGATATTATTTCTTCCTCATCATAAGCTTTTATGGTAATTATCTTACGATAATCTATGCAATCCTCACCATAACCTAGTTGAGAAAGAAAATGAGCAGAGTAAATATTAAGACCAGCACCATTATCAATGAGCATGCAGCGGACTAACTATTTACCTCTCATGACTTCTATGTGCAGAGGAGCATTGTGTGGATGACTAATTGAGTGATCATCTTCTTCAGAGAAGGATAAGTAATGTGGCGAGGTCAAATGACCCACCATGGATTGAAACTGATACAAGTTGATATCTTTGGGGACATTAGCTTCAGTGAGAGCTTTGTCCAAAATCTGCCTATGAGAAGGCGAGATTTTTAATAGCTCAAAAATAGTTATATGAGCGTTGGTCCTTTGAAGCTGGTCAAGGATGCTATAACTAGTAGCAAGAGGTGTAGGGACCACCTTCGCAGTCTTGTTGGTAGAACCAACAGTAGTCTTATCCACAGTTTGTTTTGGCATGGATGTAGCAGCAGGAGGGTTAGGACCCTTGATAGTGATTCTAGTATTAGACCAAGAAACAATGTTTGCACAATCCTGGGATGTTTCAGATTGAGAGTCAGGGCTTCTTACAAAAAATGGGGTTCTGGGTTTAAAACATTCCCACTTCCCTTGCCGGTAAACATATTGCAATATTCCACTCCCATTGGTTCAATCATGTTGATCACATTATCGTAAGTGGCATTGGTGTAATTAAATTTTGCATTATTATTCTGAGTGTTTGAGGATTCACCTTTCTCATGATGAGGGAAGGGGTCTTTGAATGCTTGATGATCTGAATTCTAGTTATGATTCCCCACAATGATGACCTGGTCATCAATCAAGTCTTGAACTTTATGTTTTAATTGGTAACAAATAGCAGTCTTGTGACCTTTATTCTGATGGTAATCATAGTAATCATTCTCTTTCCACCAATGAGGTCTTGGTTGTGGATCATATAAACGTTTCTCCAAAGGAGTAAGAATTTTATTTTGCACCAAAGTTTTGAAAACCACATCAATTGATTCTCCTAGAGGGGTAAATTCACGCTTGGGTTGTGGTACCCAAGGTTTTTTGCCAGCGAATTTAGAGGGTTGTTGAGTGTTGGTCGCAGCCTTTGTGATAGCTTTGGTTGCTTGCATACCCACAGTGAGATTAAAGACCAGTTTTGAAGAAGTTGAATTCACATTATCAACCACCCCATCGTTCACAACATCTCTATTTTTGTTGGGGAACTTGCCTTTGTCTTTGTTGGACGATGATGAATTTTGCTTGTTATCTTTATATAAAGTCAATTCGCCTTTTTTAACAATGAAGGCTTCTATTCTCATAGCTTGTTTTATCATACTATCAAAGTTAAGGGGACCTTGAAGTTGGACTTGATACCCGAAGTCAGGGGTGAGATTATCCAAGAATATATCGAGTTTCTCAAACTCGGGTATTTTGCGAGGGTACTTTGTGCAGAGTTGTCTCCATCTTTGGAGAAACATCAAGAATGGTTCCCCTTGCTTCTATTTAAGGTTGCAGAGATCCCTTATGTTAACAGGATGTTGAACATTATGAGAATAGTGTTGCATAAAAAGATTAGTAATCTTGTCAAAAGTTTTGATGCCAGTGGGCAATCGTGAGAACCATTCCATAGTGGGCCCACCTAAACTTCATGGAAAAAGATGTATCAAATATGTTTGATCATGTATAAACTCCATTGATAAGGCAAAAAATTCTCTTAAATGATCTTGGGGATTCGAGGTACCTAGGTACTTGTACTTTGGGAGCTCTACACCTTTGGTAAAAGGTTGCATAACAATACTCTTATCAAACGGAAAAGGACATATACTTTCCATTGTGAACTGTTGCGTAGGTTTGTCCTTATCTTTCATAAGTTGGCTAAGTTGTCCTTGCATGTCATTAATTATCTTATGCAACTTAGAAGTTTCAGTTTCCTCTTCTTTAGCGACAAGTGTATCCAATTGGAAGTTCGCAGGTAATTTGACTCCTTGATTTGCTAAATCTAGGAAATATTTTTCTTTGTCTTCCGCAAGGAGTATCTCCATCATTTTAATAAGAGCTTTATTAGAATTTTCTACGTCTATATCATTCTGAGTGATAGGGTCATCGTCATTGCCAAGAATTTCATAAATACTTTGAGTTTGGTCTTGACCTTGGTGTTGCTCTTGACCTTGTTCATGTTGAGATTGGTTATGACCTTGTGTGTAATCGAAAGGAGACGTCATATTGTTAACATGAGATTATTCTGTATAAGGATAGTATGAGAGTGAGAACTCATAGCCGATGTGGTCTTCGACAAATCAAAAGGATTGAAATGTGAAAAAGGATCACTAAGGCAGTGAGGGTCATTAACAAGATCGACCCAAACAGATGGCTTCTTTGAGATAAATGGATGATGTTGATCTTGAAAAAATGGATTAGAACAAAACTAAAGCACTGGCTTTGAATTCAGAATTGGTTCCGCACTCAACAGAGAAGAGGAATGTGATGATCCCTCTTGATTATCCACTTGGATAACAGGTTCAGAATGAGCTTTGCCTTGATTGTGAGGTTTACTTTTAACTACTTCAGAACTGCATATAGGAAAAATATTACCACTCCTAGTCATAACAGGCATAGATGAAGCTGATACAAGAGGAAAATTAAGATCTGACTCAGAACTCTATCTCTAAAAGTATCAAAAAAGACAAGGTAATAGGCTAGAACAGCCAAGGTATGAGATGCACTCAGCACGAATTGTCAGAGGTATGGCTAGAACAGCCGAGATATGACTATCATGTCGCAAGGTACAAAACATAAGAAACAAGACAGAGACAAAGAGACAAGACAAGTTTGAGTATGAATCAGTCAGTTTACAACTTGAAACAACTAGTTTCAGTCCACAGACAATGAAGGAACAATCAATCAAATCCAGACAAGAGGTAGATAAGGCAGATACACAAACTCAGTTTTAAGGTAAAGACCATGTTTCGAGACACAGTGAGAACTGTTCTCTAACAAGATACCCAGGCTTAGGACAATTTTAAGATGATATAAATCAGCAATCTCTATTTCAAGGTGACAAGCATTCGTTTAAAAACACAAAGTTTCAATCAGGTAGTGATGCAAATAGTAGTCAAAAACAATTCCACCAAGGACAAAGCAACTTGGTAGAAACATGGGAGTCTTTGTTTGAATGATAGAATGGATAGTTTAAGACTCAAGAACAAACACTCAATTATCCCTACAAAGAAAATTGGTTGAGAAGACAAAATCTGTGCTCCGCTGTCTTATGCATATGCGTTCACCTCAAATAGCAGTGTCACCCTCAAAAGAGTGCCCATGTTTTCAGTGTTTCCAAGGACTAAGTATATATGTTCGAAGGTAACCCTTAAACAGGGGCTAGCATCATATACCACTTCAAACATCCAGGTACATACCTATGTCAAGAATCTAGGGGAGAGATTCTTCCCTCTCCCTGCGCACAGATTATGCCTCCTTTCAAAGGTGAACCAGGTAGGCATCTAACTAAGAGAGTGTTTAATAGGATTTCATTCACAATAACCTCTGGTGCCTTTGATATAGAGCTGGGGCCTCATAGCCACACCAACACTTGTAAGTCACACACCCTTGAAAGCAAGGCTGGGAGCAGCGCCGCTCAGTATGACAAACAAGGCTTTCTCATGATGATAGTTAAAATCAATGAGAAAGAAGTTACTATGGCTTTGGAGTCTTTAGACTACAACAAATAAAAATTTATTAGAGTGAGGTGGAATCACCGGCGAAAGGTGTGTACTCACTTGGGTCATTCCTGGAGGTTCAACTTCCGAAAGGCCCTCTAAAGGTGACTCAACTTGGTTCAGATTCAAGGGTTTGATTTTCTGATTCTCTCAATGAGAGAAGAGCATACTTCTCTACCTTTTCACCTCACCCAAACACATCAAGCATGTTCATCACC
>MU224899.1:3052282-3068626 GCA_018584345.1 Thuja plicata
ACACATTCTCTTCCACACTCCTCATTAATGAGTCTTACATCCTCATTAATGGCTTCCCTTCTAGAGTCTTCTCCCCTTCCTCCATTTCTTCTATAAATTGGATGGATTTTGAGCTCAAATGGCCCTTAATTTTTTAGAGTTGAAAGCATCCTTATGCTGCCCATATTTTGACATTGGAAGGAGTAGACTCATGTTTCTCACATTTTTGGTGATTCATATTGCATTTTGGCTCTCATACATGCATTGTTATAATCTTTTATTTTGGAGCTAAAAGGGATATTTCTTGAGCATATTAGATTAGTTTCATTTAAATCTTTCATTCTAGGTTGTATATGTCACTGATAAATGCATAATCTGAGGGCATATTATGGCATTTTTTATACTCCTAGATAGGAAGCAATAGGTCGGTTTTAGTGATTAATGTTAAACCCTTTCTTTTTATTCTTTTTCATGAACATAATGACTTATTGAAGTTGTGTCATTCTCAACAGGTGCATAAAATCACACACACTTTTTTGGCACCCACCGTGGGGCCTGAACCCACATTTTCTTTCATTTCCTAATCTTTTTTGGCTAATTTGTGTTCTTAGATTCCGTGTCCAGAATCATTTTTGGTCATAAAGGATCATATCTGGGATATTTCATCACAACACATGATATTTTCTCACACCCTGGATTTCAGGAATCACATCCAGAAAATCCTGGATCATTTTTAGTAAAGGCTTGTATCTGGTCTGTATTCTATCATATCTGGTGCAAAGGTTTGCATCTAGTACATAAAGTTGTTTCCCAGATTTGTAGGCTTCTATCTGGTTTAAAAATTTGAAAATCCAGTTTCCTAACCTAATGTCTTGATCTGTTGTGATTTTGCTCTTTAAACAACCTAACTCTTTCTTGCAAGTTGCTGATAAGAAGGTGGAAAGGCTTTGATAACTTGTGGTTTGCAGGGTTTTAATAGATTAAATTGCTCTTCAAATTATTCCAAGTTATAACTTAAGAACACTTTCTAATCACTTGTTAAATCAATCAGATTAGTATGCTCTTTTCCTTCAAGAAAAATCATAAAGTCAAAAGTTGGTTTAAAATTTGAGAGGAATTTGGAGTAACTGAACAAGGAAAACAAACTCATCATTTAAAGTTCATTTTGGCAAAATTAATTGAACAAGAAAATCATTAAACTATTGTGGGACTAATTGAACAATCTCATCATTTAAATTTCCCTTTTGGACAAAGTAATTGAACAACACAAGTCACCTAAATTTTGTGGGAAAAAGAACAACTTCACTGTCTAAATTTGGGATTTGTAATTGAACAATCAAAGCATTAAATCTTGTGGAAAAATTGAACAAAAAAAATTCATTGTCTAAATTTGGAGAAGTAAATGAACAAGCAAATCACCTAATTTGGGGAAACTAAATAAACACAAATTTGATTTTCAAATACTTTATGCTTTCTTAAAATAGGAACTTAAAATTGAACTCAAAGCTTACTACTTAGTCTCACTAGGGGATTTTCTCTTCCTTCCAAGTGGGGGAATCAAAAACCCGATATGGGGGATTGAGTTTTGAGTGACAATGTTTGAGGGAAAGAACCTTGCTTGACATGATTTTAGGAGAAAATGGCATGGACTAGGAGAGTATGCTCTTCTTCTTTTGAAGTATCATAAATCTAGAAATCCTAGCTTGCCAATCCTTTCTATACTTTCCTAAACATTAGAGGGCCTACCGGTTGAGGGAAAAATCTCCCGGGACAACCCAAGTGAGGACAGATTTTATGCCAACCCTTCCAACTCACTATAAATAATTTCTTCCTTGTAGTCCAAAGCCTCAGAAGGCAGAATCGATTTTGTTCTTAGAATTTTGACATCATTCCTTGAACATGCTTAGGTATGTGTAGAGTGGAGCCACTTGAATCTTGCTTGTGAGACTACACATATTTGAGTACTCAGAGGGCTATATGCCTCAATTTTTCCTTGTGCAATTCTATGGGAGACAGTTTTGAATGGATTTCCCTATCATAAACAACAAACTTTGTAGTCAAACTACCCGATTCATCCCTGAAAGGGTGATAATCCTTGTGCAAGGCAAAAATTAATTGCCCCAAGATACTTTTCATATCGTACCATCACTTGCATTTGGAGTCGGCTAATATGGCATCATGAGTGGAGCCATTGCGTGCTTGGTGATGGCCATATTCTGATTATCATTTGAGTGTGTACCTATTTTTACGAGCAAGGATTTTCATCCTCTACCTAGAAAATAGGGCATAAGGATGTGTTTGTTCCCCTCTAACAATACAAAAAATGCTTGATGTGCCTGAAAATACATTAAAGAGATAATGCCATCAAACAAGAAACAAAATTCAATCCTTGGGCTATATGTGTTTTTCACTCACTAGAAAGTCTCATAAAATAATCCACAATCAAACAAACTTCACACACTTCCAAGAAAAAATTAACAAGATTTGGCAGAATGACAAAGGCTTATTTTTAGTCTGTCCTGGCTCACATTAGGTTGTGAAAAATTGCATCTGGTATCCTGAATCGCATCTCGTCAGCATTGCATCATATCTAGGGATAAAGGTCACATCTTCTATTTCCTGGCTCGCATTTAGTTCATCAGAATCTTGCATCTTGTATTTCCTGGCTCGCATGCAGAGGCTCGCATCTACGATAGTGGGCACATACAAATTTATTTCTCAGAAAACTTTAGTAAAATTGGATACCCTTTTGGCTCTTCAGTCTATCCCTGTTCCTTTTTTTTGGTTTATCTATCATTATTTCAATAATTTTTTAGATGTCTACCTTGCATGCCATTTCAAACTCTTAGAATTTGTCTCAATACGTGTGGTCTATTCACTTTTCAAAACAACTTGATTCCCAGCTCACTATTAGTGCATTCTAACCCTTTGACACTGGGATCATTTACTTGCACCAAAACACAAACAACACTTATACCTAGACACACTCACTTGAATGATTTGAGACCTCACTTGACACTATTGTGAAGCTTTGGAAAAGTGGAGACACAACTTCATGGTTAACACAAGATGCAATCATTATTTTGCTGACGAATCAAAAGTACCTCCTAGATCACTACACTTTTAACAAGGAGAAACATCTCATAGTTCCTTGCTCGACTTAGACTCACTAGAAATGGAAAGACCCAGTCACGAATGGAGTAAAAATTTTGAATAATACAACAATGATGAAAACCAAAAACACAAAGATAATGATGGTGAAGAAGAACAAAACATTGACAATCCTTTGTTTGATTCAGATAGTGATGAAGACATTACTGAAGAATAATATAATAAAATCAAACAGAGTAAAAATTTTCAAAAAACATTGGAAAAGATAATTGGTGAAGACAAAGATAAATACTTTCTCCATCTAGCATCCACTAGAGTAAAATTACCTAAAGATTATGATGTTGAACAACTAAAGGAAAATGAGGTGTCAACTCCTATGTCTATTCTCACCAATAAACTAATCTTGATTCAAACTGAACTTGCAAATCTCAAACAATAAAAGGCTAAACCCAAGACAAAATACTCTTTGGACTCTATTTGTCCATTTCCTTTCGAAAAGAGTATTAATATGGTTTTGTTTCCTCCCAACATGGAAAGGCCAAAATATGACAAGTATACAAGAGAGACTGACCCACATGACCATGTGAGAGATTTTTGTGCTCTAATCATAGAGTACATGCATGAAACTACATGCCTAATGAGGCTATTTTTGGGAAGCCTAGGTGGAAATGCTATGGAGTGGTTCTCAAAACTCACACCTAAGGTTAAAATGTTTGAGGAGTTAACTCAACAGCTTATCCAACATTATTCCTATAATATACAACACGATGTAACCATGATGGATTTGTGTAACACAAAACAAAGAGCCAGTGAATCCCTTACACACTTTCTACAAAGGTGGAGGAAAATTTTTGTAAGGTATTCAAGAGCTATTCCCAAATCTGAAAAAATAGAAATATTTGTTAATAACTTGATACCTGATTTGAACTACATATTGCAAATGCAAGATTCCCCTAGCTTTGAAAGGATGATCAAGAATGCCATCCGTATTGAAGAAGTCATGGTTAAAAAGGGAGAAATCACTCTCCAAAGTGATAAAAAATCTACCAACTCCAACAACAAGCCTAAATGGTGGAAACAAAACAAGAATGTTGTTAATGATGGAGTGGTAGATGCGTCTAATGCTAATCCTAAACCAACAATGTTCAATCTGAAGAATAGCATGCAAGCAAGTAAAGATTCCAAGGTAACAACCTCCATACCTAAAGAAAACAATGAGAACAACAAGGGTCGACCATGGACTTCCAAGCCTCAAAGAACATTCACTCCTTTGGGAGAACCTCTTGAGACCATTTTAAAAAAACTCTTGGACAACAAAGTTCTCACGATCCCAGATTCAAAACCACGGGAACGAGAATTCAAGCCAAGATGGTGGTATGACAATTCTTATTGTGTCTTTCACAAAAACAAAGGACATAAGACTAATAAAAGTCTTAAACTCAAACATGTTATCCAAGATCTTATTTAAGGAGGCAAGATCAAAGTGGAAGGGTACACCACTAATGAATATCATACGGCATTTAACAAGCCATTCCCTAATTATGAGAAATGGGAAGCATCTAAAGGAAAAGTAAATGAAGTTAACTATGCCTACTCTAATAATGATAATGTGATCAACATTCTAGACATCAAAACCAAATCAATGAATGTAGTCACTATCAAAGGTGTTCAAGACACATCTTCCCAATCCAATGTAGTAACCCAAAGTCAAGCACAAGTCTCGATCAATGGACCTAATTCCTCATCAAAACCAGCAACAACTTCCAAGGTACCCATTGTCACTATTCCCAAACCAGGGGCAATAAGACAAAAAATTACTATTCCCGCAGCGAACTATAACTTGGTGGATCAATTGTAATGAACCTCTGCTCAAATTTCCATCTTTGAGTTACTTAAAATCTCCTCAGTGCATAGGGAAATTCTTGAACAAGCCCTGCATGCAACAAATATGCCAAAGGACATTGATGTAGACAAATTCCAAGCAATGGTTAATCACATCTCAATGCCACATTACCTTTCTTTTTCAGAAGAAGATGATAAATCATTGATGCATCTACATAATCAACCCCTTCATATTGAAGTCCTAATTCATAAATCCCGTGTTAGACATGTATTGATAGATGGAGGCACATGGTTGAAAATTTGTACCCTTAACCTAATCAGGAAGCTGGGTCTCTCAAAACAAACCATTGATTCAAGAAGAAAAATCACTATCAAAGCCTATGATGAAGAAGAAAGATCCTCTAAAGGTCTCATTGTTCTACCAATCAAAATAGGACCAGTTGAAAGAAATGTGATATGTCAAGTTATGGATCTACCCTTAGCTTACAACATACTATTAGGGAGACCTTGGATCCATGAAATGGAAGAAGTACCATCTACTTACCACTAGTGTATCAAATTCCCACATAATGGGGTGGAAGTGACAATTCCTACAGATGCTAGTTATACTTGCAACAATGTTAAAGAAGGTAGTATGGTCCCGCATAACAAGGAAGTTCCAAAAGAAATTGTACCTGAGACTACCAAAGACATGGTTATGAAAATATTTGGAAAGACCTTAAAACTTGAAGAAACTAGTGTGGGAGAATACAAGCTGGACATGACTCCATCATTAACAGAACTTCCAATGTCACCAAGATCCTATGGGAAACCTTCCCCATCTTTCACACCCACTGCATCTAAAAAGCCAGAAATTCACAAAGCAACTGGTATGGTTAAAGAATCTACCTCTCAAGGGGATGACAGTGAAGAAAAAGAATTCTTGGCCCAGTTCTACCAGGTTGAACCAAATGAAAATGAGGTAAAATATGTGGAGATATCCCTAGAGAAGTATGGTAAAGGATATGATCTTCTCAAAAAAATGGGATATAAAGGAAAAGGACCTTTAGGCGACAAAGGAAAAGGATTTTTTGAACCTATACACATGGAATTTAGGGATACCAAAGATAAAATAGGGCTAGGTTTCAATAATAAATTTGAAGACTCTACTTCAAAAGATAGTCTGATCTTTGATAAAGGCAGTGATGAAGAACAAGAAAAAAAACTAGAACAATGGACCTATGAGAAGTTATTACATATTGGTGTAGAATATCTTGAATATCAAGGAGAAAGATAAGTACCAAGATTTGAGACACTACAAGAGACTCATATCCCTTTGTTAACACAAGCTACTATTCAAGAGGTAGAAGAAACAACAGCAGACACTCCAGAGGTGCCATTGATAGAAACAACTACTAAAGACACACCCCAACCACATAATTCACATCCTAATTGGGGGAAGTTGGTAAAAATCACACATGTCCTAGATTTACCACACTTTGATCTACAAGGGGCTAATAGACTACATCAGGTAACTATTTTTTGAATTCTTGAACATGTTTGATGACAAAATAACAGACTCCCATGATTATGAGTGGGATGATCTATCTGTTTCCATAGAGGACATTGAAATAGATGTGATTCACATGTTTACAACTCCATTAGAACACAAAGAGAATTATAACACTGCTCCTAACATTTTTGATGTTCCTAAAGTAGAGGAGTTATCCCTTCCCCGACTCATTGATGAAGAAACTGGTATTTTCCTAGGTCTCAAAGAAATTCAGAGGCTACAAGATAGGAGACTCCTTCTACAAAGAGCTGAAGACAAAATTTCCACTGATGAGTCACTAGAGTTCGGTCCACATATAACTAACAATGAATTTGATAATGATGATCTGACTCTTATTGATCTAAACATCGAAGAGATAGACTTAACAGAACATGTCATGTTAGTTAATAGTCTTGACGTTGACGCGATGTTGTCTTTAATAAACCCAGACCTAATTGATTGGAATAATATAGATCATACTCCTATCCTAGACTTCCCTCATGAATACACTTTGGATTGCTACCTAAATGCTTGTGAACCTTACCCTTCTTCCACCAATGCAAGGAGCGTGAACATGTCACGGGAGGATATCAAGTTTCTCAGTCACCAATTGAAGAATAAAAAGAAGAAAAGAACTGATGGTGAAAACCATGTTGTGGCAGTGTCAGATTCTAAAATAGTAAAAACAAAATATGTATCTGATGGTGAAAACCTCTCAGAGGCACCAAACAATTAGGTTCTTGATATCCTCCCTGAGTACTTTCAAGAAAGATCTTCAGTTTTGATAGAACCAACACAACCAATTAACTTGGGTACAACTGAAGTTCCTCAAATTGTTCACCTAGCACAATATTTGTCAAATGGGGAGAAGATACAATTAACTAATTTCCTAAAAGAGAAAAATATCAAAATTTCATGGTATTACACAGATATGCCTAGACTAGATCTTCAATTAATAATGCACCATTTATCTATAGCTCTCGAGATCAAACCTGTGAAACAAAAACTAAGAAAGATGCATCCTCATGTTGTATTACTGGTAAAAGCAGATCTAGAGAAATTATTGAAAGCTAGATTCATCAGAGTCATCTCTTACGCATGATAGATTTCTAATGTGGTCCCAGTATCTAAATCAGATAAATCTATCTGGATCTGTATAGACTTTAGGAACTTAAACAAAGCATGTCCTAAAGATGATTTTCCACTACCAAAAATTGATATGAACATAGATCTAACAGAAGGATATCAAATGTACTCATTAATGGATGGTTTTTCAGGCTATAACCAAATTAAAATTGCTCCTAAATAATAGGAGAAAACCGCATTCACCTGCACATGGGGAACCTTTTGTTGGAACGTTATGTTTTTTGGGTTGAAGAACACAGGTGCTACATACCAAAGAGCTATGACTACTATATTCTATGATATGATGCATAAAAACATGGAGGATTATGTGGATGATACCTTAGCTAAATTGAAAGAAAGGAATACTCATATCAATGACTTGAGGAAGGTATTGGATTGTATGGAGCAATTTCAACTGAGGCTCAATCCAAAGAAATGTGCCTTTGGGGTCCAATCAGGAAATCTCTTAGGATTTATTATTTCAGAAAAAGGAATAGAGGTAGACCCTAAAAAATTCAAAGCTATACTAGAAATGACTCCTCCATGCAACATTAGTCAAATGAGGACATTACAAGGGAGACTCCAATCAATCAGGAGGTTTATGTCACAACTAGTGGACAGAGCACAACCCTTTACCAAATTTCTACATAAAGGCATCACCTTCAAATGGGATGAACATTGTGAAAATATCTTCAAAGAATTAAAAGAGTACCTGGCTACTCCTCCTGTTCTTATGGCACCCATTCATGGAAAGCCATTACTCCTATATATTTCAGCTATAGCTACATCACTGGGGGTATTTCTATCACAAGAGGATGAAACTAAAAAGGAAAGAGCAATCTACTACATCAGTGGAACACTAGTATCTTATGAACTCAATTACAACATAATTGAAAAAGATTGCTTAGAAGTTGTCTTCACATCACATAAATTGAGACATTATATGCTATCACATATAGTAAGGCTCATTGCAAAAATAGATCCTTTTAAGTACCTCCTAAGCAAGACAACATTAACAGGATGACTGGAAAAGTGGGTCCTGATTCTGAGTGAATTTGACATTGAGTACATAGATAGAAGGGCTATTAAAGGACAAGTCCTCTACGATCAATTATCTGATTCACCACTCCAAGATGATGAACCTTTAAGAATTGAGTTCCCTGATGAAACAATTATGCTTCTAACTAAGTATTCATGGAAGATGTACTTTGATGGTTCTTTCACGCAACAAGGCTCTGGAGAAGAAGTTCTATTCATAAATCCTTAAGGCTACAAAATACCCAAGTCCTACAAATTGATGTTTCCATGCACAAATAACATTTCTAAATATGAAGCATTGGTAAATGGTCTTAAACTTGCTATGGAATGGAATATTGTAGAGTTACATGTGTATGGTGACTCCCAACTCATTATCAATCAAGTCAATGGAGATTATCAGACCAAAGATGAGAAGTTAATTCCTTACAAGCAACTAATGGATGACTTAAAGAAGTAATTTGTCTTCATCACATTCCAGCAAGTACCTAGAACAGATAAAAAAACTGCAAATTCTATGGCTACACTGGCATCCATATTACAATTAGAGGAACATTATTTCTACTATGACTTCTTGGTGGAAGAATTATCCTACCCAACCTTTGATACACTAGAATACCAAGTAATTTGTGCTTTGAACACCCAATACCAATCTCGGTATGCTAAGATCATTGCTTACCTAACTGACCAAACCATGCCTAATGATCTATCCAGAAATATAAAAAGAGCCTTAAATAGGAAAAAATTGCATTATTTCCTCATTACTAATAACTTATATAGAAGAGGTCTCAATGGTACACTTCTTAGATCTTTAGAACATGAAGATTCAGATCGCGCATTAAAAGAAGTCCACCGAGGTATATGTGGATCACACTCAAATGGCTTTTCAATAGCTAATAAATTTCTTAGAGTAGGCTATTATTAGCCCACGATGGAAAAAGATGCTATTAAATTTTCAAAGACATGTCATAAATGCCAACCATGTAGAAATATTATCCATGCTCCTGCCACCAAACTCATACCATTCATAACACATTGGTCGTTTCAGCAATGAACCTTTGATTTGGCTGGACAAAAATATCCTAATTCTTCAAGTGGACACAAGTACATTATTACATCCACTGAGTATTTCACAAAGTGGGTCAAAGTCATGCCGCTAATCAAAACCACTGACAAATAGGTGGCTTTGTTCATCTTAAACTACATTATTTGTAGATGATGACATGTAACTGATTAAATGTTTGATAATGTTAAGTTGAAGATAATGCAAGGCATTAAATCATTTAATGGTTTGTATTGTCATTGATGTCAACTTGATATCATCTGTATGGTCATATATAAAATGCCAAAGACTTCATAGAATCAATGGAATAAAGGTTATGCTTTTAGCAATGCATAAAATTCAAGTATTCACTAAGTGACAAATAACACCGACGGAGTGCACACCATTGGTAAAGACAAAGAATAAAAGTCACAATGATAACCGACGAGTAGAAGACAGTGTTTCCCAATGAAGCAAACCACATGATGCCTGATGAGCTGAAAATAGAGTTTCCCAACAGACGGAGATTATGAAGCTGACTGGAGTCACACTGACGAAACTGACAATTGTAACCGATGACTAACTGAAGAGTTAACTGACAGAACAGAGAGTTCAGAAAATGATAAAATATCTAGCTAAAAAGAGCTAAAGATAGACTTAACATGTTTTTTTCTTTTTTTTATTCGACCAGAGCTAAGTGATTGATTTAAAGAAGATTTTTACAGTTGGCATAAAGATAACTACGAGATAAATCAGGAGTTATGCTTTAAATCAGATTGGCTGGATTATTTTTTATGCCAAGAATCAAGAATCAATGAATATTATGTCTATATAAGAGACAAGATTAATTCATTTCCTTAACACATCGTATTCACGGAAAGGGTATTAAGGGGAGTGAATAGAAAGAGGATGCTAAAGAGAAACTGATGAAGAACATATTCATGCAGTACTGATCAATTAAGCTGAAGGAGAGCTAAGGAATTCTACAAACACCAGAAAATATTGAGCACAGCATCATAGAGAAGAAAGTATGGAGCACAAAAGAATTGAATTGATACATTGATCAGAGAGGTAATGTACATAAATAGATATAAAAATCTGCAATTCAAGTTGCATTAGAAACAGGTCATTTTGTTTCAGTTTAACCATTGAAACATCAAGTCTCTTAACAGAGTAGGACTTAACCGTCTTCTATATATTGAGGTACATCCCAAGGAGTGCCAAAAAGGTTGATTCATGAAAGTAGTATTAGGTATGCCTGATGCCTATTGACGGTCTAAGAGAGAGGTTGATTCAAGGATGGCATCGTTAGATGCCTGATACTAAGTGACAACCTATATGTGTAAAATCCTCTAACAAGGTCACACCTAACAGTGTGTTTCTAACCTTTAACAGGGTTGGCTCTTAACAGGGCTCACTTCAGAAGAGTGAAAATTTGGGGTACCGGTCCCAGTGGTTTTTTCCCTTAACAAGGTTTCCACATTAAAAATCTATGTATTATGTGTGTATGGTTTATTACTTTACTGTTTTACATTTCACATATGTATTTTTGGATTTATTGGTATACTCTGCACATTTACTGTATTTTGGTAAATAGTTTTACTTCCTATCGGTAATCAAGGAGAATAAGGACAGATAAGGAAAACTGACAGAAAGTTAATTATTATAAGTATTTCTTGGCATGCATCTTGTAGGGACATAATAATCTGAGGTTTATTTGACTGGTGGTTAAGGAAAGGATAAGATTTTGAGGCCACCGATTCACCCCCCCCCCCCCTCTCNTTCCCCCCCCCCCCCCCTCTCAATTATTTCTAACAATAGATATGGGATACCCTCTTCAATTGTAACAGACAATGGGGGCCAATTTAAAAACCAAGACATTGAAGACCTTTGCACACAGTTTCACATTACTCAACATTGTTCCTCAATCTATTATCCACAAGGTAATAGACATGCTGAGGCATCTAACAAGAATATTCTCAAGATCCTACACATAACTGTGAGTAAGTCTGGTAGAGACTGATAATTATAATTAAATCTAGCACTTTGGGTCTACAGAAAAAGCATCAGAACACCAACTAGAGCCACACCATTTTTCCTAGTCTATGGCATAGAAGCAATAATACCTATTGAGGTTTAAATCCCATCTTTGTGGATATCTCTCCATGATCTTATTACTAATGAACAATACCACATTGATAGTGTACTTTCTTTAGACTTACTTGATGAGGGAAGACAACAAGAATTTGATCATTTGAAAGTGTACCAAACATGCATGTCAAAAGGGTGCAATAAAAAGGTCAAACCAAGAAAATTTCAAGTGGGGGTTCTTGTTCTCAAAGAGAATCCTAAGAACTAGCCTAATAAAGAACATAAAGGAAAGTTTGAACCCAACTGGATGGGACCTTATGTCATTACTACAAATTTTGGTATTGGAGCTTATTAGCTAGCTATGCCTAAGGGAGATGTTCTCCCAGATCCCATTAATACTCTACATTTAAAGTGGTTCTACGCTTGATGTCTGGCTAGCAGATCCTATGCAATGAAAATATCAGAAAATACTAAAAAAATCAGAAAATTGATCCTGAAGAAATTCAAAAATAGTGGAAAAATTCCTGACAAAAGGTATCCTTGGTGAAAACCTGGCAAACAGGTGCCTTGATACTACAAAACATTAAAAAACCAAAAAAAATTAAAAAAATTAAAAATTTTGAAAAAGAAAAAAGTGCCTTGATGAAAACCTGGCAAACAAGCATCTTGGTAGCAAAAAAAAAAAAAAAAGAAGCTTTGTTGAGTAGTGAAAACCTAGAAAACAAGTGCCATTTGAACTTTGTGCTCTATCTATCAATGCACTGATGATGTTAAATCTTCATACTTACACCTGTGCTATTTGATGACTCTGATTCCTTACACGTGTCTTATCCTTGCTTGGGATTTGTCTGCATCTGTGTCTTAGGAATAGTCATATTGTACTGGGGGCATCTTTGCTAGAATGGTCAGTTCACATCTGCTAGGTTGTCCCAAGAATTTTTTCTCGGATGGTTCACCTCTCCTAACAAGTAACAGACATCAAACTAGTGTTTCTCAAACACTTGAATCCAGGAGTGTTTTTCAACACTTTACACAATGTTTCTTATACATTACATGGATTGCAATTACTGACACAATTACTTTTGCATGCACTTAGATAGGAAAACATATTTCTTACATTCCAAATTATGATTGATGAATCTCTACTGTGCTTGACAAATGAATCACTAGTATTTCTCAATACTACTTAAACACAGTTTGATCTTGGCTTGGTTATAATTCTTTTATGCTCCCATGATGTTTCGTACTAGGGACATCTAAGCGATTATAAATTTTCTTTGATTGATTCTCACTTGGTGATTGTTATTTCTTCCGAGTTACTCCATGACATCTATTCAAAGACAAAGAGTTTCCAGGACAGGGGGCATAATGCTTTTTTTGGTTTTCTGTGTATGGTGATTGTTCCGAATGATCCTATAAATTTCACCTAACTTGGATGTTTATGGTAAGAGCTGCCAACATGAGTGCATAGCCGCATATATCTCAATCTTTGTTATGTGTAAACTACGGTGAGGTTGAAATAATTTCCTTATTTATTTTCTAAATCAGATTCTCACTATGGTGTACGCTACATGATGTACCCAAGGATATAAATTTTCAAGGTCATTACGGGTCGCACATTACACTTAAACAGAAACTGATTCTAAAACATTAAAAGGATATAACTAACTTGTCATCCTAGCTTCTGTGCCTTGATGCCTAAGTTTATTTCTGACATTGCATCCAATACACATAAGTATTCATACTTTCATAATACCAGTGGGTATTAGTGACAGTTTTACTATCAGGTGATGTTCATTACAAACAATCGCCCAATGATGATAAAATGCTACAATGTATACAATATCAGTGACACTCCTAAGAATCTGCATGTAGATGCATCTAATGATTGCATGATTCATTTTAAAAGAACAACATAAAGAGGACTTGAGCTTAAAAATGATTTCTTGATTCATTCAAAATCCAAGTTAATCAATGATTCCCAAAATCTTTGATCTATCAGGAACGAAATCGAACTCACCTTTTAACGTGATTAACTTGGTACCCTTGTGTTTTCTCTAAACACACCTTCATTTCTTTAGTTCTTCTAATCCATTATTTATTTACCTAACTGCTCCATGTAAGTGATACATCATTTCAATAGAGGGATTTTATTTTTCCTTCAATTTCATTCCTGAGGGGGCATGATCACACTATCATCAATCAAAAATTTTGCTCAAAACAACATTAAAAATGACTTTGTTATCAAAAAAAATAAAGGCATGACGGTTCCTTGACTAAGTCACAACTATTGGATTGAAGGCTTTAGTTCTCACAAGCTGGATATTTTATGTCTACCTCTTCTTAGGTTCTTATTAAGATCCTGGTAGCTTTGTACTGACCTTTGCTTGATCAAGTTCAAAGTCAGTATTATCAATTCTCGGATGATAACCAAGTTGAGAATTGGTATCTTTAAGATCTTTGCTTATTGACCTTTGTACGACAATCAAGTTCAAAGTCAAATCTACCAGTTTAGTTCAATCAAGTGTGAGACTGATCTCATCAGGCATTTCATTCGATCATGAGTGAAATTCTCAAACTTTCTGAAGTCAACATCAAAAACTTTCTTTGAATCAATGTACTACTTGCACATCAATTCAAAAAGGGGCAAATGTAACCACCCTAATTTGGCCTTCTCTAACCATAGACCTTATTTTCCCTAAGTGTGATCATACCCCTAATTATGTCAAGACAACTCTTCAATCAGTTGGCATAATTATTTTGAAATCAAATTTAATTTCCTAAGTGATTTAATCACTAATTTACATTAATTATTTTAGCCAATCCAATCAAATCAATTCAATAAAAAACAAATCAAAACATGGCTAAGGTAATTAATTTAAAAGGAATTAAATGAAATCCTAATTATACCTCATCACTTGCAAATCTAATCCCTAGCCTAATTAATTCAATTTGGCTATAGTCCTAATTAATTATTACAAAGCAATCAAGAGCTTAAATAATTAATTAAAAACCCTATTATTGAGTACCCTTGTGTTTTCTCTAAACACGCCTTCATTTCTTCAGTTCTTCTATTCCATTCTTTCTTGACCTAACCACTCCATTCAAGTGATACATCATTTCAATAGAGGTAATTTATTTTTCCTTTGATTTTGTTCCCAAGGGGGCTTGATCACACTATCATCAATAAATTTTTTTTCTCAAAACAACATTAAAAACAACTTCGTTATCAAAAAACTAAAGGCATGACGGTTCCTTGACTAAGTCATGTTGATATTGTGGCGACTGATCATGTAGTAGGTGTTGATATTGTGGAGACATGTTTGGTATTTGCCGGAGGTGAGGGGCAGTAGCCCCAAATTGGAGGGCGGCCCGAAGGGCCAAAATGTTTGGTGCTTTTTTTTGGAAATAGATTTTCTTTTTCTGGAAAAAGAAGACCGACATTGTAAAACCCTAAAATGGTCTATTTTAGAGGTTGCCCTAAAACGCATGTTATAAGCGTTTGAGATGTATAATGCATTGTAAGGTTGTGTACATTTTTGCTGGATAATAAGAATGGTTGGACAGCTGTGTAGGTGGATGTAGCCCAGGTTTTGGGTGGACCATGTTAAATCTATGTGTTATCTATGTTTAGTTTCTTTCTTCTATTGTTTCTAGGTATAACTATTTATTCTTATATTGTTCCAGTTATGTCAAAGCCTAAAAATTGGTATCAAAGCTAGGTTTGTTGTTGTAGATTGATAGGACTTTTAGATTTGAGTGGGAGCAATGGAGGATTATAAATTCAAGATTGAAAAATTCAATGGCCAGAATTTTTAGTTGTGGAAAATGAAGATGGAAGATTATCTGTATCAAAAGGACCTGTGGAAGCCATTGGAAGGAAAAACCAAGAAACAAGGAACTATGTCAGTAGAGGACTGGGAGGTCTTGGATAGGAAGGCACTAGGATCTATTTGATTGTGGCTTGCACCTATGCGTGTGTATTTGGGTACCTGATGGAAAAGACACAAACACTCAATAAGTCATTGCATTAGCTTGAAAGGTTAGGTAAAACATGTAAAACCCACTAATATCGACCTATTGTCTGCTAACTAGGAGGAGTGTAATTAGTAACATATCAGCCCTCATAATATGCTACAAATCAGTGACGAATACAACCTAGCATGAAAGATTTTTAGTTAAAACAAGCTAAAAAGATGAAAAACAAACATTCTAGCTCTAAGCATGTGAATATTTAACAATGAAAAAGCATGGAATAAGAATTGCAATATGATTCTAAGAGTAATCCAACAGCATAACAATGTATTTTTGATCTAATGTGAAGGCTTCTTTACTCTCAATTTACTCTCAAAAATGGCTTCTATTTATAGAAGAATGGGAAAGAGAGAGAGGGGGGACAAGGTGAATTAATGAGTGAAGGGGCTCATTAATGAAGGTGTAAGAGCCATTAATTCCCAAGGCATTAATAAGGCATGGGAGAGACATAGGCTTAAGGCATATTTCATTAATAAGGCATTAATGAAGGCCTTAAAGAAGCAAGGTAGAGTGTAAGAGGATGGCTTGAGAAAGTGGACCTTAAGGAAGTCAA
>MU224899.1:3069223-3081222 GCA_018584345.1 Thuja plicata
CATTGATTCAAAGAAAGTTTTTGATTTTGACTTCAGAAAGATTGAGAATCCCGTTCTTGGTTGTCAAACAAAATGTTGATGAGATCAGTCTCGCACTTGATCAAACCAAACTAATAGAATTGATTTTTAACTTGGTAGTCATCCAAGGATCAATAAAAGATTTTAAAAATACCAATTCTGAACTTGGTTGTCATCCAAAAAAAATGATAATACTGATTCTGAACTTGGTTGTCATCCAAAAGCCAGTATGAAGCTGCCAGGAGCTTAATAAAAATATTTTAAAATGAGGAAACACAAGATATCCAGCTCATGAGAACCAAAGCTTTCTATCCAACAATTCTGACTTAGTCAAGGAAACTGTTATGCCCCTAGTTTGTTTGATAATGAAGTCATTTTCATGTTGTTTCGAGAAAAAATTTAATTTGATGATAGTGTGATCATGCCCCCTTGGGAATGAAATCGAAGGAAAAAGAATAAATCCCTTAGTTGAAAAGAACATAACACTTGTAGGAAGTGGGTGGGAAAGAAAAAGTGGAGTAGAAGAAGTGGGAAAAGAAGGTGTGTGTAAAAATAAACACATGAGTACCAAGTTTATTACGTGAAAATGTGAGTTTGATTTTGTTCCCGATAGATCAGAGATTTCAGGAATCATTGATTATGTAACTGACTTGGATTTAGAAGAAGATAGAAATCATTTTTGAGCTCAAAATTCCTTATGCTAGTATTCTGTTGATAAATGCATCATGCAAACTCTAAATGCAACTATATGCAGACTCTTAGGACTTGTCACTGATTAGAAAATATTGCAACATTTTTATCATCATTGGGTGGTTTTGGAATGGATACCATCAGATAGTACAACCATCACTAATACCCACTGATATTATGAAAGTATGAATACTATATTTTATTGAAATGTCAGAAATAGACTTAGGTATCAAGGCATAGAAGCCAGGATAACAAAATAGTCACCTTCCTTTTAATATACCAGATTCTGAGTATGGAAAGATATTGGACCCACAATGACCTTGAAAATTCATATCCTTGGGTACATTATGATTCATATACCTTAGTGAGAATCTGGATCAGAAAATAGACAAGGAAATTGTGTCAAACTCACCGTAGTTTACACATAACAAAGATCGAGATATATGTGGCTATCTACCCATAGTAGCAGCTCTTACCATAAACATCCAAGTTAGGTGAAATTTATAGGATCATGTGGAACAATCACCATATGCAGAAAATCAAGAAAACATTATGCCCCCAATCCTTGTGACTCTTTGTCTTTGCGCAGACGTCATTGAGCAACTACGAAGATAGAATAAATCATCAATTGTGAATCAATCAAATAAAATTTATAATTACTTAGATGCCCCTAGTTGAAAACATCATCAGGACATAAAAGAATTATAATCAAACCAATAGAAAACTGTGTGTTTAAGTAGTACTTGTTTATTCATCTATCAAACACAGTAGAGATTCATCAATCATAAAATTGTAATACAAGCAATATGGTGTTCCATGTCTGTGCATTTATAAGATAATCCATTCCTTTTTGCGATCCAGTATAGCCTTGTAGGAATGCTATGAATGTAAATGTCATGTCCCATGTTATGAAAAGACACCTTTGTTTTTGAAAAGTGACATTGTTTTGCATGTATTGAGTAACATCGTGTCTATGAAGCAAACCAACCTAGAGAAACCTAGCAACTGCAAATGACTATGCCAACAAAGGTGCCCCCAGTGCAGAATGACTTATTCCTAAGACGTAAAGATAGACAAATCCCAAGTGAGGATAAGATAGTCATGTAGGAAAATGAAGTCAGCGTATGAGCATAGGAAAAATTATGAAGGTCTAGTATCAGTAGTGCATTGATAGATGGAGCACAGAACACAAGTGACGCCTGATTGCCAGGTTTTAACCACTTGGAAAGATCTTTTCTCTTTCTTTTTGCTATCAAGATGCCTGTTTTACCAGGTGCTCATCAAGGCACTTTTCTCTTTTTCAATTTTTTTGCTATTTTTTCTTTTTTGAATGTTTTTGTAGTATCAAGGTGCCTGTTTACCAGGTTTTCACCAAGGATACCCATTTTGAAGGACCTTTTCCACTATTTTTGGATTTCTTCCGGATCAATTTTCTGAATGTTTTTGGTATTTTGCGATAACTATTTGTTGTATAGGCTCTGCTAGCTAAACATTAAGCATAGAACCACTTCAAATGTAGAGTGTTGATAGGATATGGAAGAATGTCTCCCTCAGGTGTAGCCAATTGATAAGCTCCAGTCCCAAAAGTAGCAGTGATAACATAAGGTCCTAGCCAGTTAGCTTCAAACTTTCCTTTCTGCTCCCTGTTAGGCTAGTTCTTAGGATTCTCCTTGAGGATGAGATCTCCTACTTCAAATTTGCATGGTTTGAAATTTTTGTTGTAACCTTTGGACATCCTTGATTGGTACACTTTGAGGTGATTGAACACTTTTTTTCTGCGCTCATCTAGTAGGTCCAGAGAATTTACCCGATCAATGTGGTACTGTTCATCAGTAACCAGTCCTTGTAAAGATATCCGCAAAGATGGGATTTCAACCTCAATAGGTAGTACTGCTTCAGTGCCATAGACTAGAGAAAATGGCATGGATCTAGTTGGTGTTTGAATGCTTGTTCTGTAGGCCCATAGTGTCAGATTTAGTTGTAGATGCCAGTCTCTGCCAGACTTGCTCACAGTTCTGTGTAGAATTTTAAGAATATTTTTGTTTGATGCCTCAGCCTGTCCATTACCTTGAGGATAATAGATTGAGGACCAATGTTGAGTGATATGGAACTGTTCACAGAGGTCATCAATGTCTTGATTTTTAAATTTGCCCCCATTGTCTATCACAATTGAAGAGGGTATCCCATATCTACAAATAATATAGTTTAGAATGAACATAGCCACCTATTTGCCAGTGGCTTTGATTAGCGGCACGGATTTGACCCACTTTGTGAAATACTCAGTGGTCGTAATGATGAACTTGTGTCCATTTGAAGAGTTGGGATATATTTGTCCAACCAAGTCAAAGGCCCATTGCTGAAATGGCCAATGTTTTATAAAAGGTATCAGTTCTCTGGCAGGAGCATGGATGAGGTTTCCATGTGTTTGGAATTTAAGACATGCTTTTGAAAATTGAATAGCATCTTTCTCCATGGTAGGCCAATAATAGCCTACTCTGAGCAGTTTCTTAGCTAATGAAAATCCATTTGAGTGTGATCCACATACACCTTCATGGACATCTTTTAATGCTAGATCAGACTCTTCTAGTTCTAAACACCGAAGAAGTGCACCATCGATACTATGTCGATATAGGTTGTTAGTTATGAGGACGTAATGTGATGCTATCCTAATCAGGGATCTTTTCTCATTTCTAGATAGATTGGTGGGAATGGTTTGGTCGGAAAGGTAAGCAACGATACCGGCATATCAAGATTGATCTGGGGTATTTAAGGCACATATTACCTAGTATTCAGGGTTAGAAAAGGTAGGATAGGATATTTCTTCCACCAAGAAGTCATAGAAAAATTGATGCTCCTCCAATTGTAACATGGATGCCAAGGTAGCCATAGCATTTGCAGCCTTGTTCTCTGATCTTGGTATCTGCTGGAAGGTGATGAAGACAAAGTACTTCTTCAGATCATCAACTAGTTTCTTGTAGGACATCAATTTTTCATCTTTTGTCTGATACTCCCCATTGACTTGATTGATAATTAGTTGAGAGTCACCATATAAGTGTAACTCAATGATCTTCCACTCTATGGCTAGCTTGAGGCCATTGATCAATGCTTCATATTCTGAGATATTGTTGGTGCATGGAAACATCAATTTGTAAGATTTGGGAATCTTGTATCCTTGTGGAGTTATGAAGAGAACCCCTGCTCCAGATCCTTGTTGAGTAAATGAACCATCCAAGTACATCTTCCATGGATGTTCAGTGAGATGCATGATTATTTCATCAGGGAATTCAATTATTAATGGTTCAGCATCCTAGAGTGGTGAATTAGCTAATTGATCTGCAAGTACCTATCCCTTGATAGCTCATCATTCAACATATTCAATGTCAAACTCACTTAGAATTAGGACCCATTTTGCCAAACATCCTGTTAATGCTGTTCTACTCAAAAGATACTTCAGAGGATCTATCTTAGCAATGAGCTTGACTGTATGAGAGAGCATGTAGTCTCTCAATTTATGTGATGCAAAGATGACTGCTAAGCATGATTTTTCAATAATGCTATAATTGAGCTCATAAGTGACTAGAGTTCTACTAATGTAGTAGATAGCTCACTCTTTCTTTATTTCATCCTCTTGTGCTAGCAATACTCCTAGAGATGTAGCTGTTGCTAAAATGTATAGGAGAAAAGGTTTTCCATGAATAGGTGCCATAAGAATAGGTGGGATAGCCAGGTACCCCTTCAATTCTCTGAAGTTTGCTTCACATTGTTCATCCCATTTGAATGTAACCCCTTTATGTAATAGCTTAGTAAAGGGTTGTGCCTTATCTGCAAGTTGGGACATGAATCTATGGATAGACTAGAGTCTCCCTTGTAGCATCCTCATTTGACTGACATTACATGGAGGATTCATCTCTAGAATAGCTTTTACCTTTGTAGGATCGACCTTGATTCCCTTTGCTGATACTATGAATCCTAAGAGCTTGCCTGATTGGACCCCAAAGGCACATTTCTTTGGGTTGAGCCTGAGTTGGAACTGCTCCATTTGATCCAATATCTTTCTTAGGTCAGCAATGTGAGTACCTTGTTCTTTGGATTTAGCCAATGTGTCATCAACATAGTCCTCCATGTTCTTGTGCATCATGTCATGGAATATTGTAGTCATAGCTCTTTGATATGTTGCACCGGCATTCTTTAGCCCAAATGGCATGATGTTCCAACAAAATGTGCCCCATTCACATGTGAATTTTGTTTTCTCTTGATCCTTAGGGGTGATCTTGATTTGATTATAACCCAAGAATCCATCCATTAATGAATACATCTGGAAGCCAGCTATAAGGTCTATGATCATGTCAATATTTGGTAGAGGGAAATCATCTTTCGGACATGCTTTGTTGAGGTCTCTAAAGTTCGTACAGATCCTAATAGATTTATCAAATTTCAAAATAGGGACCACATTGGAGATCCATGCTGCATAGGCAATGACTCGAATGAATTCATCTTTTAGCAACTTTTCTAATTCTTCTTTCACCAGTAATGCAACATGAGGATGCATTTTTCTAAGTTTGTGTTTTACGGGCTTAATCCCAGTAGCTATAGATAAGTGATGCATGATGAGATTAGGATCTAGCCCTAGCATATCAGTGTAGGACCATGCAAAGTTGATCTTATTCTCCTTCAAGAACACTGTGAATTGTATCTTCTCTTCTTCTGATAGAGATTGTGCTAGATGAACTATCTGAGGATCTTCAACATTGCCCAAGTTTACTGGCTGTGTGGGTTCAATCAATACTGTAGATCTTTCCTGAAAGTGCTCAGGGAGGATATCAAGAGTCTCATCCTTTGGCACCTCTGAGAGGTTTTCACCATCGGATACATCTTTTTTCTTTACTATTTTGGGATCTGATACTACCACAGAGTGGTTTTCACCATCAATCCACTTTTTCTTTTTATTTTTTAGTTTATGACTAAGAAACTTGATATCCCCCTATGACATGTTCTTTCTCTTTGCATTGGTGGAAGAAGGGTGAGGTTCACAAGCATTAAGGTAACAAGCTAGGGAGTGGTCATTAGGAAAGTTGAGGATAGGCGTAGGATCTATTTTAGTCTAATCAATTAGGTCTGGAAGTACCAATTTTAGGGAGTTAGATTCTGGGAAGGACAGCATCGCGTTAGCATCACAACTATTAACCGACATGACATGATATGTTAAGTTAATATCTTTGATGTTTAGAGTAAGATCATTGTTAAAAGGGTCATTGTCAGTTATATATGGATCAAACTATAGTGACTCGTCAATAGATATCTCATCATCATCCCCTTGTAAAAGGAGGCTTCTTTCTTGTAGCCTATGAAATTCTTTTAGAGTTATGTATTCACCAGTGTCTCTGTCAATGATCGGAGGAAGGAACTCTTCTTCTACGTCAGGAGGATTAGTGTCATTGAAAGGAGTGTCTGGTCATTTACTAGGAGCTGAGGAAGATACAAACATGTGAATTGTATCTATCCCAATTTCCTTAGAGGCAATAGATAGCCGATCCCACTCATAGTCATGAGAGTCTGTGATATCATCATCAGATCTATCCAAATATTCAACAATGTTTATTTGATGGACTCAACCAGCTTCTTGTAGATCAAAGTGAGGTAGATCTAGAACATGTGAAATTGTGACCAATTGCCCCTAGTTAGGATGTAAATTATGTGGCTAGGGTTCCTCTTGAGTGATTGTAGCTATGGTGTCTCCTACCTCTTTAATGGGAGGTTGTTCTAGCAACGGAGTGTGAAGATCCTGTGGTACCTCAAAACTAGGTACGTAGTGTTCTCCTTGATATTACAGATTCTCTGTACCAATATGTAGCAACCTCTCATAAGGCCATGGTTCTAATATTATCTCATCTATTTTATCACTCCCTATTTCAGAAGGTGGACTTTGTTTTGAAGTAGGTTTGTTGGATTGAGTGTTAAATCCCAGTCCTATTTTATCTCTGTTGAGGTAGAGCTCCATGGGTATGGATTCAATGATCCCTCATCCTATGTCATTTAGAGGTTCTTTTCCTTTGTAACCCATTTTTTTGAGGAAATCATATCCCTTTCCATAGTGTTCTAGGGATATCTTTACATGTTTGACCTCAGAGTCCACTGGTTCTCCTTTGTAAAGCCAGTCTAAGACTGCGTGTTCTTTTGTGTTATCTGTAGAAGATGTGGATGCCTTTATCATGTCAGTTGCCTTGTGTACTTATAGCTCTTTGGATGCTAGAGGTGTGAATGTTGGTGGCAATTTTCCATAGGATCTCGGTGATACTAGAAGTTCTATCAGTGAAGGAGTCAGGTCTAGCTTGTACTCTCCCATACCTGTTTCTTTAAGTTTCAATGTTTTGCTAAAACCTTTCAGAACCATGTCCTTGGTAGTCTCAGGAGAAACTGCATCCATATCCTCTTTGTTGTGTGGAATCATGCTACCTACTTTGATATTGTTGCAAGTGTAGTTGGCATCGGCAGGAATTGTCACTTCTATCCCATTATGTGGGAACTTGATGCATTGGTGATAAGTGGATGGTATAGCTTACATCTCATGAATCCATGGCCTACCGAGTAGAATATTGTAGTCCAGGGGTAAATCCAGAACTTGACATATGACATCCCTTTCAATTGGCCCAACTCTGATGGGTAGACAAATAATACCTCTGGAGGATCTTTCTTCCTCATCATAAGCTTTGATGGTTATCTTATTTCTAGAGTCAATGGTTTGCTCTTAGAGGCCTAGCCTCCTGACTAAATCCAGTGTATAGATCTTCAATCTAGTGCCTCCATCTATCAATACGCATCTAATATAGGATCTATGAATAAGAACCTTGATATGGAGGGGTTGATTGTGTGGATGGGTCAATGATTTGTCATCCTCTTTAGAAAAGGAGATGTAATGCGGTGTTGAGATATGATTGACCATTGCTTGGAACTTGTCTATATCTATATCCTTCGAAACATTAGTAGCGTGTAGGGCTTGTTCTAGGATTTCCCTATGCACAATGGATATCTTGAGAAACTCAAAGATGGAAATTTTGGCAGTGGTTCTTTGCAATTGGTCTACCAAGTCATATTTTACTCCAGGGATAGTGACCACATGTTTTGCTGCTAGTTTAGGAATAGTCACAATAGGAACCTTGGGTGCTGACACTGGTGTCAGTTTTGGAGGTCCCTTGATCATAACCTGTGCTTGGCTCTGGGTTACAGCATTTGAGGAGGATGAAGCACCTTTAATTGTGATCATGTTGACGGATTCAATTTTAATATCGAGCATATTGATCACATTGTCACTCTTGGAATAGGTGTAGTTTATCTCATTACCTTTCCCTTTGGATGTTTCTCCTTGATTGTAATTAGGAAATGGTTTATTAAATGTTGTGTGATCTTCATTCATAGTGTGTCCATCCACCTTGATCTTACCTCCTTCGATGAGGTCTTGGATGACATGTTTTAGTTTGAGACAATTATTAGTCTTATGTCCCTTGTTTTTATGGAAGATACAATAGGAGTTATCATCCCACCATCTGGGTTTGACCATTGGTTCCCACGGTTTAGAATCGAGAATCGTAAGAACTTTGTTATCCACCAAAGTCTTTAAGAAGGTCTCAAGAGGTTCCCCCAAAGGTGTGAATGTTCTTTGGGGTTTTGAAGTCCATGTTTGTCCCTTGTCATTATCATTGTTTGCTTTGGGAATGGGAGGTGTTAGTTTAGCCTCTTTGCTTGTGTGCATGCCATTGGTCAGATTGAATTCTTCAAGTTTAGAATTAATGTTAGAGGCATCAACTACTCTATCATTAACAACATTCTTGTTTTGTTTCCTCCATTTAGGCTTGGATTTGGAGCCACTACCTTTGCTTTCATTTTGAAGGGTGATCTCCCCCTTTTTGACCATGACTTCCTCAATACGGAGGGCATTTTTAATCATCCTATCAAAGCTAGGAGAATCTTGCATTTGTAGAGCATAGCTCAATTTAGGTATGAGATTATTGATGAAGATTTCCATCTTTTCAGTCTTGCGAATGACTCTTGAATATCGTGCAAAAATCTTCCTCCATCTTTGTAGGAAGTGTGTGAATGATTCTCCAATTTTCTATTTGGTATTGCATAGGTCCATCATAGTTACATCATGTTGGATGTTGTAGGAGTAATGTTGAATGAACCATTGCATTAATTCCTTCAATGTCTTGACCTTAGGGTTTAATTTTGAGAACTACTCCATGGTATTACCTCCTAGACTTCTTGGAAATAGTCGCATGAGGTAAGTGGGTTCGTGCATGTATTCAATGCTTAGAGCACAAAATTCTCTTACATGGTCATGTGGATCATTTTCTCCTATGTACTTGTCATACTTTGGCCTTGCTACATTAGGAGGAAATGGGACCATAGTGATACTCTTATCAAAAGGAAATGGACAAATGGCATCTAAAGAGTATTTTTTTTTAGGTTTATCCTTCTCTTGTTTGAGGTTCGTGAGCTCTGTTTGCATCTGATTGAGCTGTTTGGTAAGGATAGATATGGGGTTTGGTACTTCCTTTTCCTTGAGATTTTCCACATTATAATCCTTGGGTAATTTAACACCCGTGGATGCTAGATGGAGGAAGTACTTTTCTTTATCATCGCCAATTATCCTTTCTAATAACTTGTGTATCCTTTTACTTTGTTTAATTTTCTTGTATTCATCTTCAGGGATCTCTTCTTCACTATCTGACCCAAATGGATTATGTTCAAACTTAGGTCTTTCTTTTTCTTCTGTGCCTTCAGATTGTGCTTGTTTGCCATCATTATAACCCTCAAAGGCCTTACTTCATTCATTAGTGTTTCTATCCATTTGAGGTGAATCAAGATCAAAAAGGGAACTGTGAGAATTTTCTCCTTGGAAGTGTGGTGTTTTAGGAGGCACTTTTGATCCTTCAGTTGTGTACTTGTTGCATCTCGTGTTAACCATGAAGTTTGTTTCTCAACTTCAGTAACATTTCCCGATAGTGCAAGTAAGGTTTTTAGATCATTCAAGTGGGCGTGTCTAGGTAGAAGTAACTGTTTATGTTGTTGGTGCATGTAAATGATTCCAGTGTCAGAGGGTTAGAGTGCCCTGATAGTGAGCTGGGAATCAAGTTGTTGATAGAAAATGGGTAGACCACATGTATTGAATTGATCGTGAAAGACTGACTAAGCATGAAAGGTATATGTTTTGAATGTGTTTGAAAATAACAGCAGGGAGGCCGGAATAGACAACAGGGACCAACTAAAGAGCAAAAAGGGTACCTAAATCAACTGAGACTTCCTAGGAAAAACTGCTAGAAATTCCCACTGTCCTGAATGTGAGCTCCCAGATACGAGCCTCTGATGGAACCAGATGCGATCCAAGGATCTGGATGCGACTATATGCTGACTAAATGTGATCCAATGCACCAAATGTGATCCTAAACCTCGAATATGACTTGGGAAATATAGGATGTGATCTTATGATGGTCTTGTCAGTTTTGGTTAATTTTGAAAAATTTGTTTTTGAAGTGCGTGAATTTGTTTGTTTCCAGATTGTAGTAAGGCATGAAAAACACATGTACTCCAGGGTTTGAAATTTGTTGATTGTTTTGAGGAGCTTATCTTTTTAGTGATCTTTTGGACATGTCAAACAGTTTTGCATTGTTAAGGGGTGAAACAAACACTCTTTTTGCCCTATTTTCTAGGTGGAGGATGAAAATCTTTGTTCATTGACTTAGGTAAACACTCAAATGCTAATCAAAATATAGCCATCACCAAGCGTGCAATGGCTCCAGTCATGATGTTGTATTAGCCGACTCCAAATGCAAGTGAGGGCACGATATGATGAGTGTCTTGGGACAATTACTTTTTTCCTTGCACAAAGATTATCACCCTTTTGGGGATGAATCAGGTATTCTTTCAATTGAATTTGTTGTAGCTTATTGGGAAATCCGTTCAAAACTGTCCCCCATAGAATTGCACAAGGAAAAATTAAAGTGTGTAGCCCTATGAGTACCTGAATATATGTAGTCTTGCAAGCAATATTCAAGCAGCTCCGATCTACATATACCCCGATATGTTCAAGGAATGATGTCAAAATTATAAGAACAAAACTAGTTTCGTCTTCCAAGGCTTTGGCCTACAAGGAAGCAACTATTTATAGTGAGTTGGAAGGGTCGGCGTAAGACCTGTCCTCACTTGGGTCATTCCTGGGAGATTTTTTCCTCAACCGGTAGGCCCTCTACTGTTTAAAGATCGGTAACAAGATTGGTGAGCTTTGGATGTCTGGATTTCTGATTCTTCCAAAGAAGAAGAGCATACTCTCCTAATCTAAGCTATTTTCTCCACAAACACTTAAAACAAAAATTCTTTCCCTCAAGCTATGTTGAGCTTGATTTAATTGTTCCTATCTTAAAGAAAATAGAAAGGGAAAGTTTGTTTTGTTCAATTAACCACAAAATTTAGTGAGTTTGTTTTGTTCAATTTCTGATCCAAAAGCAATTAAATGATGTGTTGTTCATTGAGCCCACATATTTAGTGCTTTATTTTGTTCAATTACTGAATCTAAAAAGAATTATACGATTTTGTTCATTGATCCCACATGATTTAGTGATTTGTGTTTGTTCAATTTCTATCCCCAAAATAAATTAAATAGTGTGTTTGCTTGTTTAGTTACCCCCTATTTCATCACAAATGATAAGACAACGTCCTACTTTTTTATTTTCCTCAAGAGAAAAAGAGCATAATATCTAGTTGTTTTAGCAAGTGGAGAAATGGTCTTAAGTTTTTGAAAAGCAAATAAATAGAAGTCAAGATGGGGGGTTTGGCAACCTGTAAAAACCACGTTAGTATCTATTTAATCCAACTCCATGAAAACTACCAACAATACCTGCAAACACTTGTTAATCTATAAGATACAAAAAGCACAACTTGTCAGACTTGTTAGGATTAGGCAAACAAAGTAAACAATATTTTCAACCAAATGCAAGCCTAAAATCCTACTGAATGTGATATAGTATCTGGGATGTGAGCCTATTCACTGAATGCAAGCCCTTGCTGACCAGATGCGAGCCAAAACCAGAAGCGATCAGGGAAATCCTGGATGCGAGCTAGAATTTATGCGGTACGATGACGTATCCGGGATGCGATCTTGCAAGATTAAATGTGATTATAGTTGGATGTGGGCCAATCAAGATAACTAGGATTAAAGTCCAAATATTTTGATGGTGCTCCTAAGCCAAAAGTAGAAGATTTATGAAAATTTGAACTAGAAGGAGATGTGGATGAAGATT
>MU224899.1:3093092-3127199 GCA_018584345.1 Thuja plicata
TCTGGGTTACCAAATCTTTGTGTTTATGTGTTATGAATGATTATACTTTCATGCTTGCAGTAGATTAGATAAATGAATGGTTAAGTATATACATGTGCAGAAATGATTTAAAGTTTTAAGAGTTACTGATTCACCCCTCCCCTCTCAGTAACTTGGCTAGTCTTGATTATTTCCAACAGTTAGAGCTAGTGCATTTAGATGTATGGGGACCGGCTCAGGTATCATCTCTCAGTGACTCTCATTATTATGTTATTTTTATAGATGATTCAACTAGGAAAACATGGGTATATTTTCTGAAACAAAAATATGATTTTTTTGAAACATTTAAGAAATGGAAAGCTTTGGTTGAGAATGAAACAGGAAAGAAGTTGAAGTGTCTTAGATCTGATAATGGAGGTGAGTATTGCAGGGAAGCCTTTGAAGATCACTATTCTATCAATGGAATTCAAAACCAGGAGACAGTTCCAGGAACCCAACAAGAAAATGGTGTGTCAGAAAGAATGAATAGGACAATCATGGAATGTGCAAGGAGCATGAGATTGCATGCTGGACTGCCCCTTCATTTATGGGTAAATGTTGTAAACATTGCAATTTATTTAATAAATAGAGGACCTTCATCCCCTTTGGATGGTGGTATTCCAGAGGCAACATAGACTGGTAAAAAGGTAAATTATTTTTTTCTGAAAACTTTTGGTTGTGAAGCTTTTGTCCTTGTTGATAAAGAAAATAGAACCAAGCTTGATGCTAAATCTCAAAAATGTACCTTTATTGGATATGGAGTAGATGACTATGGTTATCAGTTATGGGATTTTGAAAATCTTAAGATAATTAGAAGTAGAGATGTTATATTCAATGAGAAGGTCATGTATAAAGAAAAGTTGTAGGAAAAGAAGCATGAACAGGTCAGACAAGAATATGTGGTGTTGGATGAGACTCCTAAAAAAGGAACACCACTGGTACCTAATACTCAGCAACAAAAGGTTATCCCACAAAATCCTATAAGTGTTAGACATTCTAAAAGGTCAAGTAGACCTCCTAAAAGGTTTTCTCCTTCTTTGTATTCCTTTTTATTGACTGATTCCGGTGAACCAGAAGAATATGAAGAAGCAATGCAGGTGGATGCCAAACAATAGTGGAAGCTGGGCATGAAAGAGGAGATGGAATCCTTGTTTAAAAATAATACTTGGGACTTAGTCCCTTTACTTGAAGGAAAAAAGAGCCTTTCCTAACAAATGGGTTTATAAGTTGAAGGAGGAAGATGAAGGAAAGAAGAGGTATAAGGCCAAACTTGTGGTAAAAGGTTTTGCATAGAAAAGGGTATAGATTTTGATGAAATATTCTCCCCTGTTATAAAAGTGAATTCAATTAGAACTATACTAAGTCTTGTGGCTGCAGATGACTTGCATCTTGAACAACTAGATGTCAAAACAAGTTTTCTCCATGGATATTTGGAGGAGGAAATTTACATGCAGCAACCAGAGGGATATGAGGTCAAGGGTAAGGAGAATTTGGTGTGTAGGTTAAGGAAGAGTCTATATGGCCTAAAGTAGGCACCCAGCCAATGGTATTTAAAATTTGATAGTTTCATGGCTGAACAAGGTTACCATAGATGTCATTCGGATCACTGTGTATATTTTAAGAGATTGGATAATGGGAGTTATATTATCTTGTTACTCTATGTTGATGACATGCTTTTTGTTGGGTCTAATATGCAATACATAAATGAACTTAAACAGAAATTAGCAAGGTCATTTTCTATGAAGGATTTGGGTGCTACTGAGCAAATCCTTGGTATGAGGATTACACAGGACAGGAAAAATAGAACTTTGAATTTGTCCCAAAGTGAGTATACAAAGGTGTTGAAAAGATTCAATATGCAGGATGCAAAAGTAGTCAGTACACCTTTGGCTATTCATTTCAAATTGACTAAGGAAATGTGACCAAAGGCAGAGGAAGAGGTAGATAAAATGTCTAACATCCCATATTCATCAGTTGTTGGTAGTCTAATGTATACAATGGTATGCACATGACCAGATATTGCTCATGTAGTGGGAGTTGTTAGTAGGTATATGAGCAATCCAGGTATGGAACATTGGAATGCTGTCAAATGGATTCTTCAATATTTGAGAGGAACTACTACAAAGGCATTATGTTTCACAGGATCCAATTCTACTCTGAGTGGATTTATTGACTCTGATCTGGCAAGAGATATTGATACAAGGAGGAGTAATATAGGGTATGTTTTCACTATAGGGGGTACTGTAGTTAGTTGGATTTCTAGATTGTAGAAAGTTAATGCACTTTCAACTACTAAAGCTGAGTATGTAGCTGCTACGGAGGCTAGCAAGGAGATGATTTGGTTACAATGTTTTCTGGAGGAATTGGGTCAGAAGCAGGAAGATCGCCCATTGTACAGTGATAGCCAAAGTGTCATTCATCTTGCAAAGAATTCTTCTTTTCATTCAAGGATAAAGCACATACATCTTAGGTACCATTTTATAAGGTCTATTTTGGAGGATGGCCAATTATGGCTTGAAAAGATTCACACAAGTGACAATCCTACAGACATGTTCATGAATGAAGTCCCCAAGGAGAAGTTGGTTTCTTGCTCAGCTTCTATTGGGCTTCTTGACTGATGATTATGGGGTTAATACACAGCAAGGTCTTTTATCCAGTGGGAGTTGCACATACTACATTATCATCTGGTTCTAGTCTCCAAGTGGGAGATTGTTTGGTGTGGAGCCTAATCAGTCTCCAAGTGGGAGATCGTTGATATTGTGGTGGCTGATCATGTAGTAGGTGTTGATATTGTGGTGATATTTTTGGTGCTTTTTTTGGGAAAGAGATTTTCTTTTTCAGGAAAAAGAAGATCGACATTGTAAAACCCTAAAATGGTCAATTTTAGAGGTTGCCCTAAAATGCATGTTATAAGTGTTTGAGATGTATAATGCATTGTAAGGTTGTGTACATTTTTACTGGATAATAAGAAAGTTTGGGTGGCTGTGTAGGTGGACATAGCCCAGGTTTTGGGTGAACCATGTTAAATCTGTGTGCTATTTGTGTTTAGTTTCTTTCTTCTATTTTTTTTGCGTATAACTATTTATTCTTATATTGTTCTAGTTCTGTCAAACCCTAACAAGTTGGAACTATTGGATTGAAGGTTTTGGTTCTCACAAGCTGGATATCTTATGTCTACCTCTTCTTAGATTCTTATTAAGCTCCTGGAAGCTTTGTACTGACCTTCGTTTGATCAAGTTTGAAGTCAGTATTATCAATTCTCAGATGACAACCAAGTTTAGAATTGGTATCTTTAAGATCTTTTCTTATTGACCTTTGTACGATAATCAAGTTCAAATTAAAATCTACCAGTTTAGTTCAATCAAGTGCAAGACTAATCTCATCAGGTATTTCGTTGGATCATGAGCGAAATTCTCAAACTTTTTGAATTCAACATCAAAAAATTTCTTTGAATCAATGTACTGCTTGCACATCAATTCAAAGAGGGGAAAATTTAACCACCCTAATTTGGTTTTCTCTGACCATAGACCCTATTTTCCCTAAGTGTTATCATACCCCTAATTATGTCAAGACAACTCTTCAATCGGTTGGCATAATTCTTTTGAAATCAAATTTAATTTCCTAAGTGATTTAATCACTAATTTAAATTAATTTCTTTAGCCAATCCAATCAAATCAATTCAATCAAAAACAAATCAAAACATGGCTAAGGTAATTAATTTAAAAGGAATTAAATGAAATCCTAATAATACCTCATCATTTGCAAATCCAATCCCCTAGCCTAATTAATTCAATTTGGATATAGTCCTAATTAATTATTACAAAGCAATCAGGAGCTTAAATAATTAATTAAAAACCCTATTATTGAGTACCCTTATATTTTCTCTAAACACGCCTTAATTTCTTTAGTTCTTCTAATCCATTCTTTCTTGACCTAACCGCTCCATTCAAGTGATACATCATTTCAATAGAGGGATTTTATTTTTCCTTTGATTTCATTCCCAAGGGGGCATGATCACACTATCATCAGTCAAAATTATTGCTCATAACATCATTAAAAATGACTTTGTTATCAAAAAAACTAAAGGCATGACGGTTCCTTGACTAATTTGAAACTATTGGATTGAAGGCTTCAGTTCTCACAGGATGGATATCTTATGGCTACCTCTTCTTAGATTCTAATTAATCTCCTGGCAGCTTTGTACTAACCTTCATTCGATCAAGTTTGAATTCAGTATTATCAATTCTCAGACAACAACCAAGTTTAGAATTTGTATCTTTAAGATATTTTATTATTGACCTTTGTACAAAAATCAAGTTCAAAGTCAAATCTATCAGTTTAGTTCAATCAGGTGTGAGACTGATCTCATCAGGCATTTCATTCGATCATGAGCAAAATTCTCAAACTTTCTGAAGTCAACATCAAAAACTTTCTTTGAATCAATGTACTACTTGCACATCAATTTAAAGAGGGAAAAATGTAACCACCCTAATTTGGTCTACTCTGACCACAGACCCTATTTTCCCTAAGTGTGATCATACCCCTAATTATGTCAAGACAACTCTTCAATTGGTTGGCATAATTCTTTTGAAATCAAATTTAATTTCCTAAGAGATTTAATCACTAATTTACATTAATTGCTTTAGCCAATCCAATCAAATCAATTCAATCAAAAGCAAATCAAAAAATGGCTAAGGTAATTAATTTAAAAGGAATTAAATGAAATCCTAATTATACCTCATCACTTGCAAAGCCAATCCCCTAGCCTAATTAATTCAATTTTGTTATAGTCCTAATTAATTATTACAAAGCAATCAATAACTTAAATAATTATTTAAAAATATTATTATTGAGTGAATATATTATTTACATATTTCATTTCATTAATATTCTCTCTAACCTAACCAATCTCAACTACCCAACCATGAGTTCAAACTCATCCCATCCCCTTCTCACTTGCTAATTCTTCTTAGTTAGCTAATTAACTTTAATTAGCTAATCCCCCCTCCACTCATTCTCTCTCCTCCCATCTCTATCTCCTTACTCACCTATCTTAAGCCTTAATTTTAATCCTAAGCTACCCCTAAGCTTTTCGCATTCATAATTTTATGATTAGGAATTCAACCCTCCCTCAAAAGTCAAAGTTCTCAAGCTTGACCTTAAACCCTCACCCATGCTTCTTAAACCCTCATCCATGCCTCATAAATGCTTTCATAAATGAAGCATTTATGGCTCTTACATATTCTCTTCCACACTCCTCATTAATGAGTCTTTCATCCTCATTAATGACTTCCCTTCTAGAGTCTTCTCCCCTTCCTCCATTTTTTCTATAAATTGGATGGATTTTCAGCTCAGATGGCCCTTAATTTTTTAGAGTTGAAATCATCCTTATGCTGCCCATATTTTGAGATTGGAAGGAGTAGACTCATGTTTCTCACATTTTTAGTGATTCATATTGCATTTTGTCTCTCATACATGCGTTGTTATAATCTTTTATTTTGGAGTTAAAAGGGACATTTCTTGAGCATATTAGATTAGTTTCATTTAAATCTTTCATTCTAGGTTGTATATGTCAATGATAAATGCATAATCTGAGGGCATATTATGGAATTTTTTATACTCCTCCTAGATAGGAAGCAATAGGTCAATTTTAGTGATTAATGTCAAACCCTTTCTTTTTATGCTTTTTCACTAACATAATGACTTATTGAACTGTTGTGTCATTCTCAACAGGTGCATAAAATCACACACACACTGATAACCCTAATCTATCATTTAAACCCTAACTGATCATGTTGGATTTTCATGCTCCCTATAGATATTTGTGACCCATTATAGGTCACCGTCAACCCAATTTTAGTGTTACTTTCACCTTTCTTTAACCTAAACCTCTTCCTTTCACCATTCAAGTTATTTTCCAAAACAATTTGACAAAATTATTGTCAACCAATCCCTTGAGGGGGCATAACCATTAACCTACTAGGTCAAACTAGGGCATGTATCAAAAATCCTATTTTTTTTTAAACAATGCAACAAGTTGCATTGTCTCAAAGAGGGACAAAATGTAGACACCTAAAGATGTCCTAATGAAATCAAGAAAAAATTTCTATTAATTAAATAGATATTATTATTTATTTAATTAATTCATTAGCCTCTTCCATTATTATTTAAATAAATATTCCTATTTATTTAAATAATTCATTAACCTCTTCTATCCTAAAAATTAAATAAAACCTATTTATTTAATCACCAATTTACCATCTCCTAATTCTCCTATTGATGGAATAAATACATTTTTTTATTTTATAAATTCCTAAATCCTTTTCTTTTCATCTCCACCAATCACCTCCAATCACATAGATCAACTCCTAAATTTTTAACTTGTAACACTTGTCACGTGTCTCTTCATTTGACTTTTACTCCTGAAGTCAATATCCTGTACCACCCTATATCAACCACACATCTCTATTGCCTATTAATCTCCTTTATTTCCACATAAACCCTACCCACTCTTCAATACTACTCACTCTCCTATAACTTCTTAATCCTAGCCCTTGATTTTTATAAGGTTTCTATAAAAGATCTTTTCTCTTCACATTTGAGCTCCTAATGCATTTGTGATCTTGAGCCCTTGGAGAATTTGTTTCTTTTCCTAGCATCTCTGAGAGCCCATAGCTTCCATATCACTTCTATATTTATATATACCTATCATACCCATAATCAATCAATTATCTTCATTCTTTCATGGCCTCTTGTGCTTGTGTTGCAAAATTGAGAGAACCCACATTCCATCCACACAATATCTTATAGACAATGGAACTAAGCATTTCATGATGTCATTTGATGTGTTTTGTATGTTTACATTTTTTTATTTGATAATTTTATGAAGTGTTACATTGATATGATGATTGAATGTTTTGTGAATTCCTTTCTTATGGTTGGGCTATATTATGGTTTACATATTTTGATATCCATTTCAGTCATTGTCACATAGTTTCATGGGATTGGTGGGTTGTTACCATTTCTCTGCAATAGACTTTCCCATGTTGTCTTATCCTAGCACTTCTCTTCAAAGGAAAGAAAATAAATTTATGTGATCAGAGCAGTATGACAAAACATTTCAAGCTCTTAAGGATCATTTCAATAGTGCACATGTCATGGAAATACTAGATCTAGCATGAGATTTTGTTTGTGCACTAATCTTTTGTTGGAGGTTTTTGGGAGTAGTCCTAATGTAAGGGGGATGAGTGATTGCATACGATTTCCATAAGCTTAATGAACCTGATTTGAACTACCTCACATGTAACTTAGAGTTAGCGGTAGTTGTCCACATGCTTTTTGATTGGAGGCATTTTCTCTTGGTCCATCAATTTTAGTTAAATAATGATTATTGTTCCTTACAATATATCTTTACTTAGTTGAATATAAATGCACAATAGAGATTTTAGGAATCTATTTTTGTATTATAAATTTTATGTTTCACTACATCAAATACAAGGAGAATATTGTCAAAAATACCTTGGTTAGGAGAAGGCATGAGATCTTAGTGTTGATTTTTGGATCCATATTCTTGAGGAACTTCCTAGGGATACTTGGTATCATGACGTGGGAGGAAAATGAGTCTAGGAGAGTCTTTGAGGGTAGGTTTTTTTAGGTAACTCTTTGAAGTCAATTGGGCTTTTGTAACAACTTTTTCATATCTATTGTTATATTTTAGGTGATATTTTTTCTTTGGTTTTTTATAAACACATTGTGCTACATTCTATCATAAATAAGATGCATGTTCACATTAGAAATTTTTACCATTGGGAATGCTTGAGGTGTGATGTTATCAATTTTGTGGCTAGATGCCTAGAATGTGAGAGGGTGAATGTAGAACATCAATATCTAGCAGATCTCCTCCATCCAAATGTCATTTTAGAGAGGAAATAGGATACAATATCTCTCAATTTCATAGTGTAGACATTAATTTTATTAATTAAATCTATAATTAATAATTCACATAATTAATTTTATTAATTTAATTTAATTTAATTCATATAACCAATTAATTATATTCTTTCTACTATTTAATTTATTTTATTAAATAGTTTCACTCCCTTTGTATTTAAATTTATCTTAAAAACCAATTCTTATGTGTTAAATTTATTTTAAATACCTATCCTTATGTATTAAATTTATTTAATGCATGATTCCTCCACAAAACCCCTTTTTAATAAATTTATATTTATTAAAATTCCCCACAAATCTCTAATTGTTCTAAGCCTATGATTAATTTAAATTTGATTCAAACCCAGCCTAGCCTACCCCTACCATCCTAATTGCTAAACATACCCTCCCACCTAATTATCCACTAGTCTCACTTAAAAAAGGGATTCCACAACCCATTAGTGCTAATGGGTTTCTCACACGTGTGAGCAACCCATCCCAGGGAAGTCACCCAACTTCCTTAAATGCAACCACCTTCTTGTCCCTATAAATTTCCCTAAATTTTATCACATACCTTGAGCCTCGCTTTTGTCTCCTATATTTAATGATCCACCTTTATAGCCACCTTGCCATAAATACATTGACTTCCATGATAACCTTGAGCCAACTCCACCTCCATTTTGTCAACCTTGAGCCTCCATTTTGTCTCCCACATTTAATAAATCATCCTTTTTCAACACCCACCATATTTGAATTAGCCAACTACCTAGCCTATGTGGATGCCATGTGACTTCCACATAGGATCCAACTCATCAAAGTCTCTCATCGTACCCTAAAATTCTATAAATAGGCCTCTTTTCAAGAGAAAAAGGATCACTCACTCATTTAATTTTTAAGCATTATTAGTTTGTTGAAATAAGTTATTGAGTATTCTAGTTTTAGAAAATCATTGTTTCAATTTGGTAAAAATGAATCCTTTTAATTTATCTTGGATCCCCATTCTAGTTTGATCTTTCATCTTCATCCATTGTTGAGTACTTAAGACAAGTTTCTTCATACTTTTTCTTGAGATTTCTCTTCATCCATTAGTTTAAATCTTGGATTTTTAATCTTTATTTTGGGGATTAAATAATCATGTTTTGAGAGAGAGCTCATCCACATCTCAAGAAAAAGAGAAAATTAGGCAAGCCTTTAAGGGTGCACTTCTCTTAAGCTCTATCTGAGGTTTATGGAGGAAATTGTGTATTTCCAAGTTTCAAGCATGTTTTAATAATGTATTGGTTTTACATAACATTTTTATGTCTGAGCTTGTTCTACATAGGTGGATTTTCTTTATCTACATTCTAGCACGCGGGGTGGAACTCAACTGTTTGAGCTTGACTTTGTAACTTTTGATTCAACCCTCCAAAAAATTCTAATTTTCTGGAATATAACTGTAGATTCAATGTACTTTCAAATTCTTTTTGTCTTACATTGATTAGTTTTGTATTCAAGGAGAAATTGTAGAAACTAGCACGTGTGATGACATGTAACTGAATGAATGTTTGAAGATGTTAAGTTGATCACCGAAATGCAGAAAGATAATGAAAGACACTAAATCAGTTAATGGATTGTATTTTCATTGATGTCAACTTGATATATTCTAATCAGTTATAATCATAGTGTCAAAGACCTCAAAGAATCAGAGAGAAAAATTATGCTTTTAGTAATGCATAAAAGACAAGAATTCATTAAGTGACTTTAAACACCGACGACTAGTGGAACCCGACAGACAGAGATCACCAAAAGTTAAGTCACAGTGATGCCCAAAGAAAAGAAACCAATGAGCATTACTGAAGAGAAGAATCACAAGAATTACCGACAACTAGAATTACAGTGTTAACCGATGAGAAAAACTTTGCAGTGAAGCCCGACAGACAGACAACCCCGATGAAGAATCCCGAGGAGAACTAAAGTGTTGACAAAAGCTATCAAAGAGTTAAAACATTGAAGTTAACTGGAGTTTAGAAATGACAAAATATCTAGCTGGCAAAGATAAATATAGACTTAACTGGTAGTTATCATTGTTTTCAATGACAAGATAAAGTCAAAGATAAGTAAAGGATTTAAAGCTATTTTTTCCAGTTGGCAAGAAGATTTCTACAAGATAAAACATGAGTTATGCTTTAAATAAGGATTGGCTAAAATTGTGGATCACGCCAAGAAAAATAAAATCAAGAACCTAGAAATGGTGATATCATGCCTATAAAGAGACAACTTAATTCATTACGAATTGAGGGGAGTAAATGAAAAAGAGGATTTTGGAGAGAAACTGATGAAGAAAAACTTCATACAGTCCTGATAAATCAAGCTAAGGAAGGAGCTAAAGATTTCTATAGACATCGAGAAAAAGAGCATAACATCACAGAGAAGAAACAAAAGTGGAGAAAAGGTATTGAAAAGATATATTGATCAGAATGATTTAATGAGCTTACAATAGATCCAAAAATATGCAAGTATAAGTTGTATATATGAACAGATCATACTGTTTCAGTTTAACCATTGATTTAGAAAGTCTCTTAACTAAGCAGGATTTAAAGATCCTTTCTATATTGAGATACATCCCAAGGAGTATCAAAAAGTTTGATCATGAAGATAGCATGAGATGCCAAATACCATTTGAAAAACTAGGGTTTTCTCATAGAAGGTAGCATAGAGATGCCTGATATCAAGTGACAAACTAATATTTTAAATCCTGTAACAAGGTCACACCTAACAGTGTGTGTGTAACCTTTAACAGGGTTAGATCTTCATCGATCTCACTTTAGAACAGTGAAAATTTTGGGTTACCAGTCCCAAGTGGTTTTTCCCTTAACAGGGTTTCCACATTAAAAATCCATGTGTCAATGTGTTTATGAGTCACTACTTTAGTGTTTTGCATTACACATAACTAATCTGGATTGATCGGTATACACTAAGCTATTGACTATCATTTGGTAAATTGAAAAACTTATATTCGGTAAACATAGAGAATAAGGTTTAACAAAGCACTCCGAGCAGTAGTTATTTAATAAGTATATTTGAAGGCATTCATCTTATAGGACTAAAGATATATAGAGGATTAATATTATGGTACTAAGTTTTTGGGTTGATTAATTGGAATATTTGTTAGGCCAGTGATTCACCCCCCTCTCATTTATTACTAACAATTAGTATCAAATCTTGTGTGCTTAGAAAGGGAGATTAACAGCTCAAGCAAAAGATCACAAGATCAACAAACAAGATGTGCCCAATTTGAATAAAGACAACTTTGCATCATGGAAAAGAAGAATAAGAATCCACCTATCAGATATTGGTAATGATGTTACTCAACACCTTGATACTGAATATGTGTTTCCTATAGGACCTCATACTCTTGATCAATTAAGAGAAAAGCATGAGCATAATTGCATCATGATAGAACTTGCCTCATCACTCTCTGATGCTGAGTTTGAAGATGTCAAAACCTGCACCTCTGCAAAGCAAATATGGGATAAGTTGAATTTGGTACATGGAGGAGATGCTAATGTACTAAGAGCCAAGGTAGAAAGCCTAAGAGGGAGGTTTTATGACCTAAGGATGAAAGAAGGAGAAAACATCACTCATTATAGCTGTAGAATCAAAGAGGTAGTCAATGCTATCGGAGGAGTTGGAGGTGTAATTGAAGAGAGAGTGGTAAGTAAAATCTTGAGAACCTTACTATCTGTATATGCTATTAGAGTTTCTGCTATTCAAGAAATGAGAGAAGTTGCAAACAATACAGTTACTCTAGATAGTCTGATTGGTAGACTGATTTCATTTGAGATGAATAACTTTTATAATAGTGTCTTACCATCTATAGAATCTGCATTCAAATCTTCTTTAAAAATAAGTTATTCAAGTCATAGATGCACTATTAGGAATGATAGTGGCAGTGATAATGAGGATCAAGGACTTGATGAGATTGAAGCACTAATGGCAAGAATATTGCAGAGAGGCAAAGGTAGATATAAATGTAAATTACCACCTTTATGTTTTAATTGTAAAGAGGTTGGACACTTTGCTGCAAGATGTCCAAATAGAAGAAAAGATGACAGAAGTAATGACAGAATGTATGAAAAGAAGTTTGACTGAGGTGATAACAGAGATTACCAAAGCAACCAAGAGTTTGAAAGAAGAGATACCTGAGACTATAAGGACAAAGGAAAGAAATATTTTTACCTAGCTGAGAATAGAGCTAATGATATTGACACCGAATCTGAAGAAGACATTGAGATGGTATTTGTAGCCATGAAGGATGATTCAGACAAAGAAGAAGAAAGGTATGTAGAAATTGCACTCATATCTAAGGTTAGTAAGAATGATGTCTAGAACATAGATAGTGGCTGCACTCACCACATGACTGGTGATAAGAAAAAGTTTGAAACTTTTGAATACTATAATGGTGGTTTAGTAAGAATGGGTAATGACGCACCTTGTCTAGTTGAAGGTAAAGGAACCATAATGTTGAATAACCTGATCAAATGTGAAAATGATTACTGGGTAAAAGGACTAAATTATAATCTGTTAAGTGTTTCACAACTGAACAATATAGGTCACCGAGTAGAATTTGAGAATAAGAAGGCAAAGATCTTCAATGAATCAGGAAGGTTGATAGGAATTGGTGAACAGACAAAAGGTAACCTTTTCTATCTTTATGACATTAACACCACTTATTTAATGGCTATAAATGAAGACATATGGTTGTGGCACAAAATATTGTCATGTGAATTTTGACAACATGATAAAGATAAGCAATAAAAGTAATTTCAAAGGCTTACCGAGCATGACAAAGCCTGAGCATATCATGTGCAAGAACTATCAAAAAGGTAAGATGAAAAAGTCTAGTTTCAAGAGTAAAACCCATACATCTAATGAAATTCTAGAATTAGTCCATACTAATCTATGTGGACCCATGAGGAGAAATAGATCAATTGTTGACTATGAAAGAACATTGATGTTTGAGAAAAACATCACAAAAACCTTCTAGAGGGAAGCTGTCAGTACTGCTGTCTACACATTGAACAAAGTACAATTGAAGGACACAAATAAGACACCCTATGAGATTTGGTATGGTTACACACCCAATGTAAGTTACTTCAAAATTTTTGTTAGTCAATGTTATATTTTGAAGGATTATAGAAATTGAAAGATTGACTCAAAAAGTGATGAAGTTATCTTTCTAGGGTATTCCACAAAAAGAAAGGCTTATAAATTTCTTAACAAGTCATCTAAAAAAATCATTGAAAGTGAAAATGTAAAGATAGATGAATTTGTAGAAAATAATGATAAGGAAAGCACAAAAGAATTAGAGGACTACAATAGGTTTGTTTATAATGAAGAACTTGACACTCTACCTGAGCAACAATGTATTGCTCTTGAGCAACAGAACATTGCACCCGAGCATCAGGCTGCAATTATCAAAAATCAGGATAATACTCAAGATGATGTACCAAACGATGGATATCAGAACAAAAGTCAAGAAGATGATTAGAATGATGGACAAAGAGCTGAACCAAAACTTTCTGAGTATGTCAGAAGACATCATACACAGAATCAAATCATAGGAGACAAGAAGGATGGAATGAGAACAAGAAGTAAGTCACTAAACATGAGAAGTTTACTTTGTGATTTTGATCCTAAATCTGTGAATACTGCACTTGATAATGAAGAATGGGTTAGTGCTATGAATGAAGAAATTGAACAGATTGAGAAGATTAGTACATGGACACTAGTACCGAGACTACATGACAAGAATTTCATTGGTACCAAATGGATATTCAGAAATAAGTTAAATGAGAATGGAGAAGTCATAAGAAAAAAATCAAGGTTAGTATGCAAGGGGTATGCACAAGATGAAGGTATTAATTATGGATAAACCTTTGCACTTGTTGCTAGACTAGAAGGAGTAAGAATCTTACTTTCTTATGTTGCATTCAAAGGATTCAAGGTATACCCGATGGATGTCAAATCTGCATTCCTAAATGGAATACTGGAAGAAGAGGTATACATTGAACAACCAGAAGGGTTTTTTTATCCAGAAAAAAAGGAACATGGTATGTAGACTACATAAAGCCTTGTATGGATTGAAACAAGCACCTAGAGTGATGCAGAGAGCACTGTAAGAAGACCTTTATGGGCCCTAACTCTTTATCACTCCTTCAAACTTCAAACTTGATCAATCCAACTCCACACAAGTCCTCTTAGGATGTCTCCTAACTTTTCCAAGGGATCAATATACCTCCCCTATTCTCTTTTGGTTCTCCAAATGAATCTTATGAAACAAAGCAATTTCTCCTTTAGGGATACTTTCCCTAAACCATACAATAAAGTGTAAAACTTCACTAGTGGATTAAAAACTCTTTCCTAATTGATTTAAGACTCTTAACATACCCTAAGGGTCAGGAATCCACCATTGGATTTGGTCTTGTAGACCCAAGGTTAGTCGAATCCCAAATAGTTTAGGATTCCTTATAGCCATAACTAGTGGGTTTTTGGAACTTAACTTTTTGTGACGGTGGGATATATAAAATCTAATTGGGTTTGTAGACACCCTTTATGGATCTTTTAAAATCCCCAAATCCTTGGGACCTCACTCCACTCCTGTACCCCTAAAATCTCAAAAAAAACACAGGTCTAATTAGCTAGTTTAGGCTTGGTTTTTTAGGCAAGTGGTAGAACGTGGGTTCATGAATGAAATAAAGGGCTTTGGATGGATTCCCCTACCCCAATTTAGTCTATAAACACTCTTTTTTTTATCCCCCAATACACATATAACTCCTACATGTGACTGTATCAAAAAGCTAGGCTAATTACATAGGGATAATTAGCCTAGGGCTTGATATCATAAATGGTAGGACTAAGAGTGAGAGTTTTATCTTCTGGATTCCTAAAGACCATGAACCTAACTAGAATTTTATAATAGGTCAAGGATATCCACTGGATAAATCTCTTGTTGGGATCACATCTTTGGGACTGGCCCAGTAGAGCCTTGGTTTCTCAGATAGCAACCAAGTAAAATCTATAACTTTTCACTAACTTAACAAAAACACTTCAAACAACCTAGAATGGTCAGTAGACTCAAATCATTACAAACTTATGCAACTAGATCTTCAAAATGAATCTGTACTAGGTCGTACCATGCAAAAATGGCTCAAAACACTCTTCTATTTCCTTGCTTGAACATCAAACTTCGTACACAGTGTCTTCTAACCTTCATGGAAGGCATACTCTCTCCTAATAGAATCCTCTAAGAATTTCAGATGCTTTAGAAAGTGGGTGAGGTTAGTTACAAAGAAGTTGTCATTTCTCAAGCAACATTTTGCAAAAGTTGCTCATGCAACTTTGCAAAAAGACAACTTTTGGCAATCATGAAGGAAAGTTGCTATTTTTGGAGAATGTTAAGTTCACCAACCCCCAAGGATTTGGGAGAGGTTCAAAAAAATACAAGAACCTAACTAAGGACTTAAAACATAACTTCTAACCAAACCTTAAAATCCTTAAACAAACATGGTCTAACTCTGGTTTCAGGAACCTAGGTTTATAACTTCACCTTAGGTCCTTCACATTACATCAAAGACCCAAAAAAATACACACACAAAAGGGTGATCTCAAGGATGCACCTTATTAAAAAAATAAAAGAAAGAAAAGAGGAACTTTTAGGAGGTTCCCTACACCATACTCCTCATGACAAAAAGAACTCAAGTCTCTTGAGTTGTGAATTCTTCAAGTGGATAACCTATCTTCAGAATGTATTCAGGGTTCATCCAGGTAGCATCTTCAACTGGTTGGTGTTTCCATTTGACTAAGTACTCATAGTAAGTTCCCCTCCTAGTTTTATTGTTCACTCTCTTTTCTAGGATGCTTTCAATCTCACGAGGAGTTGGTGTGGCATGTCCTTGACTGGTTGGAGTGTAGGAGGCTCTGGAGTACCTGCAAGATCATTAGTGTTAACTTCCCCTTTATAAGAATAGATATCTGCAACATTGAAAATAGGTGATAAGCCAATGTGAGAAGGTAGATCAATTCTATAGGCATTGTTGCCACATTTCTTCAAAATTTTGAAAGGACCAAGCTTTTTCATCATAATCTTTGTGTATTTTTATTTAGGTAGCCTATCCTTCTTAAGGTGGATCATCACTAAATCTCCCACCTTGAATTGGAGGTCTCTTCTCTTTTTGTCAACATGGGCTTTATATTTCTTAGTGGTATGTTTCAATTTGATTAGCACCTGATCATGTATATTCTTCATTACCTCAGCAAAGTCTTTAACTAGTGCACTTCTCTTGTCCATTTCTTTGATATCCGTGAGTTCCAATACTCCTCTAGGGTGAGTGCCATAGACAATCAGGAATGGTGTTAAACCAATGCTTCGATTTACTAAATCATTAAATGAAAATTCTACTTGTGCTATGATAGTATCCCAAGTGGTTCCATGTTCTTTTGTGAGGCATCTCAGAAGGTTGTCAAGGGATCTATTGATGACCTCTATATGACCATCAGACTGTGGATGATATGCAGATGATAGAGAAACATTTGTTCCTAGTTTCCTCCATAATTTCCTCCAAAAGTGACCTAATAAATTGGGTTCCCATTTTGATATGATGGACAATGGGAGTCCGTGGAGTCTTACAACCTCTCTGAAGAACAACCTTGTTATGTGAGATGCATCATGAGTTATCCTACAAGGGATAAAGTGTGCCATCTTTGAAAATATGTCAACCACAACATAAATCCTATCAAATCCACACTTGGTCTTTGGTAGACCTAGGACAAAGTCCATACTTATAGAATCTTGAGGTTTTGAAGGGATGGGTAAAGGAGTGTATAGTCCAGCATTAGAGGTGTGTCCTTTGGCTTGTTGGAAAACTAAACAACTCTCCACAAAACTCCTCACATCTATCTACAATTTGGGCCAGTGGTAGAATCTCCTAACTAGCTCCAAAGTTTTCTCCACCCAAAAGTTACCAACTAGGCTTCCACAGTGATTCTCTTTGATAATGTTCTCCCTCATAGATCCTTTTGGGACACATAAAGAACTCCCTTTGAAAAGAAGACCATCTTGCACAATAAACTCAAAGAAATCAGTGTGTTATATGTCTGTCATCTCAATGCAAATCTGATAAGCCTCTTTGAAATCTTCATCTTTAACATACATATCCTTCATGGAATGGAACCCAACACTCTCTAACTAGATGGCTTGAGTAGTTAGGTGTCTCCTACTAAGAGAATTAGAAACTTTTTTCACAATCCCCTTTTTATGCTTGATGGAAAATGTATAAGACTGTAAGAAATCCATCCACTTCACATGTCTGTGATTAAGTTTATCCTACCTGTTTAGATAGCTAAGTGCATGGTTATCAGTAAAAACCAAAAACTCCTTGGGAAATAAATAATGCCTCCATTTCCTAAGTGACTGGACCATTGAATACATTTCAAGATCATAAGTGGAGTATTTTTATTTATCTTCATTGATCTTATCACTGAAAAAAGCAACTGGCCTTCCTTCTTGGCTCAAGAATCCCCCAATGGCTTTATTGCTTGCATCACATTCAATTTTGAATACCTTGTGAAAGTCTGGTAGAACTAGGATAGGCTTCTCTGCAATATTTTAATTTAAAAACTCAAAGGACTCGTTAGCTACATTAGTCCATGAAAATATGAATTTTCTTCCACCTTTAATGGTGTTAATAATGGGATCACATATGCAACTAAAGTTTCTGATGAATTTCCTATTAAAGCTAGATAAGCCATGAAAACTCTTTACCTCTGATGGAGTAGTAGGAGTTGGCCAATTGTGTATGGCTTCAACTTTGTTAAGAACCATCTTGAGACTGTTCTTGGAGATCACAAAACCTAAGAACACAAGTTCTTCTTGAAGAAACACACACTTATCTATATTTATTTTCAACTTCTCCTCATGGAGTTTTCTCATCACCATGTCCAAATGCTTGAGATGTTCTTCCCTGCTCCTGCTAAAGATCTAAACATCATCAAGGTATACAACAAAAAATTTGTTTAGAAAAGGTTTCAATACTTCATTCATCAATCTCATAAAGGTGCTTGGAGCATTGGAAAGGACAAAAGGCATCACAAGTAACTCAAAGAGGCCTTCTTTAGTCTTAAATTTTGTCTTCCATTCATCTCCCTCTCTGATTCTTATCTGATGGTAGCCACTCTTGAGATCTATCTTGCAATAATGGCTTGCACCCCCCAAACAGTCCATCAAATCCTATATTCTAGGCATAGGAAACCTATATCTGATGGTTATCCTATTGATTTCCCTAGAATCCATACATAATCTCCATGTGCCTTCTTTCTTGGGTGTTAGGACTGCTGGGACAGCACAAGGACTCACACTCTTCCTAATGAGACCTTTTGACAACAATTCTCCAATCTGTCTTGCTAGCTCTTGATTCTGTTTAGGGGTCATCTTATATGCTACCTTATTGGGAAGAGTGGCCCCTGGTATGAAGTCTATATAGTGACTTATTTCCCTCTCAGGTGGCAAAGGCTCTAGTGTATTCTCAGCAATGATACCTTTATACTGGTCGAATAGTGCTTTCACTTCTTTGGGACCTACATCCCTAATGGGGATTTGGACTTTGAAATCCTTTAATGGTGTCTTTTTGGGCCTCACTACTAAGGCATAACAAGGGGTGTCCTTCTCCTTTAGTACTTTCATGAATTCCTTTTCTCCTATGTGCAAGACAGTACTAGTAGTATGTTTTTATTTCTCACAGTCAGGGAGTGGGTTCATTACATATTCAAAATCATCCTTAGTTATAGTATAGACATTGGATTTTAATTCATGTCTAGCATCTACATCATATTTCCAAGGCCTTCCTAATAACAGATGACATACATCCATCTTTGTAATATCACATAGAACCCTGTCTGTATACTCCCCTATCTTGAAATCTACCCAAACTTGCTCATTGATAATGGTTTGTTTTTATTTTTTCAACCAAGAAGCCTTATAAGGGAAAGGACGAGGAATTACATGCAACTTTAGCTTAGTGACTAGCTTCCTAGATGAAATATTATTTGTAGAGCCAGAATCAACTATAACTTTGCATACCTTATTATTCACCTTGCATCTTGTTTTGAATAATGACTTCCTCTGAGATGGTTCTGCAATAGTAGGTACTCTTAGGAGTGTCCTTTGCATCATTAGACATTCTCCTTGCTCTAGATTTGCAGGTTTTGAAGTTGCAGAATGATAGGAGGATACACTTTGGTTATCATCTTCTTGGGTAAGTTGTACTCTTGTGTCCCCTCCTTGTCTTCTAGTACCGCTCTTTTTAGGGCATCTAAAGACTAGTGACCAACTTGATTATAGGTAAAGCACTTCCTTGTGAAGACACTAGGTCCTCTTCCACCAAATATTCCCCTATTGTTTTCTCTCCTGCCTCTGAAACTTCCCCTATTACTATGGTCTCCTTCTGTTTCATGAATATTAAATTCTCCTTGACTCCTTTGGAATGGACCCCTGCCATTGAATCTACCTCTGCCCCTGAAGTTATTCCCTCTACCTCTATTATTTTTCTCTCCTCTCCTCTTTTGTTTTTCTTCAATCTTTAGTGCCATTTGAAAACATTTGTGTATTGATTCAGGGTTAAACAGGCTCATTTAATCTTGAATACTATATTTTATTCCATTGATATACCTTGCAAGTTTGTGCTTCTCACTCTTAGGAACTCTTTCCTTCAGGGTCATTTTGTGAAATTCTTTAGTATACCCACTCACATCAAGGTCCTTTTACCTAAGATTTTGTAGCTTCTTATGGAGGGTGATCTCATAGTCTTCAGGTAAAAACTGCTTCTTGACTTCAACTAGAATCTTTTTCCATGTTGAGATAGGATTCCTCCCATCCTCCACCCTTTCACTTTGCAGAAAATTCCACCAACTTAAGGAAGGACCTCTCATTCCTGATTTTGCAACCACTTTTTGATTCTCAAAAATGTTATCATACTCAAAGTAGTTCTCTAAAGCCTCCACCCAATCCATGCATTCTTTAGGATCCATTTTCCCACAAAATAAGGGCATGTCTGATTTTTGGTCTCTTCTTCCAACTCTTAGAAGAGATTCAAGAAGTTTTTCTTGCGCTACAGGTGTGTTCTTTATTTCATCATGCTCTGTATCTTCTTATTATTCTTCTTCTTCTTCAAAATCTTCTCCTTCATCCTTCTATGTTTGGAGGTCCTTCAACTTCCTTATCTCCTCTTCCATTTTCTTGTTCTTGGCTACTTTTTCCCTGAAAATCTTAGCCAACTCTACATTTTTATTCTAGTGGGAACATCCTCCCCTAGAGAGTCTTCAGTTTTGTCACCCATTCTTCACTTCTTCCAAGACCTTAGCAGGCTTTGATACCACCTAATGCATAGAGCACTACAAGAAGACCTTTAGGGCCCAAAATCTTTATCACTCCTTCAAACTTCAAACTTGATCAATCCAACTCCACACAAGTCCTCTTAGGATGTCTCCTGACTTTTCCAAGGGGTCAATAGACTTCCCCTATTCTCTTTTTGTTCTCCAAATGAATCTTATGAAACAAATCAATTTCTCCTTTAGGGACACTTTCCCTAAACCATACAATAAAGTGTAAAACTTAACCATTGGATTCAAAACTCTATCCTAAGTGATTGAAGACTCTTAACAGACCCTAAGGGTCAGGAATCCACCACTGGATTTGGTCTTGTAGACCCAAGGTTAGTCAAATCCCAAATAGTCTAGGATTCCTTGTAGCCCTAACCAGTGTTTTTTGGAACTTAAATTTTTTTTATAGTGGGATATAGAAAATATAATTGGGTTTCTAGATACCCTTTATGGATCTTGTAAAACCCCCAAATCCTTGGCACCTCACTCCACTCCTAAACCCCTCTGAACTCTCACAAAACACACATGCCTAACTAGCTAGTTTAGGCTTGGTTTGTTAGGCAAGTGGTAGAACATGGGTTCATGAATTAAATGTAGGGCTTTGGATGGATTCCCCTACCCCAATTTAGTCTAGAACCACTCTTTTTTTGATCCCCCAATACACATATAACTCCTGCATGTGACTGTATCAAAAAGCTAAGCTAATTGCATAGGGATAACTAGCCTAGGGCTTGATCTCATAAATAGTAGGAATAAGAGTGAGAGTCTGAGCTTCTAGATTCCAAAAGACCATGATCCTAACTATCATTTTCTAAGTGTCTGAGGAGAAATAATAGATAAAGCTCTTGTTAGGATCACATCTTTGGGACTGACCCAGTAGAGCCTTAGTTTCTCAGACAGTAACCAAGTAAAATCTATAACTTTTCACTAACTTAACAAAACACTTCAAACCAACTAGAATGGTCAATAGACTCAAACCATTACAAACTTCTATAACTTGATCTTCAAAATGAATCCGTACTAGGCCATACCATGCAAAAATGACTCAAAACACTCTTCTATTTCCTTGCTTGAACATCAAATTTTGTACAAAGTATTTTCTAACCTTCATGGAAGGAATCCTCTCTCCTAATAGCATCCTCTAAGCATTTCAGATGCTTCAAAAAGTGGGTAAGTTCGGTTACAAAGAATTTGTCATTTCTTGAGCAATATTTTGCAAAAGTTGCTCATGCAACTTTGCAAAAAGACAACGTTTGGCAATCATGAAGGAAAGTTGCTATTTTTGGAGAATGCTAAGTTCACCGACCCCCAAGGATGTGGGAGAGGTTCAAAACAAGACAATAAAATAACTAAGGACTTAAAACATAACTTCTAACCAAACCTTAAAATCCTTAAACAAACATGGTCTAACTCTGGTTTCAGGAACCTAGGTTTATAACTTCACCTTAGGTCCTTCACCTTACATCAAAGACCCACACAACTACACACAAAAGGGTGATCTCAAGAATGCACCTTATTACAAACATAAAAGAAAGAAAAGAGGAACTTTCAAGAGGTTCCCTGCACCATAGATCCTGATATGGAAGACTTCACTCCTATCTCATTAGCATTGATTTTGTAAGAACAAGTGAAAATAGCAATCTGTACTTAAAAGAAGGTACCGGTGGTAATATTCTGATTGCTGAAATATTTGTTGATGATATCATTTTGGGGGGAAATGATATGTTATGAAAATTATTTGCTAATGAAATGAGAAAATAATTTGACATGTCTATGTTTGGGGAGATCAAATTCTTTCTTGGTCTATAGATTATTCAACAAGATGTAGGCATATATATCACTCAGTCCAAATACATCAAGGAAGTGCTAAAGGTATTCAAGATGGAAGATTCCAAGATAGTTGGAACCCCTATGGCTACCAAATGTAAGCTGTCAAAAGAAGAAAAATCAAATGAGGTAAATCAGACCTTGTATAGATCAATAATTGGCAAACTAATGTATGTTGTTCATACCAGACCAAATATAGCACAAGAAGTTGGAATACTTGCAAGATTCTCTACTAATCCCAAAGAATCACATATGATTTTTGTGAAGAGAATTATGAGATATCTAAAGAACACTGAGGACTATGGATTAGGGTATAAAAGAGAAGGTAAATTTGAGCTACAAGTCTATACAGATGTTGATTGGGCTAAAAACATTGATGATCGAAAGAGCACAACTAGAGGAGCATTCTTCATGGATGACAGACTTGTCGCATGGATCAACAAGTAGCAAGGATGCATCTCTCAGTCTACTGCAGAAGTAGAGTATGTGGCTACTGTTGCAAATTGCTCCAATATTGCATGGATCAAACAATTGTTGGAAGGTATGAATATGAAGATTATTGAACTAGTGATTATCTATTGTGATAATAACAGTGCAATTAACATTTCTAAGAATCCAGTCATGCATGCTAAGACTAATCATATTTCTATCAAGTATAACTATGTGAGAGAACAAGTGCAAGAAAAAGAGGTGATACTAGAATATGTTCAATCAAAGGAACAATTAGCTGATATATTCACCAAGCCATTACCAAAAGATACATTTGAGTACTTGAGATAGAGACTAGGGGTACAACCCTTGTCTATCGGTCAATAAGCTAACTAGGAGGCTTCATTAGCCTAAACATGATTAGAAGATCATTCATGTTGATGCAAGCACCGAGATGAACAACAAAAGATACATCTGTACACAACAAGGTACAACTCTACACCTAACTCTAGAGACATTGTATTGTTGATGGATAGGGAAATTCAAGGAATATATTATATAAAGGGATGGAAGATGATATAGAAGAATTGTTTGGAATTGTTTTCAAAGGGAGAGATGATCTCATTATTAGATTATCTCATTATCAGAAAAATATTATATTAGTATCCATGAAGAGAATTTCCTAAGAATCAAAAGGAAAAGTTAATCTTTATCCATAGGGAGAGATTGATTACATATGAAATATCCATCTAAGGGAGATAAGTAACTAAGGGAGAGAGTTCATACAAAGGGAGATATTATTTTCAAAGGAAAAAGAGATTATCAAGAAGAGGAACAGTCAAGGTAGAGAACATATCAGAACAGAGATAGATGCTTCTACATCTATCCAGTAAAGGGATTGAAGCTTGAAGAAAACCCACTCTACAAGAAACACATCTAAGCTATTTGAGCTTACCGAGAGCCAAACATTTATAATAGTTACAATAGGAAAGATTGATGAAACTGTTATATTTCATATTGTATTAGTAATAATATAGTGTGATAATGTAGTTTTTTTCCATCAATGCCAAAGGGAGAGATTGATGACATGTAACTAATTGAATTTTTGAAGATGTTAAGTTGATCACCGAAATGCAGAAAGATAATGCAAGACATTAAATCAGTTAATGGATTGTATTGTCATTGATGTCAACTTGATATAATCTAATCAGTTATAATCATAGTTTCAAAGACTTTAGATAATCAAAGAGAAAAATATTTTGATTTTTTTAATGCATAAAATACAAGCATTCACTAAGTGACTTTAAACATCGACAGCTAGTGGAACCCAATAGACAAAGATCACCAAAAGTTAAGTCACAGTGATGCCTGAAGAAAATAAACTGATGAGCATTACCGAAGAGTAGAATCACAAGCATTACTGATGACCAGAATTATAGTGTTAACCGATGAGTAGAACTTTGCAGTGAAGCCCGAAGGATAGACAACCCCAACGGACAGACAACCCCGAAGGAGAAGCCCGAGGAGAACTAAAGTGTTGACCAAAGCTATCAAAGAGTTAAAACACCAAAGTTAACTGGAGTTTAGAAATGACAAAATATCTAGCTAGCAAAGCTAAATATAGACTTAGCTGGCAGTTATCATTATTTTCATCGACAAGATAAAGCCAGAGATAATTAAAGGATTTAAAGTTGTTTTTTCCAGTTGGAAAGAATATTTTTATGAGATAAAATAGGAGTTATGCTTTAAATCAAGATTGGATAAAATTGCAGATCATGCAAAGAACAAGAAAATCAAGAACCTAGAAATGATGATATCATATCTATAAAGAGATAACTTAATTCATTATGAATTGAGGGGAGTAAATGAAAAAGAGGATGCTGGAGAGAAATTGATGAAGAAAAACATCATACAGTCCTAATCAATCAAGCTGAGGAAATAGCTAAAGATTTATGTGGACACTGAGAAACAGAGCATAGCATTACTGAGCAGAAACAAAAGTGGAGCAAAGGTATTGAAAAGATATATTGATCAGAATGATTTAATGAGCTTACAATAGATCTGAAAATCTGCAAGTATAAGATGTATATGTGAACAGATCATATTGTTTCAGTTTAACCATTGATTCAGAAAGTCTCTTAACCGAGTAGGTTTAAATATCCTTTCTATATTGAGATGCATCCCAAGGAGTATCAAAAATTTTGATTATGAAGATAGTATGAGATTCCAAATACCATATGACAAACCAGGGTTTGGTCATAGAAGGTAGCATAGAGATGCTTGATATCAAGTGATAAACTAATCTTTTAAATCCTCTAACAAGGTTACACCTAATAGTGTGTTTGTAACCTTTAACAGGGTTGGCTCTTCATCGATCTCACTTCAAAAGAGTGAAAATTTTGGGTTACCAGTCCCAAGTGGTTTTTCCCTTAACAGGGTTTCCACATTAAAAATCAATGTGTCAATGTGTTTATGAGTCATTACTTTAGTTTTTTTCATTACACATAACTAATCTGGATTGATCGGTATACACTAAGCTATTTACTGTCATTCGATAAATTGAAAGACTGCTATTCGGTAAACATAGAGAATAAGGTTTAACAAAGCACTCTAAGCAATAGTTATTTAATAATTATATTTTAAGGCATTCATCTTATAGTATTGAAGATAACCAGAGGCTTAATATGGTGGTACTAAGTTTTTGCTTTGATTAATTGGAATATTTTTTAGGCCACTAATTCACCCCCCTCTCAATTATTACTAACAACATCAATTTGGAAGAAACTGTGACAGTAACAGTAAACAAGAATGTTTGATAAATATTTGTCTTTGTAATGGTTGAAAAATGGAATAATTAATATTATCAGACTAAGGAGGATTTAATTCATCATATTCTTGTTTTTTATTAAGGTAATGGAAGGGTTTTGAAGGGGCCCTAAACCCTTTACAACATAAAATAGAGAGAAATCATTAAAGTGCCAAAAAAAAAACTATTGCCAGTAGAAACGATAGTTACAAAATAAGGGCTCAACCCCAGATCGGATCTAGATAAAATAACCCAAAAAAAGACAGATACAAAACAGGAAACCAGCCAGCAATCAATCACAAAAAACCTTCCAATAGCACAGTCACACCAATGTCTTCAGATACTCTTCCAACTCGTCTAGTTGAATCTGCATGTTGAGGATTGACTCCTTCAAGGTTGTAAGATCTTTGGACTGGGGGGTTGGTTTCTTTTTAGTGCTTGATCTTGTTCTATTCCCTAGGTCTGTAGTCTGAATTTCCTAACTACCACCTTCATCATCAATGTTGATGACTTTTTTCTCAGTGCTATTCCCCTCGAGCATAGCATACAGGGCTTTGAGATTCTCAATAGTAGATGTCATGCCCATGTTATTCATAGTTAGTAGCTTCCTATGCACAATTTCATTGTTACTAACTTTTTCCATGATTGGGGATATCTTGCTACCAATGGCGCAAGTAATCTTGTCTTCCAGCCAATTAGTGTTCTATGTTACCTTATCATAAACATTCTCACCTTTGTTATACATGGCAGCGTCATTCCTCATTTTATCAATTGTTTCCTCTAGCACATCATTCCTTGCATCCAAGGCTCTGTATTTGATGTGCAGGTCTTGGATGTCATGGAACTCCCACTTATTAATGTTGAATGCATAGATGGCCTTTTTTATTGTGGATTGAAGGATGCTCATGTTTGTAACCCTTTTAGTATTGAAATCTTGTTCAGAAAAGGCTTCCTTGACATTATTCCAAGTTTTCCTATTCTCCTCCTTCTCTACATTATCCTCCCTAGTCAGGTTAGCAAAAGGATTGGGTTCAACCTTCTGGTTAGAAATGTTTTTGGGGGAATCCATATAGGTGTTATCATAATAATTATTCTCATGGGTTTCCTTCTCCATACCCTCAGCTTCATTCCCAATTAACCCTTAATTTTATGCTTCTTTATCATTTTTTTCCATTTCCTCTTTACTTCCTCATTTTCCTCATTAGAGTGCAAATGGTTTTCCTCTAGATAGCTATGAATAATGGTATTTATTGGGTTAATGATCTCATCTAGAATTTCCTATTGATCATATTTGACATAATCCCCATCATTTCCTTTTCCTACTTCCAGCTTATTCTGATTTTCCTCATTTGAAGCAATGTCCTTTTCCAGATTCTCCATTGTGCTCTTCTCACCTCTTTCTAGAACATTATCCTCAGAATAAACAACAACATTATCATCATCTGAGATCATACCTTCCACTTCATCTAAAATGGACGGCTTAGCCTCATTTTTACTAGAAATACCCTTTTTGGGTTTCTTGATGGATGATGAGTTTGTCTTATTAACTGTGCTCACAATATTTTTCTTATGAGAACCCACACACTTTGGTATCAACTTAGGAACATAATCACATGCATAGTTTGCAATGAGAAGAATGAGACCCTCATGGAGCACTAGACTAGCTTTAACTCTATGCTCCATGATGCTCTGGTTAAGGGAGCTCAGGAGGAATTAGGGGAAGGAAACCCTAGCTTCATGGTGGAAATGATTCACCGGTACAAAGTGGAAGTTATACACTCTGGTAAATCTACCATCTAAGGTAAAGTATTCCATTATGACCCTAAGCACTTTAGCCCATATTATCTTGACATTATTAATATGAACAAAATCAACATTTCCTTTCACAAGAAGAGCCTTTTCATCATCAGTCTTGGGGAAATCCTTGTAAGCCTTGTTCCCCATTTTTTTTATCTTTGGAAAAATTTATGCCTCAAGAGGCAAACCCATAATTTTAGAAATAATATCAAGAGTGATAGGGAAAGATTTACTTGCAAGATGAACTTAACGATTCTCCCAACCCGCTGCAAACTGCATGGTTTTCTCTTTTTCATTGCCATCCAGTCGTATGGGGTATTTAGTGACTCTTCCTTTCTTAAGTTCTCACCAAAACTCCTTCTCTTGACTCCATTTACACTTAGTTGGTTCTTCCCTCTTAAGGTCACCTCCCATCTCTTCTTCTTTGTTCATGCAACTACTCTCCCAAGAATTATTACTCTTCTTTCTCTTAGAATGTTTTGGCTTCAGACTTCTCTGTCTAAACTCGCTACAGCCAAAATAAGAAATTTTCAGTTCCAAATTTGTTTTAGTCACCCAAAAAGTGCGTGTGACAAGACAAGTATTAACTCCTCTACACAACACTTTCCACTTTGGTTTAAAAGTACTCACGCTCATATTCAAATCATGCCCTATCATCATTATTACTAATAACTCCCTCTTTTTGATTGATCTTGTCATGATTAATGAGATTATTGATTCTCATCATTAATTTTAATCATAGCATTCCACTTGGTGATGATGTCATTATTTACTCTTATGTTGGCCAACCCATCTGCAACCTGGTTAGCTTCATGATAGATATGGGTTACATGGAAACTATCAAATTTAGATGCAATATTGTTGATTTTCTCTATGATATGATTAATAGTCCACAAAGGTTTACTTATGCCTTTGATATTGTTAATAATGTTTAGGGAGTCTCCCTCTAGCCAAAATTTTTTACACCCCAGCTCATTTTCCAGTATAATAGTGTTAAGGGTAGCCATAGCTTCAGCTCTGTGATTGGACTGAATTCCCAGAGGGACAACCACCGCTCCCACATAGTTACCCCACCCATCTCTTATAATACCACCTCCTCCATCAATACTAGGATTACCTTTTCCAGCCCCATGAAATTTTTCTGTGACCCATTTATCAGGGGAGAAGACCATCGGGCATTGGCTCTAGGATGAGGTGCAGTAATAGTAGATGTATTGAATTTCCAATTTATGATATCTTCCAAATTATGTGGGGAAGAGATGAGCTTAGGATTTTCATTAACCATTAATTTAAAATTCTCCTCCATACCTCTACATATATGATTTCGAACACCTCAGGTTTAGAATATTTCTTCATATGCTAGTAGAAATGGGGGAGAAAAAGTCTCCAAAATTCTTTCGCTAAGTTTCTTTGATAATGGACAGTTCCATTGACTCACCAAGTCCTACCAAAGGAGAGGAAAAACCCAACAAAGATTCCATTTTCTCAAGATGATCTTCCACACCTTATGAGTGTAGGAACATTGCATCATAATATGGTTACAAGATTCAACCTCCTCCATACATTAAAAAACATCTATTAGGAAGAAAAAAAACCCTTTTTACTAAGATTATCCAAGTTAGGGGTTTATTATGAAATAAGAGCCAGAAAAAGAAATTGATTTTAGGGATGAGAAATTTATACCAAACTTTCTCACAACTGGGTCTTTCCTCACCCAAATTCAAAAGGTCACAAGCTGAGGCCACGGTATAAATACCATCTAGATTAGGAGCCCAAATGACTTTATTAGGATTGTTCTCATTTACAAACCATGAATGAAGTTCATGCTAGAGGGGAAGGAGGCCTCTGTCAATATCACCTAGATTAATCCACTTATTATCAGTCTAGTAGTCCTCAAATTTTTCACCAATAGTTTGTTTACATCTCTCTATGGCATATTTCTAGTCCTAGTTGTTAGAAAGGGGGAGATTTTGTAGCTAGCTGTCTTCCTAGAAATAAATTTTCCTACCATCCCCCAGCTTCCACCTCCTTCCCTTCATAATCATCTCTTTTGATGAGCTTATGTTGTTTCAAATGTAGGACCCATGCAAGAGGACTCCCTAGATTAAGGAAAATATCCAAGGAATTGGATTTATAAAGATATTTGTTTCAGATGATCACATTTCATTCTTTCACATTCCCAAAGATTCTCCACAGTTGTTTGGAAAGAAGGGCTTTGTTGACATTTTTAATAGATCTCAACCCAAGACCCCAAAATTTTTTGGGTTTGCATACACTTTCCCATGCCATCATACTAAGCCTTTTCTTTTCTTCCACCCCACACCACAAGAATCTTTTCTGGAATCTTTTAATGATTGTAGAAAACTTATGAGGGATTTTAAATAGACTCAGTGCATACACTAGTAGGTTTTGTAAAGTAGATTTCAAGAGCTAGACCTTCCCAAAATTACTTATAATAGTCCCTTTCCATCCAACCACCTTGTTAATGAATCTATCTATAATGGAAATCTAGAAACTATCTGGTGGTTTAGAGCACAGCGGAAGGCCCAGGTAGGACAAAAGTAGAGCAACAATACTGCAGCCCAGAATATTAGAGATTTTTCTTTATCACATCTCTGGGGTATTGATAAAGAAAATAGAGCTCTCTTTCCAGTTGATAAGTTAACCAGAGGCTGAGGTGTATGAAGAGAGAGCTTTCTTCAAGTTTCTAGTTTCTTTGATAGTTTAACTCCCCATAATGAGAGTGTCATCAACAAATTGCTCATGGGAACAAACTGATCTAGCAAAAGATAGTTGAAGACCAGAAATTATTCCTTCTCCTACAAGTTTGTTAATATACCTTCCCAAGAATTTAGCCAAGATAGAAAAGAGGATTGGGGATATAGGATCCCCTTGTCTCAATCCTCACATTAGTTTGAAAAAAATAGAAGATCTCCCATTGAAAATAATAGAAGAAGACATGGTAGTGACCAACTACATTATAAGTTTGGTGACTCCCTTATCAAAACAAAAAGCATTGAGGAATTTCAATAGAAAATTACAATCCACCCTATCATATGCTTTAGAGAGATCCAACTTCATAAGGAATACTTGTTTTTTGGCCTCCTCCAAAGAATGAATATTTTTGTGAGTAACAATAATAGAGTCCAAAATTTTCCTTCCTCGTACAAATCCATTATGTTGAGGTGAAATAATCGAAGGCAAAATTGATAGAATTCTAGAAGTTAGGACTTTAGAAATGATTTTTTAGAAGGATTTACAGAGGCTAATCAGTATAAAAGAATCAACCGTATTGGCTCCATTAATTTTAGGAATCAAGACCAGAAAGGTCGCGTTGAGCTCCCTAAGGAGATTTTTTGTACCAAAAAACTCTTTAACCGCAACAATCACATCTTTCCCTAAAATATCCTAGAACCGTTGAAAAAACACCATCGAGAAGCCATTGTGGCCAGGGGACTTCTCACCTTCTAAGGAGAAAATGACCAACTTGATTTCCTTCTCCAAGGGGATAGCTTTGAGACTCTTATTGGTTCCCACATCAATCAAAGACAGGATGGCAGATAAGATTTTATCTTGATCCAAAAGGTCCAAATTATTCTCCCTAGAGAGGAGGGAGGGGAAATAGCTTAGAATTTCTTTTTTAATGTCCTCTTCTTTGATAATAATACTTACATTCATATTAAAGCTTGATATTTTTTTTTCCACTTTATGCTTTATTGCAATCATATGAAGAATCTTGTAATTTTGTCCCCTTCCCTTAGCCAGAGGGCTCTAGACCTCTGTCTCCAGAAAGTTTCCTCTTTAGAAATAATATTGTGATAATCAGCAAGCAGGTTATTCTCAATACTTTTGATTTCCTCTGTGAGACCCTCTTTTTTAATTTGGTCTTGGGTCTCCTTTATTTTAGATTGAATCCTATTTTGGATAGGAAAATGTCACCAAACACTTCCTTGTTCCAAGTCTTTATATTCGTTTTGATGGTGTTAAGTTTTTTTTCTGCCCTAAACATCATTTCTCCATCCAAAGCATAATTCCACCAGAAATCAATTTTTTCCTTCAAATTTGGGTGAGTCATCCACATATTTTCAAACCAAAAGGGAAATTTTTTCTTTCCATTCATAGTATTAGGAGTAAAATAAATAGGGAAGTGATCAGATCCAAATCTCAACAAAGAGGATAGGGAGCAGACATACCTTGAGATCCAATCAGGAGAGATAAGGGTTCTATCAAGTTTTACCTGGATAAGATCCTTACCTATTCTTCTATTAGATAATGTATAAGATATTCCTTCCATCTCAATATCTAGGAAAGCTTCCTCATTGATATAATCCATCAGGTCTATTCTACTGTCCATCTGGGAAGAGATACCTCCCATTTTTTCATCATCTTTGAGTGGGGAATTATAGTCTCCCATTACCATATAGCTTTGTTCTTGATAGTTCTTTCTAATGTCTTTCAAGCTTCTCCAAAAGTTCAATCTACCATTCCTGTTGTTCGGGGCATATATATTAATCAAATTCCAAGAGAAGTTATCTCTTAGATTAGTCACTTTCACCAAGATAATGTTCTTCTTACTCTTCAACAAAGTGCAATCAAAATTCTATTTATTCCAATAAATAACCACCCCTCCAGATCCTCCCTTAGAGTCATAGCCAAGGCTACCCCCATTTATGATAGGCTTAAATTTTTCCACTTTTTCTCTTAGCATTTTAGTTTCTTGAATCAATAATAAATTTGGTTTATATTCTTTAATAAGATTCCTAACCACATCCTTTTTGTGAGGACTATTCACTCCTTTGATGTTCCAAGATATAATCTTCATTTATAGAATGGTGACCATGTTAGAATGAATTTAGAATAACTGAGAGGGGAGGGGTGAATCAGTTATCCTCAGGTCTAGATGTAGAAAATTAAAACTTTTTGTATTTCAGATCTACTCGGTAGTAGTAGCACAAGTCAGCAACTTTAATCATGCAGTTTACTATCAATTGAAATTAGCTTGTAGAAACATAATAGTAAAACAAACCATAAGCATTCACACAGGTTGACACAAGTATTTAACATGGAAACCCAATATGGGAAAAACCACCAATAACATGCTACCAATTTTTCACTCTTCTAAAGTGATGCCCTCTAAGGAGCCAACCCTGTTAAAGGTTACAATAACACACTGCTAGGTGTGACCTTGTTAAAGGATTTAAACACCCTATTGGGAGTGGCCTTGTTAGAGGACTTAGAACATTCCAATCTAAATGTCACCTTGTTAGAGGATTTATACAAATGACTGTTAGGTCAACCTTGTTAAAGGATTTAATTGATACAATGGTAAGAAAGTAATCAACAGTTGTGATCTGGTACAAACAACTTAATTTTCAAATTCAGATCCAATTACAGCTCTGATTTTAACTTACTGGATAGCCTACATTGTCATTTCAACTTTTTGATCTACTTGGAAATCTGCCAAGCAATCACACATGCAACTCTCTACTTTTGTATTTAGCCTTCTCTACTAGATCATGCCAAATAGTAAATCAACTATGCAATCCTCTTGCATACACATCCACTCATCCACACTTCATGAATAACCCCTTGAGTTTATCATATACCTCTCTGTCTAGGTCAGATAAATCTTTTGCCGCTTAAATAAGATTGTAGATCTTAGGTTAGGTCAGATCCAATGGATCATTCCATCTTTGCATTACATTTACTTCTCCAAAGTATTCTCTAATTAAACCTTGAAACCATGCATTAATTATGGTTACCCATACATTAAATGACATGGATCAATCTTTAATTAACATTACATATCCCAATAAAATTAACTAAGTCGGCTAGAAATCTCAAATCTCATCATTAATCCAATTACTGTAAGTCGACCAACATCAATGTTTTCACTCAGCAATTTCATGGGTGCTCGGCATTGAACAACTTTTCTCGTCACGAACAACTTTACTTGGCACAAGCAACTTTGCTCGACATAAGAAACTTTGCTTGGCATAAGCAACTTTTCTCGACACAAAACATCCAAAAAAATGTCTTTGAAAGATAAACAACGAATTACTTTGCCAGAGTGCCAACTAATCAAGTACCCTTTTATTTGCCTTAACTCAACCATTCACTTGGTCTTCTTGTTAAATCTTCTTCATCAACAATAGATATGGCACTCAAACAGATAAAAATAGTCTCACCAGTCAAGGTTTGACAACAATGACAAAATAACAATTGCTTGCATTGTCACTTTCCAACAATCTCCCTCTTTGGCATTGATGGCAACACAAAATATTAAAACAATGATTTAACAAGCATAGTTACCAACCAATCCTAAAATTCACCTGTGTTCCTTGATATGAACGAATCTTTATTGATTTCTTTATCTTCATTATGATTCTTATCTGTAAAACATTTCTCCCTCTGTGTCTATAATCACACTATAATCATCTGTGTCTAATCATCTATAGACTCCCTCTGAGTAGATAATCACTTCAATGTTTTAAATAGTAACTTCTACCTCTATGTAATCTTTCCTTCTTTGTAATCTCTCTTTCTCGGCAATCTTTTCCTCTTTATAGGTTATCTCTCCCTCAACTTCTTCCTCTATATAGGTAATCTCTCCCTCTTTGACAACAATACCAAAGACGTCAATATCTTTATCATGTAGATCTTCAGTATCATGCTGATCCTGTCATCTTGATTATGACTGATTTTCTTTTCTGTCCTTGTTCATCTTCACAAATTTAGCCAGCATCCTAAAGTTTTACTCACTGTGCATCAATGTGTCAAATATTTTGAATGTAATATTTGATGCAACAGTACCATACAGAACTTAATTAGCCTCAGTTAGGGGAATCACCCCCAATTTACCTCATAGATACTCATGAGCATCCTTG
>MU224899.1:3142182-3164931 GCA_018584345.1 Thuja plicata
ATCCCTCTCTCCTAGGTTCCCTACCCACCGAAATGTTTTACTCCTCACTGTCTCTTACTCTTCATGACTGAATTCATTACAGTCATGCTCTTTCTGATTTATCTATCTCTTCTACAAGTCTCTCTAGCTGGACCATAGGCTCGCCTAGGACTTGTTTGCAAACTTGACTAGCTTCTCATCTAACACAAATACAAAAACAAACATAATGTACAAGGTGGATGCTTCTTGACTGTCACAATCCATGGAACAAATTATCAGAGTCAAGAAGCACCCATATTATCGAACAGAAACAAAACAACACTTTACAGAAGTCTGATCAGAATAACAGAACACGCAAAGTACAGAGAAAACTTCTTTATATTAATAATACAGAAGATTATAATATGCTTGGCTAGTCTACTCTGTCTCTGTAACTAACTAACTATCAACAACCGAACTGAACTATCTGAACTGAACTCTTTTTACAGATTCTTCTTCTCGGTTTTATCTCTGTCTTTTCCTTGATTCTGTAACCCTGGTGGTTACCTGTCGATCTCAGCCTTCCAGCTATTCTCTGTTCTTCATGCTCTCTGCAAACTGTCATCTCTTCTCTGCATGGTTGACATTCTGGATAGTCTCTTTTCCTTTGTGTCATTCTCCTTTCTAATTTGGCGGTTATGACCTTTTCAACGCTTTCTCCTATCGACACGTCAGCACACTTTATCATTCAACTGGTTCTGCTCTTCATCGCATAGTCGCGAATGAAAATCCTTCTTTATGTCTTAGTCTGTGACTGAGTGATTACTTTCTCATCGCGCTCTCACTATGTCTTTCTCCGTTTGGACTTTTACCTCGCGACTGAGCGATGACTCCTTATCGCGCACCCGCAATGCATTTACCCGAGCTATGTTTTACGTTGTGACTGAGCGATGAGCTCAAGTCGCATACCCGCAATGCATCTTCATTAACTGCTCCTTGCTCTGTGAGTGTGCGATGCCTGTTAGTCGCGCACTCACTGCATGTTCATCTGAGCTACTACTTCCTTCGCGACCGAGCGATGATCACTCGTCGCGCACTCACCACGCGCTTCCCCGAGCTGACCTTTTCCTTGCAATTGAGAGATGACCTGGCCGTCACGTACTCACCATGCATTTTCATTAACTGTCAATTCACCTGCGACCTGGTGATGCATCGGGTGTCGCTCACTCGCACACCACAACTTAACTATTTGTCTTCGCGACTGAGCGATTGATTTCACCGTCGCGTTGTCGCACCGTGTTTGCTCTGACTGTGAATTGACTTGTGACTGGGTGATGAGTTTCTCGTCGCATTGTTGCGCACTATCTTTCCTGCTAGCCGTCGTTGACTGAGCGACTAGTTCCTCGTCGCGCACTCGCGCACTAATAGACTTAACTCATAACTAGCTCGCGAGTGTGCGATGCATTACTTTTCTGCCCTCTACTGGCTCCGTGACTGAGCGACTAGGCAAAACATGACTTGCTCGTTGAAAGACTTGTATCAAAACTTGTTCAAAATTGCTGGGGCTAGGGTTTTGAGCTAACCCTAGGGTGCTCTGCACCACAACCCTTCCAACTTACTATAATCAAAATCCTCCTTGAGATAAATGTCTTAGAGGATGTAGCTATTCTAAGAATTTATTCTTATGCTTGATAATTTTAGGGCCACAAGGCCTCAATCCTATGTGTGAGACTACATTATCTAAGTAATTATAGGTGTATATGCCTCACTCCTTCTTCTGGGACTACAAGGGGTAGTTGAGAACAAATGTCCTCACTAAAAAAACCTTAGGGTAGAAGCTACTCAGTTCAACCCCAAAAGATTGATGATCTTTGTGCAAGGAGGAAAGTAACCTCCCCAAGACCCTCACCATATCATGCCACCTTGAGTATTTAGAGTTGGATAATACAACATTTTTTGACCCATCGCATGGTCTTCAGTGCCCATATTCTAATTAGCTCTTGGATGTGTGTATAAGTTTGTGAGAAAAGGTTTTCAAAGATAAGCTGATTTCATAGGTTAGAACTGCTTGTACTTGTTTTTGACATTACAAATCATGAAAAAAAGTTTTAGAAAATACACATTCGAAGTTACAAGTATTTTTACAAAAATTTCAAATCCAAGATTGTGTTGTTCTCACAAGTTTTGTTTGTCCCTTGTGGTATTTCTTTCTCACTTATCCCAAGCACAATCAGATCCAAAAAAATTTCCCAAATCAAACCAAGGTAAACTTAGCACGGTTACTGCCTAGATTGATAAATCTAAATCCTATCATTATCACCAAATTTGTGGCTATCTAAGGTTTCAAGGATTAAGCTCAAACACATGTTCGACCTGAGGAAACATAAGAAAGCAAAAGTACAACTACCCCATATATACAAGGAGAAGAAGATAGCCAATTGAGAGGCTAAAAATTACCAACACATTGTGAAATCAATCCAACAAAAAACTCAAGAAAGTGAGAAATACGAAAATATCCTCTTCAACAAGCTCTCATGTTTTATAAGAAAGTATCATTTGAACCACGCCTTTGTCAACTTTGAGAGTTACGATTAGTCAAAACATCACAAAACCTATTCTTTCACTCTTCTCCATCACAAGCTTGCATTTCCATCATGCACAAGTCATCCCTTTAGGTAACACTATCCAATCAAACCCCATTTAGGATCCAAGTCAAAAACTTCAAAAAAATTTAAGTATCCCCATTTTGGTGTTACATCCTTTCAAGTTGCTCAGGACCTACATTTTAAATCAAACCCATGTCTTGGCCTCACTCCTTGACTAAGAATTGTCTAGGGTAGGCCATTTTTCCCTTGTAACCTCATCACCTTGATCAAAAGGTTGGTTTACATTGACAAGAAGTTTTTCCTCCAAAACACCGTCAGTCCTTCTTAGGTTTAATAAACACATCCATTTGAACCTACACTAGGAAGAGAAAATCACATGCCTCTTAACACCAAGTCATCCCTTAGGTCTATAGAAAACATTCTCCAGTTTGCATCACCGCCATCATCCTTAGAGTGCCTTACACCCATTGCACATCAATTCTTACCCTTGCATCATCACCGTCTTTGGGATTTTTAGGGACACCTTCCTTCAATCTTTAAGAATCTTTCCTTAGTCTCATCTTGCATTCTCTCCTGATTCATCCTAGAGCATACATTTCATGCCAGCTAAAAAACATTACAAGAAGAGGAAGGATATGGATTCTATCCTTGCCACTACTTTGTCCGACCCAAAAATTATCCTAACCAAGCTATGGTCTCCTTCGATCCCTAATGACAAGTGCAAATAGAACATGTATGGGCAAACCTAGATGAAGTCCCTAACCTAAAATCCATGGAAGCTTTCATGAGTCATCTTGGGCATGGACATATGGTTAGTTTCATCATAGGTCAAAACCGTGCTACCATCCTTGCTAACTTTGAATGCAAGGGTACTCCCATTCCACTTGGGCTTCAACCAATCAATCTCACAAATCCTATACATCTTTTGAGTAACATATTCAATCTTGTTGTGGAAGAAATCATTGATCCATGCTTAAGGACATCCCAAGTTATCTCATTCATACCCCCACCTACTCCAACCAACCACCACCCAACCCATAGTGCATGTTGTGGCACAACCAAAAACATTTTCCATTATGGGGACTCCATCCTCTAACCTCCCACCACCTCCAATATCCCAACTGATTCAACATGCCGCTACCCAAGCCATGCAGTCTATAGTAGTACAGTCAACTATTACCCAACCATCCACTATCCAACCTCATTTACTCAACCGGTTGTCACACAACCCACAACCGCGCAACCACCCGCTACCCAAACTCTTGTTAATCAACCAATTGTAACACAACCCACAACCACACAACCAACCTCGGTGCCAACATCACTACCACCCATCATTATTCCACCATAGTAGTAACAATCGTAATTCACCATAGGAACACCTCTCAAAGGAGCCTTTAATAAACCCTTATTTCCTCAAGGTCCTATATTCCACACCCATCCAACAGTACCATTACACAATGGCTCAACATCCAACCTAAGGCCTAACATCCAAGCACAATCCAATGTACCCACTTCCCAAAAAGTCTCCCAAACCACTTAAGATACACAAGGACCTCACACATCTCAACCAACTCCATCAATTACATGGATCCAAGTCCAAAACACCCAGGCACAACATCCATTTTTTAACCCCTTTGCTACCACACAATTCACAACACCACCAATTCAATCTCAACAACCAACATTCACTAATTGCTTGATCATGCTTCCATCTATAGTAACGCAAACCATACCACCTTCCCAACAAGAAATTTCTTCTGTCCAAATCAACTATCTTTCTCCTCTCCCTAGAGGTATAAATACACAAATCATTTATCCCTCTTATGGCGCCACTAACACACAAAAAACCTATGTAGGTCAACCCTACGCTCGCCCTACCTACCAAGCTTCACAACAAACACAACCTGTCTACAAACAAACTTCATAGCCACAACAAACCTTACCTTCACGCCCCCATCAGTATGACATCAAATAAAAATAACCACCACCATTGCAGCCCATTTATGCAATCAATCGATCTCCTTATCATAAACCATAACATGCCCCTCAAAATCCTCCATATTCCCCAAGGTCATCTGACACATGCCAAGCACCAGGATCTAGTGTTATGGGAGTACCCACTCCATTGCCTATTAACCCAGAATGGGAATAAATGAAAAACACTCTTAAGGAGCTCCATGCAGGCACTGAAAGAAAGACCTTCAAGTTTGATGAAGTATTTCCATCTCTATTTGACCGTTCCATCATAGCAATTCCCTTCCCCAAACACTTTGAAACTCCCAAATTTGATAAATATAGGGGGAAAGGAGATCTCATTAGTCATGTTAAATAATTTTTCATGGCTTGCCAAGAAGTTACCTATAATGAAAAATATCTCATGCACCTCTTCCCAAAGAGCTTGGGCGGGGGGACAGTTCTTGAATGGTTTTACAAATTCCACTATGGCACAATCTTGACATTTGCATTGTTTTCCAAGATATTTGTATTGCAATATGCGCAAAATATTGAGAGTGAGATATCTCTTTTGGAGCTCTATAATTCTAAGCAAAAGGTGGGTGAAATATTGGTAGATTACCTCCAGATATAGAAAATCCTTACTATGATACTGTCATATCAACCCCCTGAGAACCATTTAACAAAGATATTCATTGATAACCTACATCCCAAATTATCCCATCACATGAGCATGAATTTTCTTCAAACCTACCAAGAGATTCGAGGAAAGGGAATGGAGCTCAAAAAAGGTCTATTGGAATAAGAGAAAGAATGCATTAATTGATGGTGCCATAGACCGATGGCCAATCAAAAAAATTCTATATCAATCAAACAAGGGAAAACCAAGCCATGTGTCTAAAATAATAAAAAATGCACATTCACCCCTCTTGGTGAACCATTGGACATAATCTCCATAGGATGGCCAATTCCAATTTGATCATGTATCCTCAGACCCAGCCATTTGATGAGTCAACTCCAAAAATTGCATGGTACAAGGACCATGGGTATTGTGACTATCACCATGTCAAGGGACATGCCACTGTGAATTGTATGAAACTCAAAAATTACATTCAAGATCTCATAGACAAAAAGGAGATCATAGTCGATGCACCTGCCCAGGCTTCACTAAAAAAAAACCTTCAAATCTACCAAAATGTGTTCCCTCAACACAACACCAAAAAATTCCCAGCTAATACAAAGCCACCCATTCAAAATCAAGAAAAGGGTAAAAAAGGTGACCGTGCCAATGGAAAAGATTACACCACTAGCTACATCAACTATGATAAATTTGTCAGTTACATCACCCTGGTTGAACCCATAGATAATGTTATGCATGTCAAAGGTGCAGATAGTCAATGTGCAATAAAAACCCATCAATTTAGGATATCTGTTGATGGTACTAGTCCTGCTTCCTCCTCTAGTGCACAATACAAACTCCTGGAACACCTTGGGAATACCAATTCCATCTCCTTTATACTTTTCCTATCCATCAAGAGATCCTTAATAAAGCCCTACAAGAGTCACATATCCCTACCAACATAAATACCACTCAGTTCTAAAACCTTGTGGGACACCTATCTACACCATACGACCTTTCATTTAAACCCTCTGACATGCCATCTGTCAAACTGGATCACAACCTCCCATTTTGTATCATTGTCATGGTCAATGATTTTACAGTCAAAAGGGTCATGATATATTATAGTTCAACCCTAAATTTATGTACCTTAAAATCTATAAATCAAGTGGGGTACACTGAAGTAGACATATCACATGAGGTCATCACCATCAAGCCTTATTACAACCTATAACATGCCTATGAAGGTACCATATCTCTACCCATTAATTTTAGACCAGTAGTGCAAGATACCAAATGCCATGTTGATCTTGACCTCCCATACAACATTCTCCTTATTCACCCTTGGATCCATTCCATGCAGGAAGTTCCCTCCACATTTCATTAGTGCATCAAATTCCCACATAAAAACACTAAAATAACCATTCACGTCGAACCCCAACCTTTCACATACTGTCGTGCATTACAAGCTTCATTCCCACATTCCTCTCATTACCCATGAATTGACAATGGTACTTTTGTTTCCATTTCTTCTAGAACCCACTCAAATACAGAAACCATTCTTGCATCTGCCCTCCCCACTATGAAGATTAAAAATAGAGTTTGTGAGGAATATAGATTATCATATGCATTTATAGCTGGAGCCCTACCATTGGATCCACACACTCCGAGACATCCATCTCATAGAGGTCCATCAGAGAAAAGTGAGCCAAAACCAAAATAGATGGGTTCTTCCACATTCATTTCCAATGACATTCTAAATAATCAAGAAATGGAGCCTAATATCAACAAATGGTTATACCAAGATCCTCCACCTCTTGATAAAAAACTCCTTGGTTACTTTAAAGATAAATACCCCAAATCTCACAGATTGGTCACTTAACAATGGAACTACCAAGGAGGCGGTTTAGGATGTAAAGAAAGTGGCATGAAGGCTCCACTCTAACCCTCACCTCAACCAAGAAATCAAGGACTTGGATTTGGCCTCAAAATGAATGGGGGCACCAAAAAAACTAGCTAAAATCATTGAGGTCAAAGACATCCCTCAAGAGGAAGTTAATAGATCCTACGATGATATATATGATGATAAAAATTTCCTAGGAAATTCCATCCTTCGCCAACTCTCCATAAACGTCATTGACCTCCCACTACCTCATCCCAAAATCATAGACTGGGATGAACCAAGCATCACACATATCAATGAGTTCCAAAGTGAGGACGCACTCCTAAGATTCATGGGAGCACCCAAGCAACAAAAAAATGGGGGCATGCTTCAACACATGTGTACAAGCTGGAACCCAAGACATACTTTGGGGAAGAGGAAGTCTTTAGCCGCAAAATTAAAAATGAAAAATAGAAAAAATGAGTTTTCTGGTGAAAACCCCTATGGGGCACTTTCTGACTCCAAAAAACTAAAAAACAAAGGGTGTATCTTCTGGTGAAAACCCCTTCAAGGTGTCAAAAGATTAAGACTTTCCTCTTCTTCTTATTCGTGATTATAGGCCAGAGAAGTCATCTATTCTTATTGAAGAAACCAAGCTTGTCAATTTGGGAACCAAAGAATGTCCGAGAATCACATACATTGGAGCATCATTATCAGAGTAGAATCACATACTTTTCATGGCGGTGCATGATCACCTAGGTAGGCTAGTGGATGCATTGTAACCTAGGGCTTCCTTATTTTTTTTGGCTTGTAGTGGTTTTATCCAGACCACTAGGTTAATAAGGAGACATCTTGTTCCTAGTGTGTAGTGAGTTAGTAGGAGGATGTGTCTTATTAGGTCTTTAGAGACCTTTGTGTCCATTTAGGTCCAATAGGGTGTTTTTGTCATTTTGTGAAAAAATGAGCCAAACAAGGGACTAGAGGTCCTATTTCATGTTATTTCATCATATTTTATTGATTGGACAAGTTTAGACCAAGTTTAGACACCATAGCTAAAAGTTGCAAAAAGTTGTCAATGTTGTCATTGACAACTTTTATGACAATAATGCATTTTTGATGGAATTGGTTAGATAACTATTTGAAACAAATGAATTGGTGATGGGGTCAACTATATAATACCATCCTCTAGATGTGTGAAGGGTTGGCAAGTTGGAGAAATTTTCTGAACGGACTGTATAATGAAATTACAGTGATTGTTTATAGTTTTTGAGGTGATCCGGTGGTTTAATGGATTGAATTCATTTCTATAAGATTTGTTTAGTATAATGTAGGTTTTTTCAATACTTCTTGTGGTGTTATATTAGTAGATTCAATATTTTTAGTTTCTTGTTTAAAATCTTTTAAATTTAGTCCAGTCGCTGGTTTGTTTCGAGTAACATCTGCAAATGGGGTCTTAACTCCATTTTCCACTGTGGCACTTGCACGGCCTCTTGGATTATAGTGTTTGACTCCATGTACATTGTGTACAGTGAAGGAGGGGCCTTGGAAGTTATGGAAGCCATTTTTAAGGTGATGCCCTAGGCGAGCCAGTGTGGCATGGCTAGGGATCACCATTAGTTGCAAAGCCATTTTGGTGGATTGAAAGCATTCGTAGCTTCAATAGAAGCTTGTAGATGAGTAGGGTGGTGTGTTTTTATATCCCAAGATGAGTGGGAAGATTTGGTGATGTTTTTTTGATAGCGAGAAAGAATTTTTTGTTAGACTGGTTTTGAAACCCTCAAAACCCTAATTTTTAGCCTTGTTTATAGGCAAAGCTATACGAACATCTTGGAAGCTTTAGACCTAGAAAATATCTAGTGTATTAGTAAAGGGTGTCTAGATCCTAAAATTTTTTGGCCACTTGTTAAGACATTTTTTATGTTATTGCAAAAAAAGTGACTAAATAGGGCTAATTTCTTATAGCCCTATTTGAGAAGCAATTGTGTAAGTTCTTGGAACTCAATTAGGGTTCTGATACAAAGTATGCTTACAGGTGTTGGAAAGGGTCCTATGGACATCTTGAAAACCCTAATCCTCTTTGTGGATTGATATTGATAAATTTGGATAAATTGGAGCCTTTTAGGCCTAAGATGCAAGAAAGGCCATTTGAGGTCTAGGAGAAAGTTTGGAAGTGTTTTGTTCTACAAGATGGTGTTCACTAGTTGAAAGAACTAGGATCTTGTGATAAGATTCCTAAGGAGCCTAGGGTTAGTGAAAGAACCCTAGTAGGTCAGGAGATTGGCCTAGGAGACCCTAGAAGACACTAGGGAGAGAAAAACTAGTGCTACATTAGAGTGGTATCAGAGCAAGTTGAGAAACTTGGGAAGATTGGTTTATGTCAGAAGTGGAATCTTGTGGTTCTAAAAAGATGGTGACAAATGCAGAATTAGCCAAGGACATGGAAGAGAAAAAGGAGAAAAATAGACTCCTTGAGGGTACCTTGGAAGCAATGAGGATAAATATGGAAGAACTAGTAGATGTTGCTAGGAAGAAAGACTTTGAAGCTGAAACCAGTAGTAGGGGTAAGAAAAAGATTGAAGAGGAAGACTTCATCCCCAAACCAGATCTATTATTGAATGAGGAACCTTTCTTGAAGGCCATAAAGGTATTAAGTGGAAAATATTGGGAAGGGATGCCTTTATTTGGAGGAAATATGCATATTGAGACAGTCATGGACTAGATTGAAGCAATAGAGAATCACTTCGAGTGTGAGGGGATAAGTGAAGCCCAAAAGATCAAAGTGGCCAAGTCTAGACTCAGAGGGTTAGCTTTGACTTGGTGGAAATACCTTCAGGATGAGAGGGTAAGTATGGGAAAGAAAAAAATAGAAAATTGGATTGCTATGGTTTCCAAATTGAAGGAAAACTATCTTCCATAGGACTATGAGATCTAGCTTTATAGGAAGAGACAAAACTTGAAACAGAAAGACCTAGATGTGGCCTCATATACTGAGGAGTTGTAGAGATTGTGTCTAAGGTCTAAATTGAAGGAAGAAGAGCCAATCAAAGTGGCTATATACTTAAGTGGATTGAAGTGGAACATACAAGAGGAGATTAGCCTATGGACACCTACCACTATCCAAAAGTGCCATCAATTGGCTATAAAGGTGGAAGAAAAGAATAAGAAGAAAAGGGGTTCTACCTTCAAGAACAACAATAATAATAGAGGCAGAGGTAGAGATCATAGATCAGAGGGGTCAAAGATCAGGAGGCTACCGAGGCAAGGGTAGTGAACAAAGATCCCAAGGAGAGAATAAGTTGACAAAGCAGCAGACTGAAAGCAGTTCAAGAGGAGGCTATAACAGAGGCAGAGGGAATCATGGTAGTCCTAATAGAGGAAGAGGAGGTAGGAGTAGTTCTTATTTTGCAACCATGAAATGTTATTACTGTGGGAAGCTAGGTCATCTAGCCTATAGATGTCTAGACAAACCTTTTTTAGCAAATAGTGATAAGAGGATAGCATATGTACATGAGGACACTTCAAGTGTCAAAACCCCTGAGGTAGACCATCTAGAATCAGACATGGGTGAGAATCTAATGTTCAGAAGGGTACTAATAAGGCAACCAATCAAGGATGAGCCCAAACATAGGAGGGCACTATTTAGAATCAAATGCAAGATCCTTGGTAAGGTGTGTAAGGCGATTATGGACTCTTGATCCATAGATAACATCATTTCAGAGGAGGAAGTAGTAAATCTTAAGCTATCCAAGATACCCCATGTGAATCCCTATAAGGTGGCATGGCTCAATAAAGGCCAAAGTGTGATGGTCAATGAGAAAACATGGGTAGAGTTCTCAATAGCAGGGTACAAGGACAGATTGCTTTGTGACATCCTACTAATGGATTCTTTCCATTTGCTTCTTGGGAGGCCTTGGAAATTTGATAATGGGGCAGTGTATGATGGGAAAGAGAACTCCATCACTTTCAAGAAAGGAGGGAAGACCTTCAAAATTCAGTCATTACTAGAGGATGAAGAACCACAAACCAAAACTCCTAGTGTTATGTTATGCAATGGAAAGGATTTTTTAAAATATTTCAAGGGTGATGAGAGTGAGGGGTATGCCATTGTGCTAAAGTCCAAGGAAGAAGAAGAACTAGTGAAGGATCCATTACCATCAAAAGTGCAAGAATTGTTGGAGAAGTACAAAGACATAGTGAGTGATGGCACTCCTGCAACCCTACCACCTAAGAGGGTTATAAGTCATCAAATAGACTTTGTGCTAGGGGCATCCTTGCCCAACAAATAAGAATACATGCTGACTCCAGATCAGAACTTGGAGGTAGCTAGACAAGTGCAGGAACTCTTGGATCAAGGCTTGCTCAAGAAGAGCATTATCCCTTATGCAGGGGAAAGTGGAGATTATGCATAGAGTCAAGGGCTGTAAATAGGATTACAATAAGGTACAAATTCCCAATCCCTAGAATAGAGGATCTTATCGATTTCCCAGGAGGGGAAATGTACTTTACAAAGTTGGATTTGAAGAATGGTTATCACCAAATTAGGGTGAAGGAAGGTGATGAATGGAAAATGGCATTCAAGACCATAGATAGGTTATATGAATGGCTTGTTATGCCATTTGGCCTCTCTAATGCTCCAAGCACATTCATGAGGCTCATGAATGAAGTGCTCAAGGACATCATAGGAAATTTTGTGGTGGTATATCTTGATGATATACTAATATTTAGCAAGACAAGAGCGGAGCATATCACACATGTTGAGGCAGTATTGAAAAGGTTACATGAAGAGAAATTGGCCTTTAACCTTGAGAAGTGTGAGTTCTTTAAACAAGAACTAGTCTACTTGGGCTTTTTAGTGTCCAAGGGGTCATTGAAGATGGAAAAAGACAAAGTTGTTGCCATCCTAAACTGGCCTCCACCTACCACAACCACAGAGGTAAGAAGTTTCCATGGCCTTGCCAAATTTTATATGAAGTTTATTAGGAATTTCAGTGGGATATGTGCACCTTTGATGGATACTATAAAGGATGGGGTCAAAAGTAAGTTCAAATGGACAATAGAGGTAGGGAAATCTTTTTGAGTTGTTGAAGAAACAAGTGGTTACTCAACCAGTCCTACAATTTCCAAGCTTTGAGAAGTTGTTTACCATTGAGTGTGATGATAGTGGAATGGCAGTAGGGGGTGTATTGAGTCAAGAGGGCAGACCAATTACCTTCTTTAGTGAGAAATTGAATGAGGCTAAGAAGAAGTATTCTTCTTATGATTTAGAACTATATGCTTTAGTCCAATCTTTGAGGAAATGGAGGCACTATCTTTTGCCTAAGGAGTTTGTAGTATTTATTGACAATTAGCATCTTAGTTACATCAACACTCAAGAAAAACTAAGCAATAGGCATTTGAAGTGGATGGAGTACTTGCAGGCATTCACTTTCACTATAAAGCACAAGAAGGGTCAACTTAATAAGGTAGAAAATGCCTTAAGAAGGAGGTTGTTGGTAGTGAAAGAAGTTTACTTGAATAGCATTTGGATTGAAAGTTTCAAAGATCTATACAAATCAGATGAGGATTTTGGTGAGGCCTATAAGGTATGTGTTGATTTTGAGAATCATTTTAATAGAAAGTTCTATGATTTTACTTTACAGAATAGATTGTTGTTCAAGGGAAATCAGTTGTGTGTACCCAAAGGGTCAATGAGGATGAACCTCATCCAAGAGAAACATAATGGTTCTCTAAGTGGTCATTTTGGTAAGGACAAGACCTTGGAACTGGTCCAAAGGTTCTACCATTAGCCAAAGTTGGTGAAAGATGTCACCAAGTATGTGGACCAGTGTATTGTTTGCATCAAGGCCAAAGGAGGAATGAGTAATGCAGGGTTGTATCAGCCTCTACCAGTCCCTAACAGGCCATGGGAGTGTGTGAGTATGGATTTTATGTGGGCTTACCCAAGACTAAACAGGGGTATGATAGCATTTATGTAGTTGTTGATAGATTTAGTAAAATGGGGCATTTCATCCCATGTAAAACTACTAATGATGCTAGCCAAATTTCTTATTTGTTTCTCAAAGAGGTTGTGTGGATCCGTGGTCTCCCTTTGAGTATAGTCTCTGATAGGGATGTAAAATTTATGAGCCATTTTTGGCGAACCTTGTGGACAAGATTGGGCACTAACCTCTCTTTTGGTTCATCTTACCACCCTTAGACTAATGTCCAAACTGAGGTGGTAAATAGGGTTTTGGGTAACCTATTGAGGTGCCTAACTAAGGAGTATGGGTAGACATGGGATGTGGTCATTCCCCAAGAAGAATATGCCCACAATGGTAGCAAGAATAGAATGATAGGAAAGAGCCCATTTGAGATTATTTATGGCATGCACCCTAGGGGTGTTTGTGAGTTTAGAGATCTTGGTGGATGGAGTATAGAAGTAGCCATGCAGAGGAATTCACCCTTACCATGAAAGAGATACAAGACCAAGTAAAGAAGTAGGTCCAAGATAGTCAACATAAGTTGAAAGCCAAAGTTGATTAAAGGAGGAAGGATGTTTAGTTTGAAGTGGGTGACTATGTCATGGTCCACTTGAACAAATCAAGGCTATAGAAGGGTGTCCCTACCAACCTTTAGATGAACAGGGTGGGACCTTGCAAAATCTTAGCAAAATATGGGGCTAATGCCTATAAAGTGGATTTACCATCAGATTTGAGCATATATCTAGTATTTAATGTTCAAGACTTAATCTAGTTCAGGGGGAAGATGGATGAGATCAATCCAAGTAGTCAGGGGGTCAGTGATGATGTGGAGGTGGTTTCCTTACCTCCAAAGTTTCAGATGGTAGCTGACAAAGTTCTGGACTCCTGGGTTAAGAAGACTACTAGAAACAAACTCTACATGGAGCATTTGATTCAATGGAAGGATAGGCCAGAGTCAGAGGCTTCCTAGATTGTAGAAGCAGACTTCAATAAGGTGGGCATCTCAGAGGATCTGTTGTCCACAGGAGTGACATAGTTTTTTTTCTTTTTGGGGGAGTATGGTGCAGGAGCACCTAGGTAGGCTAGTGGATGCATTTTAACCTAGGGCTTCCTTATGTTTTTAGGCTTGTAGTGGTTTTATCTAGACCACTAGGTCAATAAGGGTACATCTTTTTCCTAGTGTGTAGTGAGTTAGTAGGAGGATGTGTCTTATTAGGTCTTTAGAGACCTTTGTGTCCATTTAGGTCCAATAGGGTGTTTTTGTAATTTTTTGAAAAAATGAGCCAAAAAAGGGAATAGAGGTCCTATTTTATGTTATTCCATCATATTTTATGGATTGGACAACTTTGGACAAGTTTAGACCAAATTTAGACACCATAGCTAAAAGTTGAAAAAAGTTGTCATTGTTGTCATTGACAACTTTTATGACAAGAATGCATTTTCGATGGAATTGGTTAGATAACTGTCTGAAAATAATGAATTGGTGTGGGGGTCAACTATATAATACCATCCTCGAGATGTGTGAAGGGTTGGAAAGTTGGAGAAATTTTGTGTACAAACTTTATAATGAAATTACAGTGACTATTTATAGTTTTTGAGGTGATCAGGTGGTTTAATAGATTGAATTCATTTATGTAAGATTTGTTTAGTAGAATGTAGGTTTTTTCAAGACTTCTTGTGGTGTTATATTATTAGATTCAATAGTTTTAGTTGCTTGTTTAAAATCTTTTAAATTTAGTCCAGTCGCTGGTTTGTTTTGAGTAACATCTGCAAATGGGGTCTTAACTCCATTTTCCACCATGGCACTTGCACGGGCTCATGGATTATGGTGTTTGAATCCATGTACATTTTTTACTATGAATTATGGGCCCTATAATTTATGGCAGCCATTTTTAAGGTGATGCCCTAGGCGAGCCAGTGTGGCATGGCTAGGGAACACCATTAGTTGCAGAGCCATTTTGGTGGATTGAAAGCATTCATAGCTTCAATCAAAGCTTGAAGAGGAGTAGGGTGGTGTGTTTTGATATCCAAATATTAGTGGGAATATTTGGTGAGTTTTTTTTGATAGTAAGAAAGAATTTTTTGTCAGACTGGTTTTGAAACCCTCAAAACCCTAATTTTTAGCCTTGTTTGTAGGCAGAGCTATGCGGACAGCTTGGAAGCTTTAGACCTAGAAAATATCTAGTGTCTCAATAAAGGGTATCTAGATCCTAAACTTTTCTGGGCACTTTTTAATACATTTTGTATGTTATTGTAGAAAAAGTGACTAAATAGGGCTAATTGCTTGTAGCCCTATTTGAGAAGCAAATGTGTAAGTTCTTGGAGCTTGATTAGGGTTCTGATACAAAGTATGCTTGCAGGTGTTGGAAAGGGTCCTATGGAAATCTTGGAAACCCTAATCCTCTTTTTGGATTGACATTGATCAATTTGGATCAATTGGAGCCTTTTAGGCCTAAGATGCAATAAAGGCCATTTGAGGTCTAGGAGAAAGTTTGGAAGTTTTTTGTTCTACAAGATGGTGTTCACTAGTTGAAAGAAATAGGATCTTGTGATAAGATTCCTAAGGAGCCTAGGGTTATTGAAAGAACCCTAGTAGGTTAGGAGATTGGCCTAGGAGACCCTAGAAGAAACTAGGGAGAGAAAAACCAATGCTACATCACATGGTGTTATTCTCATATGCCTGGATTGGACCCTAAAATTGTTGTACATCATCTTTTAGTAGACCCATATTCCAAGCCAATCAAGAAAAATCTTTGAAAGATGCACTCTACAATGGCCTTACTAGTCTTGAAGCAGAATTGGAAAATCTCCTACAAGCCAAGATCATATGCACCATTGACTACTCAGAATGGATTTCCAACATGGTACTAGTTTTTAAGGCATTGGGAGAAATTAGAATATGCATAGATTTTTGATACCTCAATAAGGCATGTCTTAAGGATGATTTCCCCTTTCCAAATATTGATATGATCATTGACCTTACTACCTGACATGAGATATTGTCACTTATGGATGGTTTCTCTAGCTATAAATAGATACACATCAGAGAAGAAAAAAAAAAGATAGTATTCACAACCCCATGGGGTACCTTCTTTTACAACATGATGCCTTTTGGTTTGAAAAATGCAGGGGCCACATATCAATAAGCCATGACTATCATACTCCATAACATGATCCATAATATCCTTGAAGACTATGTAGATGATATTCTAGAAAAATCAAAAACAAGGTTAGACCATCTCAATGTACTAGAATATATATTTGATCACCTCCATAATTATGGTTTGAAGCTCAATCCAAAAAAGTGTCTTCAGAATTACATCTAGAAAAATCCTACAGTTCATTATATCCAAAAGAGGCATAGAAATTGATCCAAAGAAGGTTAAAGCTATAATGGAAATGCTTCCTCCTAGGAAACTCAAGTAGTTACACAGTCTACAAGGTAAGTTATAGTTCACCCTTCAATTCACATCACAACTTGCGGATAAGTGCCGACCATTTACCCATCTACTGTGCAAAGACACCAATTTAAAATGGGATCCTTTATGTCAAAGAAGTTTTGAAAAGATCAAGGAATATCTGGCTAATCCTCCCATCCTTGTACCACCTACTCTAGGGGAACCTCTTATTTTGTACATATTAGCAACCACTATATCACTAGAGGAACTCTTGGTTCAATTTGACGACAATGGAAAAGAAAGAGTTATCTATTACATCATTTGTAAACTTGTTTTCTATGAGCTAAATTACACACCAATAGAGAAAGCTTGCCTAGAAATTGTTTTTTCCACCTCAAAAATTTGGCACTATATTCTTAGTCACATGGTGAAACTCATTTCAATTATCTACTTTCTCATACAATGCTTACAGGTCACATGAATCAATGGGTAATGCTCCTTGGTGAGTTTGACATTCAGTATGTAGATAGAAAATAAATCAAAGGACAAGTCATCGCAGATCAATTGGTAGAAGTACCACTAGTGGATGCATATCCCTTGGTCATGGAATTTCTAAATGAACACTTATGCATGATAGAAGAACAACCCACATGGAAACTCTAGCTCTAATTTCATGGATCATATTTGGCTCATCAGAAGGAATTCTCTTTGTCAATCCTCAAGGTGACTGCATCCCCAATTCATTAAAATTGGGATTCCCTTACACCAATAACATTGCAGAATAAAAGGCCCTTGTCTCAGGTCTAAGGACATCCATCTAATGGAACATCATTGAGCTACAAGTATTTGGAAATGCACAACTCATCATAAAGAAAGTTTTGGATGAGTTCCAAACAAAGGATGATAAGTTGCTTCCCTACAAAGAGTTATTAGACAAAATGAAAGAGAAATTCCTAATTCTATAATTTACGCAAGTGCCTAGATTATAGAACAAAGAAGCAGAGGCAATGGCCACTATTGGGTCCCTCAAAATCCCTCTAGATGCCATGCAATATGAATTTTAAGTTGAGAATATCCACACACCCACTTATGGGAACACCGATTCAAAAATGGTTTGTGTCTTGGTTGGTCCTCAGATCCCATGGTACAATGACATCAATGCTTACCTAAAGAGTGGTATCATATCTCCCCACCTCACAAATACCCAACACCAAAACCTTATTTACAAATCATCCCACTACAATATTGTATCCAACACCCTATACCATCGTGGATATCACAATGTCCTCTCTAGGTGTTCAGACTCAAACGAGGTTTCCCAAGCTTTAAAAGAGGTTCATGCTAGAATCTGTGGTGCCCACATGAGTGGCATGGTCTTAGAAAAGAAGCTTCTCAGAGCAAGGCATTATTTTCCCACAATGCTTGTGAGTTTGAAGAAATTCCTACCATCTCTGTAACATGCCAATCTGATTCATGCTGTAGCATAGGACCTACATCCTATTGTGCCTCCATGGCCATTTTAATGTTGGGGCTTTGATCGTTTTGGTAAGATGACCCCCCTTTCCTCAGACAGACATAAGTACATTATCACTGCTACTGAATACTCTACAAAGTGGGTTGAAGCGATCCTACTCGCCCTCACTATAGGTGTCCAAATATCCAAGTTTTTCCTCTACCATATCATCTGTTTATTTGACATCCCTTTGACCATCTTCACAAATCATAGTATTCCATTTGAGAACCAACATATGAAAGATATGTGTGACTAGTTCCACATTCACCATCTCTTTTCTACCTATATTTCCCCAAGGGAATGGGAAAGCTGAAGCAACCAACAAAACCATTCTAAAAATACTCAAAAAGGTTGTTAATGATTCTAGTCATGACTGACATCTCCAAATCAAACCCACCCTCTGGGCTTACCACACTTCTTTTTTCACTCCCATGGGCACCACCCCATACTCCCTAGTATATGGCGTTGAGGTTGTCTTGCCAATTGAGGTCAAACTACCTTCACTATGTGTGTCCCTAAGGAATTATATCACTAATGAAAATTATCGTGTATCATGCCTCACACAACTAGATCTATTAGATGAGAAGAGGCAGCAGGAATATGATCACCTAGTTGTATACCAAAACATGCTTAAGAGATGCTACAACAAGAAGGTCCACCTACGAAAATTTTAGGTGGGGGAGATGGTCCTCAAAGAAAATAAAAAGTACAAGAAGATCAAGAAAAGAAAGGAAAGTTTGAGCCTACTTGGTTGGGTCCCTACATTTTCACAGCTTGTATTGGCTCAGGGGTATATCCCTTATCAACACTTGAAGGGGAATCTATGGATGATCTCATCAACATCATTCATCTCAAGAAGTTCTATGCCTGAGCCATGCTGTGTACTGCACTTTTCTAAAAAAATCCATAAAAAGTATAAAATGTCCTGAAAAAATCACTGTCTTCATGAAAACCTGGTAAACAAGAACCTTGATGATAACAAAAAAATAAAAAATAAAAAAACTATAACCAAAAAAAAAGTAAAGAGAAATAATCGTCCAATGTTGAAAACTTGGTAATCAAGCACCTTGGGCAAGTATGTGTTGTGAAAACCTAGAAACAAGCATCACACATAGAGGACCATACCATTATCTATCAAACTCCTACCCTATCCACTCATATCTTATCCCATCCAGCTATCAAATCCCCATTCACATCCACTATCACAAACCCCCTATTCTCTGGGTTTTCTATTATCAAATGCACTTGTTAAGATTTGTACTACTATCTAAATTCCTGATCTTTATTTATATTGGTCACTTTGTTGTATAATAGTATCAATTTCATTATGCATATTCACTCTTGGTTGTAATAAATATCTCTCATTCCGATCACCTAATTGCTTCCTACACGTCCTATCTGTACAACAAAAAATTTGTAAAAAAAATCCAAAATTAGTGAAAATAAAAAAATCCCAAACAAATCATATACTTAGAAAACACCTAAAAATTAGAAAATTTGTAAACAATAAAAAATTCACAATTTTGTCCATATCCACTACTTCTTGAGTTCACATTTATTCTCATCCGCACAATGAAATGTTTCTCGCAATAAAGTACTATTCTCCCTCTTCCCATCGAGTTAGTTTCACATCATCCCAACCTGTCACCACTTGCACCATGTCTTTGTCCCAGTATACTGAGCTTAACCCCATCAAGCTGAGCTTTTCCCAGACACATTGACTGCAAGATTTTTTCACAAAATCAATTCTAAGACCAAATTTCCTAGCTAGTTGTTCTATCCATAGCTATTGCCGATGAATATCCACTTTGACAAATAATCCAATATTGGCACATTCAAATGAATCCTTCCTGTGTCGACTTATCAAATCCTCCATTACACAATCGTGTTCATGGAAATAACTTTGGGCTAATGATTTCTTCGCCATGAGACTTTTTTGTTGATTTTGTCTTTTTGTGTCAATAGAAACCTACTCATGATCGCCTCAATCTTCTATATCTTGGTATGTATTTAATGGTGTATATTGGTACAGGCGTTAGTTGCAGTATAATATATTTTTTGGTACTTCAATCTATCTTTTTTGATTATGTAGTTATGATAATGCATGCCTTCCTAGAGGCAGGGTCTTGTACACTTCATCCAAGTCCCTAATAAAGCCTTGGGTGTACTCGGTCTCCCTATGAGTGTCACTACATTAGTTTTATCATATCTGCATGATGTACATCTATGTTCCTAAATCTACCTATTCTATCTATGAGTCTCATCCACACAAAGGAACCATGTCAGCTATGTTTTGTAATACATGGCAATACCTCCTCTTGCAAAATCAAACTAGGGTGTACTCTATGATATTAACAAAATTTAATCCCCAAGTCCTATTTCGTTAACTGCATTCGATTCATGTAGTGTTATGCATTTTTTCTAGTGGAAATACTTTTATTTATCCTCCCTTTCTAATCACCCCTTCCCTTCATCCCATTTCCCCCTCTTTTCACCTTATTCCTTTCTTGTTTGCATCTTTTTTGAGAAAATTCAACAAAGCTTTTTCTTTGTGTTATTTTTTGGAGGGGGCACAACCTCTTACCGTTGTTGCTTCAACATGTAATTCCCACCCTAGCATCGTCCTATGTTAGACTGACAGGACTATTGCTTAGAATCTTTGGATTTTATGATGGACTATGATTATTATTTAGTTAGCATTTTATGAGACATTTGAGCATATATATCTGGTTACTACAATTTATTTGGAAATATTAAATGAGTTATAATTTAATGATGAATGGCTAGAAATGTACTATCAGTAAAATGTTTACATTAATTTGTGTTATGATGTTTTATTATGATCTAACCCTACTGACCCTATTATGGTTTAATGATCACTGGTTGATGTGAGTGTAGGATGAGGAGGGGAAGTCGTAGTTACTCCCACATGAGATCCACACGATGTCGCACTCTCCCTCCTTGTTTTCTACTGTCTATTTATATTTATATATTTGTATATGCATATCAGTTGGTGATGCAGGATGCAGGTACCAAGCATCATCTCCACCTGGCTAAATAGGTCTGAGCGTGCCTTCAAAATCCTCAAACTATTGATGTGTGGAGATTTAACCAAGATACTCTCGAGGTTACCCTTGGACTTAGAATTTTGTTTAGGGAGTTATCCTTGTTGGGGTAGTAGAATGCAGTTTATGTTATAGACTTGATTTGATGTTGGTCTAAATTTATGTCATGAGTTAGAATTAATCTGTTTTCTATGTATAATAATTATAAATATGTTATAATTGTATGTATTTTATATAGGTATGTGTATATGTGGTTGCACACGCATATATCCATACTTATATAAATAATAATAATAATATGTTTTCATTATTTCTGTAAATGGTATGTTATTTAAGTAAATAAAGTGAGTTAAATAAAGTATATTTAATAAATGTATTAATAAAAAGTAAAAATAACAATAATAAAAGGGAAATGCCTTTTTGTAATAAAATTAGTTGTCTAGGAGGGAGTTGAACTTGAGACCTCCTAGAAGTTAGGCTAGTTGGTTTCCATGTGGGCTATGTGTTTTACTTGATAGTTATTTGTTGAATTTTCTTGTTATGATTTTCTTTTGAGATTTGTTTTTATTCAAATTAACAAAAGCTTTATTATTGTTTACGGGAGATGTTGATTATATTTTTCAACCAACTATGGAGGTTGGAGAAGTTGCTTCTCGTAAAGCAACTCCTCCAACCATATAGTTCGAGGTTAAATATTTGTGTTTTGGATTTGAATAGGATGAAAAGGAGTCAGGATTTGAGGAGAGATATTTCCTTTGGGTTGGAAAACTTTCATAGGAAAAAATTATAGTGGTGAGAAGCAAATTTATTATCCTCTGGGATTGTCTTGTTGTTTGCTCTTGGAGGAGGCTGGAATTGGTGGCTTTCAGAAGGAATCTGAAGGAGTGATTGGACAGGTTGAGGTCGTTTGAATCTTCTTCTCTCCAATGCATTGACCTTCACAGGACTCCAAGTAGGATCTATCCTGGAGATTATCCTTTTGTTTTCTTTCCTGTGTGTATTAATATTTTGGTTGTCTTCTCCATGGGTTGCAGTTTAAAAGTTAAATTTATACTATTTTGTGATGTAAGGATTCTTATGTATTTGCAAACTCTTCCAAAACTATTACTTGATATATATTATTTGGTTCTCATTTATGTATTTTTCTGAAGCTATAGAGTTCATGGTGCCTTCTTTGTTTCTACTTTCTTATTCTGAATGTTTAGGAGTATTTTCAAGCCTTAGAACAATTGTTCATCTTTGCTGGTCCATGTCAGTTTTGTACCACCTTTTATTTGCTCAAGTTTTGAGTAGGTTTGGATGGTTGGTAATCATAATTGGAGGGTCATCTTAGCATGAAAACTGGGAGATCTTAAATGGGTCTTGCCCATATTAGGCTTCCATGGCTCCCATAATGCTCAGTTTTACCCGCAAGTCAGAACCGTTAGTTGTATTTTTTTATTTTCTGGCATTCTGTACAAATGCGTAGTTATCTTTAACATATGCACAATTAATTTGAACAATCACACAGGCACCTTAAACAAATGCGCAGTTACCTTGAACAAATGCGGAGGAAACTTGAACAAATGCACAGTTTGATCCCTTTACATACTTTAATTTCTTTTACTTTAAGTTATACTTGTATAAAGGGTTTAGGTACCTTCTGGGATGATTGGGATAGGTTTCAGATTCATGGGAGTTAAGATGCAATTTCTAGTTTTGAGATTTCTTAAAAATTCAGACTTAGCCAAATTTCAGCCATATGAGATTTCCTTTCACTTTTGAAATAAGCTATGAAATGTTGTGTAAATGC
>MU224899.1:3174805-3208177 GCA_018584345.1 Thuja plicata
CATTTAACATTTCACTTATTTCCCATCTTTTGAAAATAGCCATACGAACTATAACTTTCTGAAAACCATTCGCCATAACAAATAAATTAATTCAATTATTTGGAAAATAATTTCGCCATTTTTTAATTAAAAAGGTATCGGTTATTAAAATATTCGCCAACCAATATCCATATTTCAAAACATAATTCGCCATCAATATTAATAATTTTTTTAAAAACAAAAATTATAATCGCCATTATTTTATAAAAATTGGCTAAACTATTAAAAAATTCGCCACCAAATATCAATTGATTGACGCAGAATTCGCCAACACTATTAAATTTTTTTCACCCAAATGACATGTGATTCGCCACAATTTTATAATTTTTGGGAGGGGGGGGTTCCTTAAAGTTATCCCTGCCATAGTTCTCTTTCTATGTCCCATATTTTGGTCCTCTCTAGATGAGCATGTCATACTCCATTGAGTTGGAATTACCTACAAGATCATGTTACTTTGGGTCCTTGGACGCTTCAATAAATGGAGCAGTAGGTATTTTGGATTAGAGACTACTCAAGACTAAAAAATAAGTATGTTTAAGCCCATAGGTTAGAGTGTTGCTTCTTGGTGGGTGACCACGTGTTCTTAAAAATTCTCCCATCGAAAATCCCCATTAATTATATGAAAGACTGTAAGTTGGCCCAATATTTTATTGGAACTTTTGAGATCCTTGAGAGAAGTGATCTTGTTTCATATTGCCTTTCTTTTCCACCTAAGCTATCATGCATCCGTGATGTATTCTATTTTTCAGTGCTCATACAATATATTCCTAATGTGATCCATGTTCTTGACTAAGATGCCCAGTAGATTGAGGACAGGTAGCTTTGTTTGGAACTCATGATCACTCCTCAAAATCAGAGATTAAGTGTCAATGGTCGATGCATGGATAAAGTAAGGGTCCAATGAGTCTGAATGATGACACTTCGGTTACCTGGGAGGATGTCCATGGTTGATAAATTTTATTTTTATGATGAGATGGATATATGATGACATATTGATTGTGCTTATGATGATGTGTTTATACTATGGTGCATTGATTATATTTATGGTGATTTGTTCATTTTTAGTATGCATTGATGATATTGTTGTCATAGACACCTAAATTTTATTAATAATTTTAATTGAATTTAGTCATCTTAATCACATTATTTTTTAAATAATTATGAATTATTTAATTATTTAATGTTATCTTTCTATCCAAATTAATATAATGAATTAATTATAGTCTGATTAATTAAATGGTAAGTCATACCCATTTAATCAACTCCTATCAATTTAAATAAATATGGGGTTCACCACTTAGAGTGTTGGTTAAGTGGTGGTGTTGTTGTCCACACCCAAGTTCAAATATCAGCTTTGTAATAAGGGGATGAGGTCCCCGATTTGTGTCCTCACTAATTCATAGCTCCAGTTTAAAAATATTTCAAATGGAGCTGGAGGGCGTATCATTCCAACATCACCGGTCACGTTAATTTTTTTTACCAGACATATTATTATTATATATATATATATACTTATTTATTTTAATTATTTCATAAATCCCCAACTTCCTCCACTTGGAATTAAATAAAAATATTTAATCTCATTTCATCACATGGATCATAACATTAACCCTCATCTAAGTAACCCATGCTTCCAACCACTCCTCTCACTTTCCTACTATTTTTAATCATCACATCCCCTTCCTAATCATTTCCACATTCCTAGTAAAATAGGGTTGGCCTCCAAATTCAACTCTTGTCCATGTCAACCTTAAATGCACAAACTCCATGTGTAAGGACCCACACAAGTCCCTTACTATGGGGAAGAAAATAATGCACCTAAAAAGAGGTCAGTTAAAACCTCAAAAGATACACAATTTTCTTAGACCACCTCACATTTCTAGCTAGGAGTTATAGGGAGATCAGATGCAAGATGAAGAAAGAAACTTGGTTATCTTGATGTGACTAGATATTGATTGAATTTATTGAGCATAAATTGAGTGATTATGTGTAAGTGTCAAAATGAAACTAAGCTAATCAAATGCAAATAACTTTAAAAAATAAATTGATTAAAGTGTTTTAATCATGAAAAGTGAAGAAACCAACTAAAGGAGTTAAACCCTAATCTCCATAAGCTCACTCCCTCAGAAAGATACGTGGCCCAAGGACTATAACATGACTGATGGACACCAGTGTGCCACAATGGTGTCTTGCATGAATAGAGTATGGACTTAGCAAGAATGAAATAAGAGATGAAAAATAGAATACTAGTCTATGAAAGCACATGAAGGACATATGAAGAGAACATGTTCCAAGTAAAATGAACTAATCTAGTTGTATGAAATGAATGAAATGACAATGGAGTAAAATTATTATGATTCTAATATGAAAATAACTATTTTATGATTGTTTATGAGTAAAATGAAAAGAAGAAAAAAGATAGAGGCAATAACAGGTAATTTGACAGTTGGTAATGTGTTCCAGCTGGAGCTTTTGAATCCATGAACTCACAATAGAAGCCTACACTTATACAGAGAGTAAAAATGGTTATGGTTGTAAAGATGTTTTCCTTAGACAAACCCCCACTTTTGTGTTTCCACCTCCATAGACAGTTGTCAGACATGATAGTTTCGGTGATAGATAATTGAATAAGAGAGATCAACAATAATGAAATAAAATAGAAATGTGATAACAACAACAATATGCTCAAAGAAACAATGAGGATATGAATTATACTCCAAAATGGAGGTAGAGAGATTCAGATGTGAAAAATAGATCCAAGTACAAGAGCTTGGGTTATCCAATAAAGGAGGAACCTACAAGAAAAATGGTGTATGGAGCCAAAGGTGGTCAAAGAATGGTGGTGTGAGAGATAGAAGACCATGTGAGATCACCCAAAAGATGTAAAGTGAAAGAAATAATATTGTATGAATGTTCAAGAGATCCAAATGCATGCAAGAAGAGGGTATTTGGTAGACTCAAATATAATCCACATAGGGGAAGCCATCATTCTGAGCTTTACATTCATTGGGTGGCATATTTTTAACCACCTTCACATCTGTATATTTGCAGATGAGAGCATGTAGTGTAGATGTCTCTACGATGCACACATATCCAAAACTATTAGGGGCTTCATTGTGGTAATTTTGACTTGGGTGATGAGTTGTTCGATGACAAGGATAAAGGGGGTGATGGTATTTTGCATCTCAAGATAAAGTGGACAAAATGAAAGAATGACATTTTATACAGAGGTGTAAAATTTATGCCATTACATTTTTACCCCACTTTAGTGAGAATATCATCTTTATGAGAAATGTGAAGCTAAAGTAAGGAGTTTATTACCTGACATACCTACAATAATTAGTCTTGTGGAGTTCCCCTAGCTAGGAATTCCTGATTTGACACTGAGATAAATCTAGCATACACACTACAAACGAGCATGCTAACTGATGAAGACAACCTTTGATAAGGGAACATTGATAGTACATTGATATGGCTGGAAAGTTGTGTTATGCCAAGTCATATGATAGGGAAATTTTTAATAAGCTTCAACATGTACAGAGAATGTTAGATATGCATGTGATAGGGATACTTTTAATGGTACACTGACATGTGTACCATTGAGCTATATAGGAATGTGATAGTGTGGTTAGACACAGTGCACTGACACATGTAGTGTTAAGCTAGATAGGCATGTGATAGAAAAACTTAAGATCATTTTTAATACACATAGTGTTAATCTAGATAGGTGTATGATAGGTCAATACCGAGACATAGATTAGTGGTTTAGTCCCCTTGAAGGCAGATGATGCTGAATTTTGAAAACAATATTGTGAGAAAACTTGTGATGTATAGACATTAGATAAAACAAGAACAAATACATGCATATAACACAACCCTCCCTTGGGATAGAGTATTTTTCTTAGAGGGGAGCATAGAACATTCCAAGGAAGGAAAAATATGAGGTGGCATAGTAGCATACAATATGTTTTCATGGAATGTCACTTCCTGATGGGTGACACATGTTTCCACAACATCTTGCACAAGGACAGGGGGATCCAAGGGTTTGGCATCAGAACCTAGAAGTGTAGACAAACATGTATTCTCAAGGGAAATTTTATCACAGAAAACCTAGTCTTGGATCTAAAGAAAGACACATGAATAAAAAAATAAAACCAAAAATTTAGGTCAACATGGAAGGGATGCCTAAATGCCCCCAACACTTTGCATCATCCCCAAATATCAAAAATAAAGATTATGACAAATAGAATAAATAGACAATAGATAGAAGTGCACGATAGAAAACCTCCCATTTCTAGGTACCAATGGAGTACAAGGGTCCTTTAAGAGGGAACAACATTAAAATACAAACATTGGGAAAAACATACAGACACACTCTAGTCTACATATGTAGACATAGGTACGGTCTTCACAAGTCATCCATCAACATATCGTTGTCCTTTCAATCTTGATCATATGTGGAGGGAGGTTGAAATTGAAATGGTACATCTATTAAGGCACCCCTAGGCACCTCACCAATAGTTAAGGTCAAATATGAAGCACATAATAGGTCCTCATCCAAGGGGTCCACTGTGGTGAGTGAGAGGGATCATGTGAAGATCCTTGTCAATGTTGGAATATCCTCAATGAATTGAAAATATAAGCATCAATGCTTGCAGGTGTTCCCTGTGGAGGTTCAGATGAAGAGGCATCCCCATCAACCTCTGTGAAAGGGGTAGAGATGAACTAAGGAGAAGTCAAATATTTCTTCATTGTAAGAACACAAACAAAAAGAGGGTCTGATAGAGAAGATCTGCGATGCCTAAACTTCAGAATTGGGTCTTGCCTGAACTTGTGCTTGAAGGATGGAGGTGAATCTCTCTGATCTAATGTAGTTGGATTTAGGATGTATAGGAAGTTGGCATTGTGATGAGAGTATGGAGAAGAGATAGGATGAGTGGGAATGATTGTTGGAAATCTTGTGATTGAGAGGGGGGTGAATTAGTACAAATAGGTATTAACCTAATTTAACCACCAATTTTATTAACTGCACTAGCAAATTCCAAACCACAAAGCATATGAATGAAGTAAAAAAATAATAGTAAAAAATATCAAGCGTCCACAACTCAAAAAAACATAAAACAAGTATTTTATTATGGAAACCCTTGTTAGAGGGGAAAAACCACGGTGGGGATGACACCCACAAGCCCAATACTGCAGTAAATGAGTTTTCCCTGTTAGGAGCTACAAATACCCTTTCTAAGGGTTCACCATATTAAGAGTGATTCACACACTGTTAGGAGTAAAAACATATCAACTATGATCTACCTCTCTAGAATATTTCAAACCTCAAATAAGAAGCTACCCCGTTAAAGGATTTACAAATAAGAACCTGATAAAGTTCACCCTGTTAGAGGATTTGACCTGCTGCAACTATTAGGGAATAACAAGATTGTTGATCTATAGAATGGCACTGGTTTCCTATCACATCCTTTCAGCTCCTTTTCTTCCTCACACTTTACTAATCTCTGCTCCTTCAATTCATGACTGCCCAACCTAAAAATATGATCGCAACCCTAAATCAAAAAAATGTGTGCCTCTTAAATAGACTGTCATTAGGTCACAAAAGACCTATAACTTTTCACCATAGTCAGCTCAAAATATTATCCAACCTCCTTTAAACCAAATTTAACAACATCCAATATGTCATCCTTAAACGTATTACCAATATTTAAAATTAATATGTCAGCCTCAAATCCACTTCCTTAATCAAATTAAAATGAAACTTTGATTAGTGATCATATAGGTAAACTACCTTCACACTCAAAACACAATTCAATCAAAACTATGAAATAAATTAATATGGTTGGAGTCATATATTCCTTATACCATATACATAGTTCATCTATGATCTCAACATATGAATCTTTCCTCAACTCGAACACTACCACAATCTATCTAATATTGTTCTTCCTAAACACCAATCAACATACATAGTTGATCTTTCCTTTACCAACCATGTATAGTTCTTACTGATCACTGTAATCATGATAAATGAATACATTTCTATCAAGAAAAACCAATTATTCATCCACTCATGACCACTTTTCATATCACCTTCAAAACTTGTCATAATGTCAACAATCTACCCCTTTGGAATTGATGGCAAAAACTTATGTTAACTATCTCAAAAATATTACATATTCAAACATACTCCTCAAATCATACTCCCCCTTAAATTATGCATGCTATCATATCTATCTCTATCTCTATCTCTCACATCTATGCATTTTACATACACATCATTACATCATTCTCCCATATAATACATTACACATCATTCTCCCTTTTTTTGTCAACAATGACAAAGGATTATAAGTACTTACCAGAATTATATTTTGTCAAACATTTCATTGAAATTGATATTCATTGAATTCAGGGATGTTTCCCATTTCTCTATTAAGTTTTCCATAGATAAAATATGTCCATGTATAACCAATGTTGTGTCATCCATATCATCAAAAGTGCTCACCTCTTGTAGACTTATTATTGTTTCTGCATCTCTCACATGATGTTGCATGAGATCCATAATAGGAGCTAGACAGGTCTGCAACTCCATAAGTGATATAATTTTATTGTCTTTCTCTACTTGAAACTTCTTCATGTTGTATGAAATCATTTTCATCGTAGCAATGTATGTTGAAACTAACTACTTAGAGGATCAAAGTTTGTAACCAAATCATCATGTTCCTGTTTAGCTTCCTCTCTCTTCTTCTCTAGATCATGTGTAATATATGTAACCTTGGAAACCTTTGCAAGTATCTTTCCTACCTCCTGTATATTTTCCTTCATTTTATTCACTAGAACTACAAGTGACTCTTTTTCTACTATTATGGTCTCTTTCAACTTGTCAGCTTGTTGTTTCTCATATTCTTTCATTGCTAACTTCATAGGTGCATTCTCCAAGTTGGTACTTGATCATAAAAAACCTTGACCAATATACCCAAATGATCAATAAGATTATATTGTTTGTCATATGTCACCTTAGGTACTAAATTACTAATGATGTTTCTGGCTCCTTTTAGTATTCTAGCCTTCTTTTTCTTTCCCTTCAATTTTTCCCTTGTTGCTTTCTCCTTGAGTTTATCAGACATTTTCAATAGTTCTTTAGGGCTCATCTGAGTAATATCAATAGTTTTTTTCATTTCTTCATCTTTAGATTCTTCTGCATCTTCTTCAGAACTAGTTGTATCCTTTTTTTCTATTCTTCACTCTGCTACCTTTATCGGATAGATTTAGGTTTCTCAATAATTTGTATATGTTCATCATCCTTATGACCTATCTCTTTCTCAATAATTTGTATCAGGATATCAGAGATAATATTATCTATGACATCATTAATCTCTTCATTTTCTCTTTCTTGTGCTTTTCTTTCCTCTTCAACTGATTTGACTTTAGCAACAATCTCAAACTTCACAAATTTTGTCAATAAATCCACTGTCTCATTTCTTACCAATTGAGTATCTCCAATAAGAATTCTTGTATCTTTGTTCCTTGTCTTAGATTCTTCCCTCATTGCTTCAACTATCAACTCTATCTATTTGGTAGAAAATTCAGGTTGCAAAAGTGTAAGTTCTTGTTCCATCATTACTCTTTTAATCTTTAAAGCTTCTCTCCATCTTTTGTTAACTGCATTGAACAGTTCTTTGGGTACAAGTTTGTATAGTTTACTAGGTGATTTTCAAAAAGTGTGTAAAATTTTTATAACTAAATCTTCAATCTTTCTTTTCTCTTCATTGTCAAAATTTTCACAGTGAGTCCACACGTCTATCATATTTTTATGTTCCTTAATATCTTTAACAATGTTCTCAAGAATGATAGTATTGTCAATTTTATCATTTTACTCAGCAATAGAATTTTTCTCAAACTCAATTTTGACCTTTTCTTCTTCAAAATTTTCTTTACCTCCCTTCTTACCTTTTGATTCTTTATAACTTGATGTCTTTGTTTTCTTTCTTCCATAAGCTCTCTGAATACTCTTGGGTGTCTCCTTTTTTTACTTAGTCTTAATAGGAGTGAAGGAAGTAGATGTTGATTTTTTCAGTACTCAAATCCTTGTAACTATTTAAGGTATAACCTCTTCTACTTCAACTTCAGTATCCTTGGATCCTCCAGTAGATGTTCCTTCTTCCTCACTCTCCATTTTCTTTCTAATTTTTATCATCATTTCAGGTGTAATTCCACTCATTTTGGCTAGATTGTCAACTTGTTTTATGATCTTTCTTTCTATTATAGGTGCTCTCAATTCATTGTGAATTTTCAATGATGACCCTTCATAAGTTCCAAACCTAGGTGTTGAAGTATCAATTGGTTTAGAAAATAGAACATCAGCATGAATAGTGACTAGATCACCATCAACTTAATAAACCATAGAAGGTATCCAACATGTTCTAGGTTTCACTTCTTGCAACATACATGTATTTGTATCTACTAGAAAACATATATCATCTCTATACTTCTCAACAATACCAGTTGGGATTCTCTCTTTTAAGTGCATTTTTCTTTGAAAATATTTAAAGTAACCCCACATAACCAAGTTAAATTTTTTTCCTAAAGTCCTTAAGCATTGCTTAATCTGCATTACTATCGGTCTATCCTTTGACCATGTAATAAACCTATTCTAGGAAAATGATTATGTAAGTAAAAGAACATACAAGGAGTGATCCATGTTTGAATGACTGCTTCTTATCTTCCTTGATCTTCTCCATATTCACAAAAAATTGACTCCTTGACATCTCACAAAGATCATATTTTGCATCTTCCTTCACCATTTTGTATGCAACATGAATAGCTCCACCAGGTACACTGTTCAACTGACTAGAATAATATACTTTGTATCCTATCACCATTGAAGTGAACCTCACTTCCTTGTGAGTAATATCATTGATAGTCATGGCTCGGTGATCCTATTTGGATTTGGTTAAACCAATAACCAAATTTACAAAAATAGTTTGTAGAGTAGGTGCTTCACTAGTCATACAAAATCTAGTAACTCTATTTATTAACTCTTTTGAAATCTTGTGAGGCTTGTCCAGCCAAATAAATTTATCATGTACTCTTCTCAAAACATATCTTATCCATTCTGGATGAAACTCGTAAGGTATCTCAGTAGCATAAGTGAAACCTTTTTGAACCAAATGCATATTCTCGTCTTTTACCTTCACATCATTGCTCAAAGTAAGGAATTCATTATAGATGTCATCATCTCCAAGTTCTTCCAATTTGTAGTGAATGAAAAAATAAATATCTTTAGTTAAAAATACACCATAGGGTATCAAAGATAGGGCACCCATTGGATCATTTTCATTTTCCTTTATCGTTTGTAACTTGAATAAGTCTTGGCTCATCAATGATGTCGACCAAAACTGGAGTATCCATAATGTTAACAATTAACAACAACAACAACAACAACAACAAGGATTCCTTTAAGGATATTTTCAGTTCAATCTATAACCTGGACATCACCGATTAGTGTTTCCTATGCAAAATACTAGTCCACAAACACAAATAATTCTTGCTATGGAATGTAACCAAATTTTCTTTAGTAAACTTTGTTAGAATGAAAAGTGATAAAAGAGTTTAATTTCTCATATTTATAACTTTTGAGAATGTATTCATTAGACATCACAGTAAAATGGTGCTTTCCACTGACCACAACGGTTAAAACATAACACTCATTATGTGCACACAAATAATTTATCTTTACTAACCATCATTAACTCACAAATAGGCATCTCAAAATACATATGAATCTTACCACTCATGAAGTTAAGGGATAGGTCTTTGACTGTTGTAATCATATGACCACTGGTTGTTGATTCTCACCTTGCGCTCATTAGCTCTATGTCCAAATTTTTTACAATAGTAACAAAATCAATGAAATGTATTAGGTCTAGCATAGGAGTTTTTTGATCTAGCAGTAGAACCTTTAGGTCTAACATTTGGACCAATCGGCTTAAACCAAATTATACTAGTAGTGTGACCTTCCTTATGGAAATTAAAACATACCAATTTATATCTTCTCTTACCATCATTATTTTTCACCTTGGGTGTTGATTTTCTTTTTGCGTTAACGTCCTTGGTGCCATAATATTCACCAGTTTCAAAGTTTGTAAAACCTAAACTTTGTTTCTCTCCATTCATCCTCTGTCTTCAAAGTTGTTCATCAAGTTTAACATAACTCTTTCCAAATTCATCCAGTAGATCATTTGAATCTTTAAACTCTTCTTTTAGCTTTTCATTCTCTTTCTTTATCCTTTCATTCTCTCTTTCAATATCAACTTTATCTTCATCTGTATCATGTAAGTGTTCCTTCAATGTAGCAACCTCTTTCTCTGATCTAAATAGTTGCTCAAAATTTTTTGTTAGGGTTTCAACTTTAACCTTTAGGACATCTTCAATGATTTTCTTGGCATTATCAACAACCCTTCTTATTTCAAGTTCTTCAACCATCCTGGCAGACTGAATTTCAAGCTCTCTTTTTAGATTTTCCACTTCACTTTTGAGTCTACTACTTTTATCCATTAGATCTACAAGTTCTTCCTATGATTCTTTAGATAAACTACCTTCAGACAGATGTTCAATATAGTCTTGACTTTCACTCAACTGCTCAAAAATATCTCTTCTCTTAGCAAGGGAATGCCTCATATTTTTCTTGAGTTCATTGATAACTTTTATTTCATCCTCAAGTTGATTTTCATACTTGTATCTATCTATGTTGACTTATAGGGATCTTTTCATAAAGTGGTTAGGATTAATATCAGGAGGACCAATGTTCTCTGATACTAATTGTTGGAAATATTGTGACTAAGAGGGGGGGATGAATTAGTATAAATAGGTATTGACCTAATTCAACCACCAATCTGATTAACTAAACTAGAAAGTTCCAAACCACAAAGCATATGAATGAAGTTACCAAATAATAGTTAACAATATCAAGCATCCACAACTTAAACACACATAACACAAGTATTTTATTGTGGAAAACCTTGTTAGAAGGAAAAAATCCATGGTGGGGATGATACCCACAAGCCCAATAATATAGTAAATGAGTTTGCCTTGTTAGGAGCTAAAATATCCTTTCTAAGGGATCACCCTGTTAGAAGTGATTAGTACATAGCTAGAAGAACAAATAGATCAGCTATGATCTACCTCGCTTGAGGATTTCAAACCTCAACTAAGAAGCTACCCTGTTAAAGGAAATAAAAATAAGAAACTGATAAAGTTCACCCTGTTAGAGGATTTGACCTGTTGTAACTATTAGGGAACAACAAGATTATTGATCTATAGAATGGCATTGGTTTTCTGTTAGAACCTTTAAGCTCATTTCCTTTTTAATGCTATAATGATCTCTGATCCTTCAATTCATGACCTCCCAACCTGAAAATATGATTGCATCCCTAAATCAAAGAATTTTGTGCCCCTTATATAGACTATAATTAGGTCAAAAAAGACCTAGAACTTTCCACCATAGTCGGCTGAAAACATTAGCCAACCTCCTCAAAATCAGTGTCAACAACATCCAATATGTCATCCTTAAACATATTAATAATATTTAAAACTAATACATCAGCCTAAAATCCACTGCCTTAATCAAATTAAATTGAAACTTTGATCGGTGATTAGATAGGTAAACTTTCTTCACACTCAAAACATAATTCATTCAAAACTGTGAAATAAACTGTTGCAGTTGAAATCATAGATTCCTCATACTATATACATATTGTATCTCTGATAAGAACATATGAATCTTTCCTCAACTCGACCACTACCACAACCTGTCTAATATTGTTCTTCCTGAACACCAGTCAACATACGTAGTTTATCTTTCATTTATTGATCATGTACAGTTATTACCGATCACTATAATCATGATAACTAAATACATTTCCATCAAGGACAACCAATTATGCATCCACTCATGACTGCTCTTCATATCATCTCCAAAACTTATCATAATTCCAACAATGACTACACAAGAGATAAATTGCATGTGAAACATGTTTACAATCTTGGAGAAAGGAGGGATATCAAGCAACATGGTGATCAGCAGTGGTTCCTATAATGAAGAGATAAACACTTGGACCCACTTAGCATGAGGTAAAATGGTCACTCCTAATACAGGGGAAGCATGAAGAAGGTGGAATATGGGTGACGGGATGGGGAAGAAGGAGAAGATCTGGAAGAAGATAAAGAGGTGGAAAAAATAGGCTCAAAGGATGCATTTTTGGTCATCATAGAGGCCTCACTAACTAAGGCCCTCTCTCATTGATGATTCTTATGCTTGCATGTAAGCTAATTACAATACATATGTAGACCCAACTAAGAAGGTTGTGGGGAAGAGGCGTCATCGTGATCCATAGGAGAAGTCATCGGTGTCATGGCTGACAATAAAGGAGGCCCAATAGATGGAGTAGGAGGTGGGGCTGACACAGGAGGTACCAGAGGCTCAGTCAAGGGAAACCTTCCCTTTTTTCCCTATGGGCAGCTGGGGGAACAAATGGTGACCTCGAAGGCTAGGTCACCTACATCAAAGGAGATTGTTCAATCTTGTGATCCTTCTTTCCTTGACCATAAGTGGTAGGATGAGGAATATCTAGGATTATGGGGATGATGGGAGGTGGATGCACCTTAGTCTTAGGAAACATAGGTTCCTTTCATTTGTCCACATGTAATGTACACACAGGAACTAAAGACACCATGTGAGGTTGCATAAAATTTTGTGGATGAAGGGGTTTCTCATGGGGCATGCACTTCCCCTGAGCCCCTGACAAATAAGGAGAAGAGGAGGAGGAACACTAAGCCTCATGAGAAGGGGAGACACCTAAAGATGCTACAAAATACAAGCTCATTTCCCCAACCTTATATGTTTGGTATACAAGAAACATAACATATTGTCAGGGGCGTATGACCCTTATTGGAGTAGGCAAAAAATGATAAAGAGTGAAGCCCCTACAGGACACTAAGGAATGATATCTAGTATCCTAGATAGTATGGATAGTCCCTTCATGTGGGAGCTTTAGACATGTTTGGATTAACAAAGGGATGACTCCCATGGAGGTCATCCAGGGGATACCTAGCTTGACCCTGAACAAGTTTAATTTGGGAATCACCATGAAGGTTGAGAAGATCACCTTGGGTCCCACCTGAATAGTCAATGTGGTCGATGCCAAGGGTGGAAATGAAATTCCATCACACATACAGATGGTAATATTACACTCATCATACTTTCTCTAGTTCTAGCCATTCACAAAGAGGACTTCCTCTGTGATTATGTCAACTTAGCACGAGGGGTCCACTAAGACACCCTTGATAGCGATGGAATTGATAGAGGTCAAGATATATAAGGTCATAGGCTCTACATTGTAGGGCTCATCCACAAGGGTGAAAGAGAGTCATTTCGGGCACCCTCTGGGATTGCGGGAAAATTAGAGTGATGGTACCATGTTTGCAATGTAATGGTCACAATACCTTTGAGAGGTTTCTTTTTCACACTGAGATCACCAAAATGTGGAGAAGAAAATAATGCACCTACTGAGAGGTTGATTAAAACCTCAAGTGATACAAAATTTTCTTGCACCACCTCACATTGCTAGATAGGAGTTCTACGGGCTAGATCAGGTACAAGATGAAGGAAAAAACTCGGTTATCTTGATATGACTAGATGTTGATTGGATTTATTGAGTATTAATTGAGAAATTATGTATAAGTTTCCAAATATAGCTAAGCTATCAAATGCAAATAGCTTAAACATATAATATGATTAAATTATTTTGATTATGGAAATTAAAGAACATAAATAAAGGAGTTAAACACTGAGCTCTCTAATCTCATTGCCTTGGATAGATGCATGGCCTAAGGAATATAATGCGATTGATGGACACGAGCGTGTTGTTTTGGTGTCTCATATGAGCGGAGTACGGACTTAGTAGGAATGAAATAAGAGATGCAAAGCATAATACTAGTCCATGAAAGCACAAGAAGGACACATGAACATAATGTGTTCCAAGTGAAATGAGCTATTCTAGTTGTATGAAATGAAAGGAATAATAATGGAGTAAACAAATTATGATTCTAATAACTATTTTATGAGTGTTTATGAGTAAAATGAAAAGGAGAAAAAGGATAGAGACAATGACACCTGATCTGATGGTTAGTAATGTGTTTAGACATGAGATTTCAAATCCATAAACTCATAATAGAAGCCTACATATGCATAGAGAGGGAAAATATTTATGGCTATAAAGAGCCTCTCCTTAGTCAAATCCCTGCTTTGGTATTTTCACCTCCATGAAAAGTCATTAGACATGATAGTTTCAGTGATAGATAACTAAATAAGAGAGTTGGAAATAATGAAATTAAATATAAATGTGATAAGAACAACACTATTATAAAAGACACAATTATTATATGACGTAAAGTCCCCAATAGAGGTAGAGAGCTTCGGATGTGTGAAATACAGACAAGTACAAGAGCTTGGGTTATCCAATGAAGGAGGAACCTACAAGAAAAATGGTGTATAGAGCCAAAGATGGTAAAATAATGGTGGTGTGAGAGCTAGAATACTATGTGAGAATACCCAAAATTTGTAGAGTGCAAGAGAGAAGATTTTATGAATATTCAAGAGAGCCAAATTCATGCAAGAAGGGGGTATTTCATAGACTCAAATATAATCCGTGCAAGGGAATCCATAATTCTAGATATTAAATTCTTAGGTTGGCATATTTTTAACACTCTAATAGTCACCTACACATCTACATATTTGCGGATGAGAGTGTGTCGTGCAAATGTCTCCACAACATGCACGTGTCAAAAATCGTTAGGAGCTTCATTGCAGGAATTTTGAGCTAGGTGTTAAATAAATCAGAGGGGGGTGAATCAATTAGAATCAGTTTCCTCACAAATTATCCTACAATCCCAAATTTCTTCTAATGTATACCAAAACAAATTCAATCATTTAAAACTTGACTCTATGAAAATATATTTTGTAAACTTAAACTTTCATCAATAGTGTTTACTGAGTGTCAGTAAATTAATACTGTGATTATCGATCTAGGTCAATAAAATAAAGTGTAAAGTAAAATAACAATCCACAACATTCATGCACATTGACACATATATTTTTAACATGGAAACCATGCTAAGGGAAAAACAACCTGGGACCGGTAACCCAAAATATTTTCACTCTTCCAAAGTGAGCTCGGTGAATCTAGAAGTATAGTTAGAAAATGGAAGCACTTCCATTATGGACTAGTTTATCCTTCCAATTAAGTGGTTTGGGGTCATTTCAAGTGCCTTGAATGGTTCTCTGACTTGGATTTGGCTTTCCCCCCTGTTCTGCCCCATTTCCCACTTTTCTCCGGCCTCTTTCTGGCATACTAATTAAACTGCAAAACTGAGATTTTTGACCTTAGGGTCAAAATCAACCTTTCTAGGTCAAGGTAGACCTCAAAATTTACCTAGGTAAAGGTCAATCACAACCTTGACCTAGGTCATAATTGACCTTTTTTTGGCCCAAGGTCCATATTTCAAGTTTCCATGGTTTTCAGATGTCGGGCTTCAGAAAGATTTAATTCCCACTTCCAGGTCGGCTATTTTGGTCTTTGGAGCAATGATTCTTAAATTATATTTAATATAGGTCCACTTCTAGGGATATAGGTCTAATTAGAATTTAATTATCCTATGTAGGCCTCTCTAGAAGATTGTGCCCTAGATTCATATATAATGAAGCCTTCTCCTCTCATTTTCTCTAATAATCCAAGGCACAAGAAGTAATTTCATCCATAAAACTCTATTCATGATCTATTGAAGAAAGCATCTACTATCAATCATTCAAGAACTCAAATACATTCAAGCACTCAATTCATCAAGGAGATCCATTGGTAGCCATTGAAGGATTCAATCTCTATGGATCCCTCTCGTTGAAGATTTCTCCATTCACATCTATGCAAGCCTCTTCCTATTCCAAGATCCATTCAAGCTTGGTGTTGAATATCTACAAGAAATTGATTTGAGACATACTACATCTTACATTCTACATTCTATATTCTTTTGGAGCATACATACTTGTGGATCCACATATTCAAATCTGCCACAAGGATTTCTATACAAACAACGTGAATTTGTTCATTTACTTTGTTTACTTATGCAATTTCCATTCAATTATAAGGTTAATTCCAAAACTAGGGTTTGACCAAGGAAAACCCCTTCCCCCAACAAACAAACCATTTTTCTTGCACAGACAGGTTCGGAATAGCGAATTGAAGTGCAGATCCAGATACCCTTTTTGGAAAACTTTCAGGATCTAAAAATCGATTTGCTCTCAGAGATTTTGTAGGTCAATTCTTCCCTAGTTTGGAATTGGAAATTCTAGGTCAATGGTGACATTGACTTGAGGGTCAAAATCGGAACTATGCCAGATCAAAAAAATATTTCTAGGTTTTGTTCGTCTCTTCGTTTCTATTCCAGATTCGGTTGGAGATTTTCCAAAAACACAGTGCAGACCCCTGAAAACAACATTCTTCAGATCTGTAACATTTTGAATTTAGTACTTTTCTCCTATTCATTTCAATTAAATTTCTTAATCTTTCTAAATCTATCACACATTCTTTTCTATAAAATGGAATCTAAGGTCTTCCTCTTTACTCTCATTTCCAATCGATTGATTCATTTATGCATTGATCCTTCCTTTGGGGTTAATCAATTTGGATCCCTCCTTTATATATTTGAGGTTAAAAGGAACATCATATTTTCCCATTTCATTTCAATGAACATTCTAATTTCAAATGTAACAACATCCATTTCATATCCCACATTCGATAATCCTATTTCTTATGTTACATTTTGGTGAACCCGCGATAAAAAAATATTTCTTTTTTTGGTGTTAGATTTTAGATCTTAGATGCATTTAAAATTATATTTCTTTTATGCTCTTGCATTTATATATCAAAAATAAAAAATCACAACATTTCTTTAAAAATACAAAAACATTTACATTTTTCATGCTTATAGATTTCATTTGAATGTATTTGGATATATTTAAATCTATTTTCTATGCATTTCTTTATTCATTATCATGTTGCACAAGTTGTTTCAAGTGTTTTCCAAACATCCTTCTATAACTTTTGGGATTAAACAACATCATCCTCTTACCTTACCATTGCATGGTGTTACACCTAGAAAGACTTTATTTAGTGTGTGTGATGTTGCTTTGTCCTCTCTTGTATGACCTTGTAAGGATATATTAGAGAAAGAAGATGACTTTAATCTTTCTCTCTATCATATTTCTCTTTATAGAGATGAGTTGGGGATTGATTTTAATTCTTCTCCTAATATATTTATTTTCTATGAGCCTACTTTATAATATAATTTACCTTATTTCCCCATTAGGGATCAAGCTTTAGTGATTTATGGCACTCCTACAATGTGCTTTATTGATAGGGATGATAATCCTCCTATTTGGGATGAACCTTTGGGTTTGGATATTGATTACTCTTTTCCTCATGAAGCCATTGTCAATGATCATCCTATTTGGGATGAACCCTTGGATAAAGACATTGATTTATCCCCTCCTCTTGAAGAAGCTTTGATACAAGAGGGTGATTTATTAATGGATGACATATTCATACATGATGGTGACTCTTTTTCTAAAACACACTCCCCTTATGCAGACATTTTAGAGAAATAAGAAGACATTATAGATACTTTATCTCCATTTGGGATTCCTTCTAGTGATGAGGCATTGGTAGAGAATGATATGAATTCCATTAATTCTCTCCCTCTTAGTGATGATCTTATGGAGAATCAATATCCTACCTCATCTCCTCCTAGGATGTATTCTTTGATTCCTTCTTGTGAACCTATTTGTAGTGTGGAGACAACTAACATGGTTTATCCAAAACCCTTGTTGACTATCAAAGGTTGTCCTCGCATTACTATCAAAGGTAAACCTATGGAATCTTTAGAGTATTTCAATGATCAATATTTGATATCTCACATTTATCGTACAAGGAATAAACCTCAACCTAATCCGATGGTTCCTACTTCTTTACCACTTTCTCAACCCATTCTTCCTCCTCCACCTCATCTTCCTAGCCAGGAGTATGATTTGATAAACCAATTACGCAATACCCCTGCCAAGATTTCTTTATAGGAGTTTCTTCAAACTTCACCTACCTACCATGAAGCCTTGAAAAAATCTCTAGAAACTCTTTCCACTCCACCTCCTAATCAAGAGAACATCAATGCCTTCTTACAGTGCATGCATGCTACCCTAGGTCCTCCTGACATTGTATTTACTCAAAATGATTTACCTTCTAAAGAAGTTCAAAATAAATATGATGCTCTTATGGTTTTTGTTACTATCAATAAGAATACCATTTGTAGGAACTTGATTGATAATTTATTTGGGATCAATATTTATAGCATGGACATGCTAAAAGCGATTAAAGCCGATCTTTCAACTATTCAACCTGACAATGCTCCTATACGTGGCTTTGATAACATTGATAAGAAAACTTTGTGCATCATTCACTTACCTATCAAAGTAGGTCTGGTCATCCTAAATAATCCTTTTCATGTTATGCCTAAACCTCTTAATTATAGCCTCCTTTTGGGTAGACCTTGGTTGCATGAGATGCATGTTGTTCCTTCCACCCTTCACCGTAAAGTCAAGTTTATTCACAACAACATGGTGTATACACTTCATGCAAAGGATGCGAAAAATCCTTGTTTGAATATTCGAACCCACAATACTCCTATTCCTAATAGTAATCCTTCTTCCTCTAATTCTCTTCCTTCAGATGATTGGGGAACCTTCAATTTTAATCCTGCCTTTATTGGAGAGTATAAGGTTTCTGATCTTGATTTTATGAAGCAACAAAGAGAGTTTGAACAATGAGATTTTGCTTCTACTTCTAATACCCTTCATAATAACTTTATCTCTGCTTCTACCCACTATGAATTTGTCAAACCTACTAATGATGGCATAGTGACTACTAAAGTTCCATTGACGCCTTCTGATATGGTCTTGGTTATCATTTACTAGTTAAACAAGGATTCCATGGTCAAGGATGCGGTAAGCATAAACATGGAATTCAAATTCCCTTACAGAATGGGGGGAATGAGCATTCTTATGGATTTAATCCTCAACAACACATAAATTTTACCAACATCTCAAATAACAATTCAAAACATGATGACCCTATGAAGGAATTTTACCAAGAAGTTCTTTTTCCTAAACTCCTTCGTGTTAAGATGATTTCTAGACCTAAATGCAAAAAAAACGTAGTCCATACTTGAAGACTCTTCCTTTTTGTTTTTATCATAGATTTCATGATCACTCTACTAATGAATTTCATGCTTTAAATTATAATATTAGGCAACTCATTAATAGTAAAGTTATTTATATATCATGTGACAATGAGTTGTGTTTTAATCCTATTTTCTCTAAATAAAATTTGTGTTCCTATTATGGAACTCCACATTATGTAAACAATGCTAGCCTAATCTTTGGGCTCGTTGTCTTTCATAGTGTTTTGAATGATATAATAGGTCCCCTTTCATCCTTGTTCCTACGCTTGGGGTTCAAGTATGCCATCTCCTTCTTTTATGTCTTTCTAGTATCCACTTTTCCCTTGGTTAAGCAGTATCTATCTATTATGTGATATCCAATCATACATCAAAATTTTGGTTTGCATAGAGGATCTATATCCTTGATTATAACCTATTTTTTTGTTTGACATTGGTTTTCCATGGTTGATAAATCTCTCACCTTTGAAAATGAATAGTGTGTTATCCCTCACAAGGGTTACTTTTTCACTTCTTGCATGATATCTCTTTGCATTCGTCCCTTCCATGGCCTCATAGGAGTTGTGACCTTCTTGGCTTGGAATGGGTGTTGTCTATAGACATTGTCTTGTTTTTTAAGAAGGATTTATCCTTGTTCTTTTATTTCCTTAACATGTCAAAATAGTATGTATTTTTTCCATCTTAAGGAGGGGGGCATATATATGGCCTCCCTCGTTCTATATTATGCATTTTTTTTCTAAAATTTTGTTTTGCAGTATGAAAAATCCTCTAAAGGTAACACACATAAGTTGCTAAATCCTAAAGAGATACCCATTCAATTAAAATTCAATATGATAAATCCTTGGAAGGTAATGCACATAAGTTTCTAAATCCTAAAGAGATACGTATTTTACAAATCTATTCCATGGCGATATAAGGATATGGATCCATGGGTACTTCATAAAAGCCATCAGAAGATGCACTACATACATGCACAAAGCTGCCAGATGGCACACAACTTTATGGGGTGACTATCAAGTGCTTTCTTGGTGGTCCATCCTATCCTTTTTATGGTTCACAGTGAGATACACACATCTCATTGGGCGAGGTAATCACATCCTCTCTCTTTGTCTCTTTGACTGGTGATATCTCTCTTATCGAGATCTTAGGGTTGATAAAGACTTAATTCCTTGGGGGCTTGAAGATTCCTTTTTCCCTTTTTATTTTAATAATATTATCTTTTCTTCATGATCTCCTTTACCAAGATTTTGCATCGAGTCCATACTCTTGCTAAAGTGGGGGCTAAATGTATAGTCAGAAAATGGAAGCATTTCCATTGTGGACTAGTTTAACCTTTTGAGTAAGTTTTTTTGGGTCATGTCAAGTGCCTTGAATGGGTCTCTAACTTGGATATGGATTTCCCCCATGTTCTATCCCATTTCCCACCTTTCTCTAGCCTGTTAATGGCATCCTAAACTGCAAAACTGAGATTTTTGACCTCAGGGTCAAAATTGACCTTTCTAGGTCAAGGTCGACCTTGAGCTTGACCTAGGTCAAGGTCGACCTTGACCTTGACCTAGGTCAAGGTCAACCTTGACCTTGACCTAGGTCAAAATTGACCTTTTTCTGGCCCAAGGTCTAGATTTCAAGGTTTTGGGGTTTTCGAATGTCCAGCTTCAGAAAGATTTAATTCCTGCTTTCGGGTCGATTGTTTCGATCTTCGGAGCAATGATTCTTAAATTATATTTAATATAGGTCCACTTCTATGGATATAGGTCTAATTGGAATTTAATTCTGCTATGTAGGCCTCTCTAGAAGATTGTGCCCTAGATTCATATATAAGGAAGCCTTCTCCTCTCATTTTCTCTAACAATCCAAAACACAAGAAGCAATTTTATCCATACAAACTCTATGCATGATCTATTGAAGAAAGAATCTACTATCAAGCATTCAAGCACTCAAATACATTCAAGCACTCAATTCATCAAGGAGATCCAATAGTAGCCATTGAAGGATTCAATCTCTGTAGAGCCCTCTTGTTGAAGATTTCTCCATTCACATCCATGAAATCCTCTTCCTATTCCAATATTCATTAAATCTTGGAGTTGAAGATCTACAAGAAATTGATTTGATACATCCTACATCCAAAATTCTACATTCTATATTATTTTGGAGCATACATACTTGTGGATCCATGGATTTGAATCTGCCACAAGGATTTCTATACAAACAAGGTGAATTTTTTCATTTACTTTGTGTACTTATGCAATTTCTATTCAATTATAAGGTTAATTCCACAACCCAAGTTTGACCAAGGAAAACCCCTCCCCCTAAGAAACAAACCATTTTTCTTCCAGGGATAGGTTTGGAACAATGAATTAGAGTGTAGATCTGGATACCCTTTTCAAAAAAATTTAGAGATCCAGACATAGATTTGTTGTTTAAGTTTTTGGAGGTCGATTCTGTCCTAGTTTAGAATCAAAAATTCTGGGTCAATGGTGACATTGACTTGAGGGTCAAATCAGAACTGTGCCAGATTGGAAAAAGATTTATGGATTTTATCCGTCTCTGCATTTTCCAGAAACTCAGTGCAGACCCCTGAAAATAGCATTCTTTAGATCTGTAACATTTCGAGGTTAGTACTTTTCTCCTATTCATTTCGATTAAAGTTCTTAATCTTTCTAAATCTATCACACATTCTTTTCTATAAAACAGAATCTAAGGTCTTCCTCTTTACTCTCATTTCCAATCGATTAATTCATTTATGCATTGATCCTTCCTTTGGGGTTAATCAATTTGGATCTCTCCTTATTATATTTGAGGTTAAAAGGAACATCTTATTTTCCCCTTTCATTTCAATGAGCATTCTAATTTCAAATGTAACAACATACATTTCATATCCCACATTAAATCCCTAATCCTATTTCTTATGTTACAAGAGCCACCCCTATTAAAGGTTACAATGCACATTGTTAAATGTGACCTGGTTAGAGGATTTAAAACTAACAATTGTCTTTTGACCATGCATTCACTATGGGGTCAACAAGAAAACACTCAATATTTTCTGAATGTTATAATAAGGACTTCACTGTCCTACTTGGTTAAGAGATTTATCTATAAAAATGGTTAAACTGATACAAAAATGATCTGATTCAAATAAAAATCTGATTTGCAGATATTCAGATCTATACTAAGTACATAATACCTCTGATCAATTTATACTTATTCAATTTATCTCATACTTCATACTTGTTCTGCTCAGTAATCCTCTTTCCTCTATCTCTCGGTTATGTCTACAAAAAAATGCTTGGTTATGTCTTTAACCAGTTTGATCAGTCATGCATAAGCTCACATGTATGCACTTCAGATGTAGCATGTATATTTCATAATGAATCTTTTGTATCTTATATAGACATCATAGCTCATTTAATTTTCATCCTTCAGATTTTGCTACTTAATCTCCATCATTGACTTTCTTGCTTGATTCTTCGTCGGTAGTTGTGTTAAAAACACGTTTCAATCTTTGTCATCCGATCTTTATTGAATTTTCATAACCATTTGATCAAATAAAAAACTTTATCTTTTACCTCGAAATCATCAATTTCCAGCTCAACATCCAAGTGGATGTCAGTTTGATTAAATTACTTGATCAATAATTGTGTCAGCAATCCCTTGCTCAGTTATCACTGTGCTCGGTATACACTACATTTTACTTGGTTATTACTGTCTCTCAGTGTATAGAGAGCTCTTTATTTACCGACCACATAACCATTATTTGTTCCAGATCTTCAAATCATAACAAATATTTTGCACCATAATAATACTCAAATAATTTGACATCAATGACAATACATTAACAGATAATGTTTATCAACACTTCTACAACTCGGTTGAATATCAACAAATGACTTCAAACATATAATCATTTGTAGTTCATCAATCTCTCCCTTTGGCATTGATGGAAAAACAATATGAAGTATGCAATATAAAATTCCATACAACAAAATACCAAACTTCTTTTCTACAACGGCAACAATTTTGTAGTTCTCCTTAGCTTGAATATAAGTCATGTTAGTGTAAACAAAATACTCACTATGTAGACTCTCCCTGCAATTTAGATGTTTCAGCTCTTTCAGCTCTTGAATCTCTCTATAGATTATATATGTCTTTCCCTTTCTCTTTTCTCCCTTTAGTGGATAGATATTTCATTGATCAACTCTCTCCCTTTGATGGATATATATTTCATTAATCAATTCTCCACCTTTTACAACAATGCCAAAAAGAAAATATGCAGCTCGTCAGTAGCTAGCTAAATAAAATATCTTTGATTTGTGGTGCAGCAGGTACCTTTCAGTGTACATATATGTCTGTGTCATTCCAGTTCATCGTTTCCATCAACATGATTGATATTTTGATTTCATGTGGGTTGATGCAACCTCCTACAGCTTAGTTACCAATAGATAGGGGATGAACCCCTAGTCTACCTCTCAAGTACTCAAATATATCCTTTGGTAAGGGTTTAGTGAATATGTCTACAAGTTGTTCTTTTGATTATGCATATTCCAATATTACATATTTGTTTTATACTTGTTCCCTCAAGTAGTGATATTTTATAGATATGTGCTTTGTCTTTGCATGCATCACAAGAATCTTTGAAATATTTATAGCACTTGTATTATCACAATAAATCATCACTAGATTGGTGATCTCTTCATTCTTTCCTTTCAACAATTGTTTTATCCATGCTATGTTAGAAAAATTTACAACAGCAACAACATACTCTGCTTCTGCAGTTGACTGAGATATGTATCCTTGTTTCTTACTTATCCAAGTAACTATTATTTCTCCAATTAAGAATTCTCAACCAGTAGTACTCTTTCTATCATCTATGCTCCCAGCCCAATCAACATCAGTATAAACTTTCAATTATAATTTTCCTTCTCTTTTATACCATAGTCAATAATCCTTAGCATTCTTCAAATATCTAAAAATTATTTTTACAGTAGTCATATGTGATTCCCTTGGGTTAGCATAAATCTTTCAACTATTCCAACTGCATGTGCAATGTCAGGTCTTGAGTGAAAAACATACATCAATTTACCAATCATAGATTTGTACAAGGTTTTATTTACCTTAGGTGTCTTGTATTCTTTTGTCAGTTTGCATCCTGTCACCATAGGTGTTCTGAATGGTTTTGATTCTTCCATTATGAATGTCTTTAGTACTTCCTTGATGTAATTTGATTGAGTAATGTAGATACTTGTAGTCTGTTGTAAAATTTACAATCCTAGAAAAAATTGATCTCACCAAACATCGACATCTCAAATTCTTTCCTTATTTCATCAGCAAATGAAGTGCATAAGTTATCATTAACTCCAAATATGATATCATCAACAAATATTTGAGCAATAAGTGTCTTATCATTATTTCCTCCTTTTAAGTAAAAATTGATGTAATCACTTGTTCTAATAAATCCAATACTTATAAGATATGAATACAATCTTTCATACCATGCTCTCAGTGCTTGCTTCATTCCATATAAAGCTTTTTGTAACTTACATACCATGTGTGTCTGATCAAGATCAAAAAATCCCTCAGGTTGTTCAATGTATACCTCTTCTTCCAGTATTCCATAAAAAAAAGGCAGACTTTACATCCATCTGATATACCTTGAATCCTTTATATGCAGCGTATGTAAGTAGTATTCTTACTCCTTCAAGTCTAGCAATGGGTGAAAAATTTTGTCAATAGTCAATTCCTTCTTCTTGTGCATACCCTTTGCAAACTAATCTTGCTTTATTTCTGGTTACATTTCCATCTTCATTCAGTTTATTTCTGAAAATCCATTTGGTCCCAATGACATTTTTATCACTTGGTCTCGGTACCAATGTCCATGTCTTATTTTTCTATATCTTCTCAAATTCCTCATTCATAGCATTAAACCATTATTCATTTTCTAATGCATCTGTTATATTCTTAGGCTCAAATTCACAAATTAAACAAGTGTCATCTTTGAACTTACTTCTTGTCATTATGCTTTCTCTTTTATCTCCAATGATCAGATCCTGTGGGTGATGTATTCTAACATATTTATCGAGTAAAGGTTCAGCTCTCTGTCCTTCATCATCTTCTTATGTCGATTCATTGACTTCTGGTTCATGATCTTCGATTTCAACATTTTCTTAATTCTCAGTCTATGCTACATGTTGCCCGGTAACATTACCCTGTTGCCTAGTAACATTAGGCATCTGCATTGGTATAATATCAAGTTCTTCCCAGTAAACAAATTTATTGTAATCCTTTGGTTCTTTCATGCTATCCTCATCATTTAGCTCAGCAAATTTATCAAATTTCACATTTGCACTCTCAATGATTTTGTTAGTTTTCTTGCTCAAACATTTGTAAGCTTTACTCTTAGTAGAATATCCAAGAAATATTCCTTCATCACTTTTTGAATCAAATTTTCCATTTCAATCATCTTTCAAAATATAAAACCTATTACCAAATATTCTAAAGTAACTTACACTCTGTGTATACCCATACCATAGCTCATAAGGTGTTTTGTTTGAATCTTTCTTCAGTTGTACTTGGTTCAGTGTGTAAACTGGTGTGCTGACTACTTCTCTCCATTATGTTTGTACAACACTCTTTTCAATCATTAATGTTTTGGAAAAGTCAACAATTGATCTATTCCTTCTTTTAGCAATTCCATTCTGTTGTGGTGTCCTCAGTGCAGAAACCTATCTTTTGATTCCATACTCATTACAAAAGTTAGTGAACTTGTCAGAAATAAATTCACCTCCTCTATCAGATGTCAAACACTTCAGATCTCTACCATTTTATTTTTCTACTTTATCTTTATACCACTTAAATATCTTAAATGCTTCAAATTTTTCTTTTAGGAACATGGCATTCATCATCCTAGAGTAGTCATCAACAAATAAAATAAAATATTTGTCCCCATAATAACTCTTTGTTCTCATTGGTCCACATAGGTCTATATGAAATAACTCCAAAATATTAGATGAGAAATTCTTTCTCTTGAAACTAGATTTTGACATCTTTCCCATTTGACAATTTTTGCACATTACATGGTCTAGTTTAGATAAGCTCGGTAAGCCTCTAACTGTTATTTTTCTACTAATCTTAACCATGTTGTCAAATTTTACATGACAAATTCTTTTATTCCATAACCATATATCTTTCATTCTTTTCCAATAAAAAATTAGTTTCAGTGGTGTCAAGATAGAATAGGTTACCTTTAGATTGTTCACCAGTACCGATCAATTTTTCTTTTCCATCATAGATTCTTTCTTTTATATTCTTAAATGCGACTTGGTGACCTGTATTATTTAATTGTGAAACACTCAACAAATTGTAGTTAAGTCCTTTTACCCAATAAGCATTTTTACATTTTATTTGATTGTTCATCATAATAGTACCTTTTTCTTTTACTTAACAGGGTGTATCATTTCCCATTCTCACTGATCCTCCATCATAATGTTCAAGAAATTCAAATTTTCCTTTATCACCAGTCATGTGATGTGTACAACCACTATCAATAACCCATATATCATGTTTACTAACTTTAGAGATAAGTTTTGTTTCTACATACCTTTCATCTTCATCTGAATCATCTTTTAATGCTACAAACACTGTCTCAATATCTTCATCACTGTCAGAACTACTATCATTAAATTTATCTTCAGCAATGAAACAAGGTTTCTTACCTTTATCTTTATAATCTTGGTTATCTCTTCTGTCATATTGTCGGTTGCCTATGTAGTCTCGATCATCCTTTCTGTCATTAGATCTATTATTTGTATCATTATTCTTTTTGTTAGGGCATCTTGCAGCAAAATGACCAATCTAGATTTATAGTTAAAGCATATCAAAGGTAGTTTACCTTTATATATTCCTTTAACTCTATGCAATATTATAACCATTAAAGCTTCAAGTTCATCAAGTTCCTTGTCATCACTATTAATGTCAGTGTTATTTTTTATTATGTGTTTGCTACTAGATTTACCAATTTTCAAAGTAGACATAAATGTGAACTCCATAGATGGTACAATATTGTTGTCAAAATTATTTATCTCAAAAGAAATCAATATTCCAACAAGACTATCAATAGTAATTTTATTTCCAGGTGCAGCTATCATTTCATGAATTGCAGAGACTCTTATAGAATATATAAGCAATAGAGTTCTAAGAATCTTACTCACAATTGTGTCTTCATCAATGGTTCCACCAGATCCTTGAATAGCATTCACAACTTCTTTAATTCGGTTACTATATTGTGTTATGTTTTCTCCTTCCTTCATTCGCATGTCATCAAAATTTCCGCAAAGACTTACATCTTTGGCTCTCAGTACATTTACATCTCCTCCATAAACTAATGTAAGTTGGTCTCACATCTGCTTGGAAGTTGTACATGTCTTGATGTCCTAAAATTTTGCATCAGTAAGTGAAGAAGAAGTCTCCACCATGATAAGGTTATGTTCATGTTTTTATTTCATCTAATTTACTGCCAAAGGTCTGGTAAGTAGAATGAATTCATTGTCCAAATAATTTGCAATGTCATCTCCAATCGCTGATAGGTATAATCTCATTCTAATTTTCCATGTCGAGAAGTTATCTTTGTTCAACCTTGGTGCGTCTCTCTTATACATCTTGTGATGTTTAGCTTAAGTCCTTCAAAACTTTCTTCTAAGCACTGTATGATCTCTAATAAGCACTATATGATGTGATATCAATTGTTAGAATAACTGAGAGGGGGCTGAATCAGTTAGAATCAGTTTGCTCACAGATTATCCTACAGTCCCGAATTTCTCCAAATGTATACCAAAACAAATTCAATCATATAAAACTCGGCTCAGTGAAAATGTATTTTGTAAACTTAAACTTTCATCAATAGTGTTTACTGAGTTTCAGTAAATTAATACTGTGATTACCGATCTAGGTCAATCAAGTAAAGTGTAAAGTAAAATAACAATGCACAGCATTCATGCACATTGACACATAGATTTTTAACATGGAAACCCTGCTAAGGGAAATACCACCTAGGACCAGTAACCCAAAATATTGTCACTCTTCTAAAGTGAGCTTGGTGAAGATCCAACCTTGTTAAAGGTTACAATGAACACTATTAAATGTGACTTGGTTAGAGGATTTAAAACTAACAGTTCTCTTTTGACCATGTATTCACTATGGGGTCAACAAGAAAACACTCAACATTCTCTGAATGTTATAATAAGGACTTCACTGTCCTACTTGGCTAAGAGATTTATCTATAAAAATGGTTAAACTGATACAGTAATGATTTGATTCAAATAAAACTTTGATTTATATATATTTAGATCTACGCTAAGTACATAATACCTCTGATCAATTTGTACTTCTTCAGTTCATCTCATACTTCATACTTGTTCTTCTCGGTAATCCTCTTTCCTATGTCACTCGGTAATGTCTATAGAAAATGCTATGTTCTGTCTTTAACCAGTTTGATCAGTCATGTATAAACTCGCATGTATGTGCTTCAAGTGTAGCATGTATATTTCATAATGAATCTTTTGTCTCTTATATAGACATCATAGCTCATTTAATTTTTATCCTTCATATTTTGCCACTTAATCTCTATCTTTGATTTTCCCGCTTAATCCTTCCTCAGTAGTTATGTTAAAAACACATTTCAATCTCTTTTGTCCGATCTTCATTGAACTTCATAATCGTTTGATCAAATAAAAAACTTTATCTTTTACCTAAAAGTCATCAATTGCTAGCTCAACATCCATGTTGGCCTCGGTTTAATTAAATTGCTTGATCAATAATTGTGTTAGCAATCCCTTGCTCGGTTATCACTGTGCTCGGTATACACTGTGTTTTACTCAGTTATTATTGTCTCTCGGTGTATACAAAACTCTTCATTTACCGACCATATAGCCATTGTTTTTTCTATATATTCAAATCATAAAAAAAAATTTCCACCATAATAATACTCAAATAAGTTGACATCAATGACGATACATTAATTGATAATGTTTATCATCACTTCTGCAACTCGATTGAATATCAACAAATGAATTCAAACATATAATCAGTTGTAGTTCATCACTAGGTGATGAGTTGGCCGATGACAAGGATGAAAGGGGGTGATGGGATTTTGTGTCTCAGGCTAAAGTGGACAAAATGCGAGAATGACATCTTATACGGGGGTGTAAAATTTACACCATTACACTTACACATTTGTCCCCTCAAAAGAAATTTTAAATTCCTTTTCAAACTCCCCAACATCCTTTCACATTCTCTAAGATTCTCTTTTGGAATATAAGAAAATAAATGCCTTTATGGAAAATATACTCCACCTGCCAATTCTTTTGAAGTCTTCCCATGTTGACACTTGTCATCATACTATGGAGTGTGAGAAAGAACAATTTATGTTCTCTTCTCACATTTCATCCTAGCCATTCATAAAATCTTCATCTCCACCATTCATTTCTCACCTCAAAATCTATTAATTGAGGACTCCTCCCTCATTTTATCATCCACCATCTTATACAAAGCTACCATTCCAAATTGAATCTAAATCTTAAAGCTTGAGAAAAAATATTGTGAGCACACATATCAACTAGATACATTAGAAAAATCTTTACAACAAGGAGAATTTTGGGTTTGTATGAAGGATTTCATGCTCTTAGTGTTTATTTGCCTCTATATGTCCAATCTTGATGATGTTTTGATCGTGTAGTTTATAATGTTTTTTACTTTTTATTATATTTTATTTTGGACTAACACTTTCATTGCACATAGTTGTGAACTCAATATTTTTATCATGTTGACCCCGATTGAGGAATATTTGATATTTTCTTTGGCTATGATATGCATGCACAACTGCTCATAATATTTGTTGAGTGATGCAAGTATCAAGCATCAACTCAATCTACATCCACAGGTCAAAGTGTACCCTTCCCTAATGATGGTTAACAAGAGATAACACATTGGCAACCTTCTTACTCAGTCATACACATCATTCCTAATTAGGATTATGTATGTATTCCCCCTATTATCACCTATGTAATCAATAGTAATACCCTGTTACCTTTTTGTGATAGACACGTAAAGATTATTTTTACATAATTATTCATTTGCAATTTATCATCATTTTTATATATATTAATGATCTTTAATTATAAATATGACAAATATGTATTCGAAATGTTGGAAATTAAATTATTTAAGGGTAAAAGTACAAACCTGTGTCACACTTTTACAAAGGAAGAGGACCACAACATGCAAAGTAGCTAAACTTCAACGACATAAAAGTGGTATTTGTGTTTATAATTTGAAAATGATGTAAACTAATGAAATGTGTCAAATTGGATTTAGTTTATGCCTATAATTTTTTTTTTAATTTTTTAATAAGAATTGACATAGTTTTTAAATTTTTGAAGTCCATTTTTTAAATGTTGAAAAACAATCGAGGGTTTAGTTCCCACCAACAAAATATATGTAAATAATCTTTTTTTCCTCTAATTTCATAATATGTTTTAGATCACATGTATAGCTAGTGCAGAAAAAAAAAAGGATTGGTTTTCAGTATATATTTTGTCTGTTATAACTATTCAAAGTCGGCGTTACCTGAAATTAATAGTTTTTGTCTCCCACCTAATTTACCCTAGAAAATCTACACCAAATACAAAAAAAAGTATATATTCTTGAAGAGGACTCTCTCCTCTAGTGTTAAATATAAGTTTTAAAATTTCTCGACATGGTTTGCTATTTTTTATCTTTTTTCGAACGAGCATGTTCTTCAATGTTATAATACCTACTTGCAATTTTTTTAACTTATAATATATTATATTTAATCAAAATACTATTGTAATATATATTGGATAGGGTTCTTTAGAAATTTATAAGGTGTTGAAAGAGGATAAGGTGATTTGATTGTTAATTGTTATTTGATTTGATTAAAGTGTGTTGAATTCCTTAACCCTACTTCATATTTACTTGAATTTAATTGATTGTGTATTGTAATTGTGATTAGGGAGAAGATAAGATGTCCCTCTCTTATTCCCAAATCCACAAATGGAAGATCCAAGTTGATCAACCCAAGGGAAGGGCTAATGCACAAATGAATCAACTATTTGGAAAGGAGAATAACAAAGAAGATACCTTAAATTATGTTGATTATATGTATAGAAATGATATCTGACAGTAATTGAAGAGATAGGAGAAATGCACTAACCTTGAAATATTGCAGATCAAATAATGTTGTTTTCTGAGGTCTGTAGACTGTTTCTAGAAAATCTGACAGTTGATACCAAACTAAAACACAGAGACGAACAAAACCCAGAAATAATTTTCCATTTTGATTTCATCTTATGAAAAAGGTTGGCCTTGACCCACAAATGTCAACCCTAACCCAATAATATCGACCTTGACCTGCACATGTCTGAAAGTGACTCTGTTCGTGAATCCTAAAAGTTTTCTGAAAAGGGTATCCAGATATGGGTTCAAATCCACTGTTCTATACCTGTACCTACAAGAAAAAGGAGATTTTTTGTTGTGGGGGAGGGGTTTACCTTGGTCAAACCCTGGTTTTGGAATTAACCTCAAATATATGTAATTGAAATTGCAGAAATGGACAAAGTAAATGCATAAATTCACCTTGCTTGAAAAATTCCTTATGGCGGATTCGAATCCTTGAATCCACAAGTATGCTTCAAATGTAGAATATAGAAAGGTAGGATGTCTTCAATCTCTTGCTTGTAGATCTTCAACACCAAGTCTTGAAGGGGTTCTTGAATTTGGAATAGGCTTGGAAGAAGGTGGATGGAGAGATCACCAAAAGGGTAGCTTGTAGCTTCAATCCTTCAATGGCCTCCAATGGATCTCCTTCATGAAAATGGATACTTGAATGGATGAATTATTTCTTGAAATCTTTCTTGATTTCTTTCTTGAACTTCACTTGATAATTCTTGATCTCAATTAGGAATGCTTGATGCTTGATTAGAAGACTTAGAGAAAATGAGAGAGAAAGCTTCACTTTTATATGGAATTAGGGCACAATCTCATAAGGAGACCTACATAGGAGGATTAAATTCCCATTAAATCCTTTACCCCTAGGAGAGGACCTATATTAAATATAATTTAGGAATCAACACTTTGAAACCCGAAACAACCGACCCGGAAGCAGGAAATATTTTTTGCAAAGGCCGACCTCCTAGAACTGCAAGACCCAGGGATCTGAATCCTGGGTCAAGGTTGAGGTCGACCCTGACCTAGGTCAGGGTTGGTTAGGGTCGAGGTCGACCCTACCTAGGTCAGGGTGGAGGTCAACATAGACCTAAAATTTTGACCTTGACCCTGAAGCCCAGAATCACCAGTCTGCAGTCTAGAATGTAGAAATCAAGCCAAACCGGAGTGGAAAGAGGAACAGAATAGGGAGGAAGCCATGTCAAGATTAGGAACCCACTCAAGGCACTTTCCATGACCCCAAACCACTTACTCGGAAGGCTAAACACATCTACAATGGAAGTGCTTCCATTTTCCAACTATACATTTAGCCCCCACTTTAGCAAGAGTATGAGCTCAACACAAACTCTTGGTAAAGGAGAATATAAAGAAAAGACAATCTTATCAGAACCAAAAGGGATAAAGAAACCCTCAAGCCCCCAAGGGAATTAAGTCTTTATCAACCCTAAGATCATGATAAGAGAGACATCACTTAGTTAAGTAGAGAGAGAAAGGGTGTGATTATCCCACCCAATGAGAACTTATGTCTCATTGTGAACCACACAAAAAGTGTAACTGGAAAGATGGAATTGAACTGCCTAGTGAATGTAGCTACTCACTAGTCAACCCATCAGGGAGATTTGTTCTTAAAGGGATCAAATTATTGTAAATTGAAAACTGGTGGGATCAAGAGATCCGTGTAAATTTAAACTGGAGGGATCAAGGGATCCTAAAAAAAATAAAAATGTGTGACCATGCTTTAAGGATTAGTTT
>MU224899.1:3232764-3301118 GCA_018584345.1 Thuja plicata
CCCCCCCCCCCCCCATCAGAAATAGGATTAGCCTAAGAAGAAGTTGCATGACACTAAGAGTCTACAGTAACCACCTGTAAGAAACTCCTTTGAATTTTAGTTTTCTTCTCAATCGTATAATGTTGCTCAAAAGCACCATTCCACCATGAAGTCATCATTTTATTTTTCTCTAATCCACATTGAGAAGTCACATGACCATTTTTAAAACATCTTATGCACCTAAAGGGAATCCCTTCATAGTATAGAGTTTGAACCATCTACCCTTCGAAGGCATGATTAATATTTCAGAAAGAAACCCTTTAAAAACATCCATCTCGACCAAGATATGGGAAAAGGTAGAATGAAGAACATAAAAGGATTCATCATCCACCATCAAAAAATCCCTAAGAACATCTCCCACTTCCTCTTAAATAGAATCAACCCAAAGATGAAGGGGGAGATAAGGAAATCAAACCCAAATCATAATCTTATTAAAAGTTTCAAAAGAGGGATTGAAATTAGAGTGCCATGGTTTTATCATTAACATAAATCTATCCTCCCAGCTAAAAATTTGATCACACAAAATTTTATTTATGTCCTAAGCATTCTCAAATTTTTCAATAAAAACCCTTTTCCATAGGGTAAATATGAACTATACGAGAAAGGAGAGGTTCCCAATGTTGTGAGATCCAAGCATGCAGTTGAGGGACACTAGGCCAAAAACTCATAAACTAATAGATCACACCATCAGTGGATAAAATAGAATCATTATGAAATATTTCCTCCTTCATCTCCACATTCATCTTAATGGAAATGCCTCTAGTGACAGGAATAAACCCACAATCAGCATTATGTCTCTTCAACCCTTGAAAATTCCCAATGCTCATAGAATCTCTTGTATGTACATGGGAGACATCCGTCACCACACCACCGCCAAAGGGAACCCTACTAGAAGTAGCAGCAGATGACACCACATTAGAAGCGACAAAAATAGCAACAGATGGCAGAATCACCCCAGACTGAGAGGACCCAACAATGGTACTCCCACATCAGTAACCTCATTTAGAATCAAAGGGATGGAGCCCCTAACCATTGAGGAATATGGGTATCCATCACCAACCAGACTCACAACCGCATCCTTATGACTAGGAAAAACTTGCGTACCATCTAGAGTAACAACACCATCTCCAATTGGATCCTCTGAGAGACCCTTGCAGATGCCTATAACATCTTAGGAACCCTATCATGTAATTATTTCTGAGTCCCACCAACCACAGAAGATTCAAGGGTAGGAGTTGCACACAAGTAATTACCACCAGATGCAAAAACATGAAGAGCCAATTATACAGGAGAAAAAATGGAACGAGCTGCGATAGTAGGAACAGGAATGGAAACCATTGTGATATTGTGAAAAATGGATATGCTATCTTATTATTGGTCTGTATGTTGTAATATTCATTCTATGGTCTAAATTAGTCACCTAGGATGCAATATTAAAATTTTGATGCCCTTGCATTGAAATGATATTTTTTTAGAAGAAAGGTAAACTTTAGTGTATACATTAATATTATTAATGATCATGTATTTATCATTGATATTTTATGTGAATTAAATGTTTTTTTATTGGTAATAACTAGTGATAATCAAGAAGCTCATAACTTAAATTTTTGGAACATTCTACATGAAAGACTTGAGGGTTACAAAATATATTCTTCTAAGGGATTATGAGGGCAGATCTATTCCTATTAAATTATTTTCTAGTCTACCTTCTATTTTACCCTATAAATCATGCCAAATTAATGTGTGTCTACAAAAGTATTACATTTATAGCCATTTTGTGTGCATGTGTGTGCAAAATAAATTGCATTAAGGTTTTAATTAGTTGTATCTTATTCCATTTATGGTTTTTGTTACTCAACATAAGAAATTTTATTTCAAAGACAATCCTCCTTATTTGACATAAGAAAATTCATTTCATACTGTTGGAATTAATGGGAAGTCTATTCTGAGAGGGGAGGGATGAATCAGTACCTCTAAAACGTGTCTATCCTTTAATAAATTAACCTTTGTGTGATCAATTGTTTATCCAACCATCTGATCTATACTATCTTGATGTAGGATATATCAATTCATAAACTTAACATACATGTGAAAATTCATTAAAACATTCATGAAATTAATTGACACATAACACAAGATATGATATCGCAGAAAACTCTTGTTAGGAAGTAAAAAATGTGGTGGGGATGGCACCCACAAAATCTTCACTATCTGTAGATTGGAAGGGGTCAGTTAAGGCTTACAATCTGATCACTTCTGATGATCTACCTGGTTAAGAGTATCTATGGAGACCTATTAAAGTCTACTCGGTTAAGAGCTTTAGCAACATTGTTGAGTGTGCACTTGGTTAAGAGATTTATAGTTGGACTGTTAAATCCACCTTCCTTGAAAGGATTTTTACACATTGCTTCACTTGTTAGAATGATATAAAATTACAATTTGACCTGGTATATGCAATCTCCTATTTATGATACATATGCATTTAAGTTTACATGAATAAGATTACCACCTAATGTGATTGAATAATACCTCTGATTCTCGATAGCCTCTATTCTTGGTTCTTGCTAACCAAATTCACCTTTTATTGTTCTGGTTCTTGAAACTTTCAATATGATCCATAGATGTCCTCGTAGGCTTCATTCATCCTCTCTTCTATATTCACACATGTATAATGAATGATTACATCATCTATTTATAAGATGGATTGACTTCATCAATTTTCACATAAAACAATGTTAACTCTAAGATCAGGTTTACAACTTTTACCTTGATCTCCTAGTCTATGTGTTTTAAATTAGTTAGACTGATTAAATCACTTACATTCATGTTTCTTGTCCCTAAAGAAATGGTTTTAAAAAAAAATCAAGATTCTATAAATAGAATAAGATTGTTTTATCTGACATGGAGTTTAGATCCACTTTTTGTGGGCTGCAACTGACTTTCAGTTTCTGATGGTCGGTTATGCTCTGAAATCAGTTGATTGTCTTTCAGGTTCCTTGCTTGAACTATTCTCTCGGTTTTCTCTTTCACTGTCTCTCAGGTTGCACTATATCCTGCATATCAAGTTCCTCTTTATCCTTTCCACTTTGCATTTTTGGTGTACACATAAATTGTGTCATCGGTTTTCTTTGTACTTAGCCATTTTTGGTGATCTCTAGTATCTGCATTTTCAATTTTCTCTTTGTCTTGTCTTTCACTGTATGATTACCGAAAGTGTTGTTTGCATACTAATGGAAAATTAATGTCATCAATATCCCCCTTTGACATTAGAATCAAAAACTGATATGTGCAAAATACTAACAAAATGTTAAGTATGTACAACATATATAATCCTTAGTCATTTTATGACTCCCCCTATGTATATGTTGGTATATCATTATTTTCCCTTTTTTGGTAGTACTGTATAGTTGCCTGCCTATCTGTACATATCATATATTTCCCCCTATACAATACATATACATATCATTTTCCCCATTTTTTGATATTAAGGGAAAAGGTGTATACCTTATATTTTATCAAAAATGTGAGAGTGTGAAGACATCATGTCTTCCATCATCTTCTCCCATTGTTCCTTTAATTTCTCAACATCCATGTGCTCAAGTGTGATCTTGGAATGCATATCATAGATGTTTTCTACTATAGACATCTTAGGGGTTACTGTCAGTTGTCTTGTTGAACTGATGTGTTGTTGAAGTAGTGTTAGATTTGGTAGAAGTTGAGCTTGGAGCTCGATGACTTCTTCCCTAAATTGTGTCTCTACTTCCCACAGTTCCTTCCTTAACCTTTTTATTTCAATGACTTTCTGATAATGCATCTTTAGTACATTTTCATTGGTGGTTAAGCTGTTAGCACTGTTAGCTAGATCAGAATCTAACTTTGCTATGTTTTCACTATTCTCTTTAGTGAAATTTTCCAGTGTGCTTAGTTGTTGATTCAAGGAAATAGGTTCAGTGATAATTGGATCTAATTCACTTATGAATTTTGAAAGCCTTACCTTGTTAACTTCCACTTCTTGGCTGATGTTCTCAACAATTTTCTATTGGTACTTTTTCTCTTCTCTCTCTTCTATTGCCTTCTCTGCATCAATGTTCTATGTTGTAATGGCTTCGATGAGAGTGGCTAGTTGATCAAGTATTGGATTATTCTTGTCAACATCAACATCGGGTACAATTTGGTGCAATATTTCCCTTATTGTTTCCAGTACCATGGAGTCTCGGTGTTGTTTCCTCATCTTCTCCTGTAATTCCTTCCTTTGGCATATTACACCTTATTCTTTCAATGCTTCATAATCAAGTGTAGTTGGGTCACATTTGGGTATCTCAATGATTTCATCTAAAGTGACTTCCAACTTACTCTTCTTGGATTTCTTCTTCTTCTTTTGATTTTCACTTGAACATAGTATCATTTCCAGTTTCTCAGCTTTGTCTGTTGTGCTTGATGAAGTTATTTGTGCTGCTTCTTTTTGCTACTTTGTTTCAGTGTCAGCTTGTCAGTTTTCTATAGACGTCTCCACATTAACCTTTACATTATTGGTAGAAACTTTGTCAGTTTCCTTAGGAGTTCCATATTTAGGTTTATCTCCTTCATCATTTTCCTTATGCACTTCATCTGTCTTTGTCTATGCATCCTTCTCTTTTGTGTCTCCATCTGCTTGCTTTGATTCTCCTTCTGTAACCTTATCAGTTTCAGTCACAATGTGAGTGTCTCCAATGTCCTTCTGATCATTGGTGTTGTCTTTCTTTCCTTCATCCCTTACATCCTCAGGAATACTTGAATCCTTTTGAGGTGACTTTTCTTTTTCTTGCAGTATATTGATAGCTTGTATCAATATTGGCATGTTGCCTAGTATGTTTGCCTATGCATTATCAAATGTTGTGTCCTGCTCATCAGTTTTGTCCTTGGTAACATTGACATATTCATATTTCTTTACTTCTTCTGTTGGGTCATCGGTAATTTCAATGATTTTTTTATCCACAATGTTGTCCTTTATGGTGTTAGGCCATGTTTCATCTGCAACATCCATATTTTTGTTGTCGTTTGTGTCTTTTTCTTCCTTGTCTAACTCAACTGATGTTTCATCTTCTGCATCTTTGATTAATACATGTTCTTGAGTTGCCTTATTAAAATCTTTCTGTCGTAGGTATTTCTTCGGGATAGCTTCCTCAATATGTCTATTGAGTATTTTACTCCATTTCTTGTGGCTTTCTTGTTCAAGATCTATAAGCCTCCCTTCAAGAAATTTGTAGGCTCTCAACTTGGGTGAGAACTCATTTTTATGGTTCTCCGTCATTTCATTAATTTCTTCCTTCTTGGATTCAGAAGGAATGAGAGTAACAAGTATTCTTTCCCTTATCTCCTTTTCATTATTTAAGGCAAATGTCCATCTAGAATATATTATGTCCAAGAGTTCCCTTGGTACATTATTATTGTAAAATTGAATCGGTACATACTTGAATTTATACATCTTTGCAATGATGGAATCTTCAACTTTGTTCTGGTCTTCTGGATCCAATTTCAACCATCTTCTAATCTTAGAATCTATGATAGATCATGAACTTGCAATAGATTTTCATACCTCATCAATATTTTCTATAACCTTGATCTTTTCTAATTCTACACCTTCATCTTTCTCGGTGTCTTCAATGTCTTCTCTAGTTCTGATGAGCTTCCTTATTCTTTTGTTTGGCCCTCCTTTCGGTGTGGCTGATTTCCTCTTGCATGTTCTAACTTTTCCTTTCTTCAAAGGTGAAGGACTTGAATCATTAGTTGTTTGGCTTCTTGTTCTTGAAGAAGTTGTGGTTCTTGGCTTCTTGGTTCATGGAGGAGGTGGTGAATCTGACTCTATGGCCTCGGAGTCATTATTTTTTGTAGCTTCACCAATGGGTGACTAGACCTTGGTTTCTTCCTCCTTTCTATCTTCTTCTTCCTATTCGGTTTCTTCCTCTATTGCTGATAGTATTTTCTTGAGGTTTTTGACCATTTTGTCCTTTTTCCTGACAATTTTCTTTACAACCAGGCCAGATTTGATTCTTGATTTGGCCTCCTCATAAGTTCCAAACTTAGGTTGTTTCTTATCTAATGGTTCATTTATCAAGGCATTGATTTCTTTAGATGCTTGATCAATATTTATCTCATATTCTAATGGTTGTAGCCATGTTGTCCTTGGTACACCAGGCTTGATATAAGTGTGGTCTGTATCAACCATGAAACATATTTCATCTTTGAACTTCTCAATGATTTTCTCAGGGATCCTTACCCTCTTCTGCATTCGGTCTTTGATTATAGTAAAGTATTCATCCATGACTATTTCAAAATTGTCTCCCAGTGAGGTTATGTGTTCACTAATTTGCATGGTGACTAGTTTTGTGGAATCCCATTTTATATCTCCTATAGATGGAAATTTTTCTTGAAAGTAAAAGAAAATGCACATGATAAGTGATCCAAACTTACATGTATTTTCTTTATCATTTCTTATAGTCTTCAAATTCTCATCTAACTAGTTCAGTAGAAATTTAGATAAATCCAACTGAGTTCCCTTCTTCACAATCTTGTATGTTGTATCTACTACACCGGATTCTATGATGTTCATCCTGTTGGCTTGAAAGAATTTGTATCCTAGGACACATGATCTGAATTTCATCTCTTCATTGGTAATAGTGGATACATTCAATCCTTTGTCATCTCATTTGGATCCTATGTTGTTTTCAACCTTAGGCTTGGGTGGGTGCTTCAATGATTTTACCTTTTCGATTACAAGATAACCGGTGACAGCATAGATAACATCTTAGGTTATCATCTTTGGTTCATCCAACTATAGTTTGTGATTGTGCATTCAGCTTAGTACTAACCGAATCCACTCAGTTTTGAAAACATTCAAGAATAATAGGGAATTAGTGAGCCCTTTCACCTCTATGTGTTTATGTTCATATTTTAAGATTCCATCTTTATTGCATAGCTTCTTGTAAGCTTGTTCTACCTCTGAGTCACGATTTTCTACAATATTGTAGTGGATGTATGCTCGTACCTCTTCAATGAGAAAAACCCTAACAGGTATTTGCGAGAATGCTCCAGCATCATCAGGCTGTGAAGCAACCTCAGGGTGAATCTTGTAATGTGGTTCTTCACACACTGAATTCTTGATGATTTTGATCTCATCCTTCTTGGTGTTCTTTTATTTGGTGGTCTTTGAAGTTGTGGCCATTTTTTTAGATTTAGGACTTTCTAAGAAATACATAAACAGAGTTGTCAGTTGTCGTAGAACTTACTCTTTACACCAGTTGTGATTTCTGATCTGCTAGGATTTCTCTATGTCAAGTTGCAGTTGCTCTGCGATCCTATCAGTGTTTGCACAAAATTCACTCTTGTCGCTCTGCTTTGGTCGTGGTGAACAATGAGACCCTTTTGTCACCCTTTTATAGTTATTTTCCCTAAAAATAAATTCATTAATGCTTACCAAATCCTCAGTGTGCAAATATGGAGTTTGTCAGTTAAGACATTAATTTCCCTTTTTGGTGTTAATACAATGTTTTGGGGTAGTCATTATACCTCTTTCTTTTATCGATGGGTTTCGGTGTTGCAAACAACTTGGTAACTTTTCTTGGTTACCGACAAATCTTGGTTTACACTAGCAACTTTTCTTTCTCATGTTAACTGACACTTCTCAGTAAGTGTAGGTAGTTTCATCTTTGAGCATATACCAATGGATTTTGGTATGTATGACTGATAGCATGGTTATCATAGATTTTAACAAGTAATACCATGATGCATCTTTACTTATGCTAATTTGGAATTTCATTAACATATTATGGAGCTAATGTAAAATGATAACTTGGGGTGATTCAGTTCCATACTTACTTTTTCTGCTTAGGTGGGGGTAGTAATGTCACCAAATCCAGTGGATGGGGTGTCACCATTGAAAGGAAACTAAGTGTGCGGAAAATAGTTCCCTGCGCTAAAATCCTGAGAAGAGGATCGTGCAAATTCATATTCAACCCTTATCAATTACAGAATGATAATACAATAACATGCATACATAGAAAAATGAGAATGACATAATGATTTACCCTGGGGAAAACCTTTCAGTAAAAAATCCCAGCACTCCAAAACCTGCACAATGTATTAATCAAAACTATTGTTGTTTAAAATACACTTGTAATGCAAGTTCTTTCAGGAGATAATTGACACTTGAAGACAAATCCGACAGCATAACAATATTCCAAAAATACACTGAATTTCCTCTGCAATTTGCAACCCTAAAAATGCTTATATCATGTGCTTCCCTTTTTAGGGAAACTTCCAAAGATAACCCCATGCATTGTAGAAGAGTGTATAGTACTCAACATGATCAGTTGCCACATGTCTTACATGTCTTCACTCGTCATTGAATCTTTCACAATTAGCTCTTACAAATATTAATGACCATCATAGGAATCCATCATAACCATTTCAGTCATGATTACCTTACACATTGTCCAAAGTGCTGACATTTGGAAAATAACCTCTACCACAGAATGGGATGCCTAGATCCACCTAGACCAATTTTGATCATCCTTGTCATCTTCCAAGAAGAGTGAAAATACAACATGTCCACTCAACTAAATGACAGAATGGATATCAAACTTAAATACATTATTTACAAACAATTAATTACAAAACAAATAGTATCAAATGTAAGGAAATATACAAGGTTGAGACACCTTATTCCTAACATTCTCCCACTTGTCGAACAACTTGTAAGAGCCAAAGGAAATAATAGGATTTAACTGCTATAGGCCGAGAGGCCCATAGACTCTGAACACCATCTGAACTTCTTTGTGCCCATGGGTTTTTTCAATGCATTCGCAACATTCTTTACTATATCTACCTTCTCCAAACTTACCTTTCCATCCTCTACCATATCTCTTACAAATTGAAACTACACATCAATGTGCTTGGTTGTGGCATGAAAAGTTGGAATCTTCACAAGGCAAATAGCACTCTGACTGTCACAACAAATTGTAATTTGTCCTGCATCAACACCAACATCTGAACACAATCTCTTAAGCCAAATGGCTTCCTTACAAGCATGAGTAGCTGCCATGTACTCTGCTTCTATCATGGAAAAAGTGACCATAGGTTGTCGCTTACTCATCTAACTGATGGCACCACCAAACATAGTGAACACATAGGCACTGGTAGATCTCCTGCTGTCAATGTCACCTGCCCAATCTAAATTCACAAACCCACAAATACAAACTGATTTTGGATCTCCAGAAGAGTTTCCATGATAGCATATGGAATAATCTGATGTACCCTTCAAATATCTAAACAATCTCTTAACTACATCCCAATGTACCCATCCAGGTTTAGCCATAAACTGACTTAGGACTCCCACTACTTGGGCAATGTCTGGTCTAGTATAGACCATAGCGTACATAAGGCTACCAACTGCACTTGCATAAGGTGCTTTGCTCATGTCCTCCACCTCACTAGGATATTTTGGACAATCATCCAAAGATAACTTTGTTACCATAGAAACAAGAACACACAATGGTCTACAATCTTCCATGCTAAACATGTCCAACACAGACTTCACATACTTACTCTGACTCAACCAAAGTTTTTTGTTAGATCTATCTCTACTGATTTCCATTCCCAAAATATACCTGGCTTCCCCTAGATCTTTCATCTCAAAATGTGCTGACAACTGAGACTTCAAATCAGAAATCATACCCATACCCTTCCCAATCAATAACATATAATCAACATATAATGCAATAATAAGAAGGCAATCATTGTCAACTTTGAAATAAACAAAATGATCTAATTTCAATCTCAGAAAACCAATCGACAACACAAAGGTATCAAATTTAAGGTACCACATCCTAGGAGATTGTTTCAAACCATACAAAGACTTCTTTAATCTACAAACCAAAGAATCTTTATCTTTCTGAATATAATGCTCAAGCTGTGACATATAGATCTCTTCCTCCAAATAACCATGAAGGAAATTTGTCTTCACATCCATATGTTGTACCTCTAAATCATACGATACTGCTAGAGATAACATAAATCTAATGGATGTAAGCTTTGCAATAGGAGAGAATATTTCACTATAATCAATTCCCTGCACTTGTGAATACCCCTTTGTAACCAATCTAGCCTTGTACCTCTCAACACTGCCATCTGCACAGAGTTTCTTCTTAAACACCCATTTTCTTCCAACAGGTTTTTGTCCTTTAGGAAAAGGTACTAGGTCCCAAGTTTTTTTCTTCTCCAATGAAGTCATCTCATCATCCATGGCCTCAATCCAGTAACCTGCATCTTCCATACCTATAGCCTCTTTCACAGATCTAGCATCATCAGTATTTGTAATCAAGGCATAAGCACAACTATAATCTAACATAGAAAATCCAAACCTCTCTGGTTGCTTTCTTTCTCTCATAGATCTCCTCAAGGGCTGAGGTTGAGGTTTTTCTACCTCTTCTTCTAAATTTTTCAGAGCTGCTAGAGCTGTCCTCATCATTAGATCCATCATGGTCTCTTTGTTCAGTATTCTTAGGGGTAGGAGGCAACTGAACAACATCTTCTTTCATTTCTTTTTCATCTGGCTGTAGCACAATAGGAGAAGGTGTTAGCTCTCTAAAAATAACATTTCTGCTAAACAACACCTTACCAATCACAGGATCCCAAAGCTTGTATCCTTTCACACCAACACTGTAGCCAATGAAGATACATTTTACAGCCTTGTCTTCCAACTTAGATCTTCTCTCCTTAGGCACATGTGCATAAGCTTCACAACCAAAAACACGAAGATGTCTAACTGAAGGCTTCTTACCAGACCACACCTCCATGGGTGTCTGACCAACAAGAGATGATGTAGGAGATCTGTTAACCAGATAACAAGCAGTGGCCATAGCTTCAGCCCAAAACCTTTGTTCAAGGCTAGCTCCACTAAGAATACTCCTAGCCTTCTCCATCAGTGTCATGTTCATTCTTTTTGCAACTCTATTATGTTGTGGGGTATAAGGATTTGTCTTATGCCTCTCAATCCCTCATTCTTTACAGAACTGTTCAAACTCTACCAGACAAAACTCACCACCATTGTTAGTTCTCACACACTTAATTCTTTTACCAGTCTGATTCTCTACGAGATCTTTAAATTCCTTGAACTGACTGAAAAACTTGTGTCTTGCTTTTAAGGAAATAAATCCATGTCCTTCTACTGTAATCATCTATAAAAGATACAAAATATACAGATTTGGAGAGTGAAGGAACTTTAACATGACCAAACACATCTGAATGGATAAGATCCAAAATACTAGAAGACTTGTGAGAACTGGAGTAAAAATGAACACAATTTTGCTTACCATAAACATAGTGTTTGCAAAATTCAAACTCGAGATTACAATCATTTATCCCCTCAATGAGGTTTTTATTTTTCAGGGTTTTGAGACCCTTCTCACCAATGTGGCCAAATCTCATATGCCACAACATTGTCTTTTCTACAGGAAGTTTGCCTTCCAAAGTGTTAGCACACTTAGGTACACTTGATGCACTACCATCGGAATCCATTACCACAAACTTCTTCACTACTAGTTTAGATGGTTGAGATGAAGTGGCTCTTGCTCTCTTCCTTGAGACAGAAGACCTATTGCACTGTGAAGTGAAAGCATCTAGCTGAAACAAGGTACCTCTCCTAGTACCTTTCACGAGCACCATAGCTCCTCTAATCATCTTGTATCCATCTTTTAAAAAAACAACCTGCACACCTGCATCATTTAGTGTACTTACAGATAATAGGTTTTGTTCCAAATTTGGGATGTGCATTACACTGTTGATCCACTTTACTCATCCATTAGGGAATCTGATAGTGACTCTTCCTCATCCAACTATCTCCAGGTGAGAATCATCACCCAGGTACACCTTCCCACCATTGAACTCCTTCTACTTTCAGAACCAACTTTGATGAGAGGTCATGTGAAAAGAAGCACCTGAGTCAATCAGCCACACATCATCAGATGCATGGGTGGCCAAGGCTGTGACAAAAGCATCGCCATCTTCTTGAGATTTATCATAATCTGAATCTGGGTTTTTCTTCTTCTTCTTTGGCTCTTTGCAGTCCTTACGGAAGTGCCCAGACTTACCACAGTTCCAACATGTTTCCTTAGACTTTCCAGGAGTCTTATATTTCCCATGGGATTTGGATCTACCCTTTTTAGACTTCTTGTCATTTTTCTTTCCTCTGTCTTTGGATCTATCGCGAACAACAAGGGATTCCTTGGTTGAATTGGAGGTCTTTCTTCACATCTCCTCAGATAACAGCAAAGACACCACATCATCCATTTGGAAAGTGGCAATAGTACTCCCAAGGGCCATCACAAGATGATCCCATGAATCTGACAAGGAACATAGCAGGGTCATACATCGATCCTCCTCCTCCAACTTGACACCGGTTGATGTCAACTATGCAATCAACATGTTAAATGTGTTTAGGTGATCTACAATGGATCCTCCTTCCTCCATTCTTAGAGAATATAGCTTCTTTCTCAAGAACAATCTATTCACCAAGGACTTGGCCTGATACATAGACCCAAGTCGTGTCCACAATTTGTTTGCGGTCTTCTCGAGAACATTCAGGAGAATAGAATCTGCTAGATAGAGTCTAATGAGACCCTTAGCTTTCTAGTCCTTGAGATCCCAATCTTCTTGAGACATGTTTACTGGTTTGATATCATTTGTAACCACCTCCCATACATCACAGTCTACAAGCATGTCTTCCATCTTGATTTTCCACAACTCAAAGTTTGTGCCACTGAACTTTTCCACCTCCATTCTACTATATGAAGAACTTATCATCTCTTCCTACAATAAGGTTATGAATACTCTACAAAAATACTCCCACTAAACTAGAGATTAGCTCAAAAAACCCGTACCCTAACAAATAGAACCAAAACTGGTCAGGATCTGATACCAACTAAAAGGAAACTAAGTGTGTGAAAAATATTTCCCTACGCTAAAATCCCAAGAAGAGGATCATGCAAATTTAGATTCAACCCTTATCAATTATAGAACAATAAAATAATAACATGCATACATAGAAAAATGAGAATGACACAATGATTTACCCTGGGGAAAACCTTTCGGTAAAAAACCCCAGCACTCCAAAACCTGCACAATGTATTAATCAAAACTATTGTTGTTTACAATACACTTGCAATGCAAGTTCTTTTAGGAGATAATCGACACTTGAAGACAAATCTGGTAGCATAACAGTATCCCAACAATATACTAACTTTCCTCTACGATTTGCAACCCAAAAAATGCTTATATCATGTGCTTCCCTTTTTAGGGAAACTTCCAAAAATAATCCCACACATTGTAGAAGAGTGTATAGTACTCAACATGATCAGTTTCCACATGTCTTTCATGTCTTTTCCCATCATCAAATCTTTCACAATTAGCTCTTACAAATATTAATGACCATCATAGGAATCTATCATAACCATTTCAGTCATGATTACCTTACACATTGTCCAAAGTGTTGACATTTGGAAAATAACCTCTACCATAGAATGGCATGCCTAGATCCACCTAGACCAAGTTTGATCATCCTTGTCATCTTCCAAGTGGAGTGAAAACACAACATGTCCACTCAACTAAATGAAAAAATGGATATCAAACTTAAATACATTATTTGCAAAAAATTAATTACAAAATAAATAATATCAAATGTAAGGAAATATACAAGGTTGAGACACCTTATTCCTAACAAACATTTGCATTGCTTGGTCCAGATTCATCATTGTTTGAAGCTTTTGTCCACATTTTCTCTCTTGCACTCTGGATATCTTCAATGGTATTTCCATTGGGATATGTTATGGTCTCTTTCATTCGGTCTCTGCAGTCTTTCTTGAGATGACCAACTTTATGACAATGTAAGCATGCCATTCCAGGGTTAGTCCAGCCTCTAGACTTTCTAGTCCACTCTCTCATATAGTTTATAGAAATGTGACCAAATCGTCCACATATTGTACAATTTATCCAAGTGTTGTAATCACATACATATTGGTTACCGACTCTTTTCAGTTTATAGGGAGTTTCTTGACCTTTAGGCTTCCATGCTTTCCTTTTTCTTTTTCCAGCATTCAAGAGTTGTGTGCCCATTCATTTTTCAAGTAGGACAGTATTTGTCCATGTAGGTTTCCTTCTTTGGTTGTTTCATCTTAGACTTACATTCATATGCTTTATGTCCTTTCTTGTTACATTTATAACAAAATCCAATGAATGAAGATATAGATTTATTCATTTTTCCTCTGCACACATCTGATGTGTGGCCTTGCTTTCCACAGTGATTACATGTCAACTTTCTTGGTCTTGGATTTTTATAGATATTCTTTGGATTAGTTTGATTTGATGATTCTCCATTCTCGGTAAAACCTAGACCGGTGTTGTTTTTGACTCTTTGTTGTCCTTCAAGAAAATCATTCATTCTTTTATTTCTTTCTTTAGCTTTCTTGATAATTTTATTATGTTGCTACTGAATTCTTATTTCATGTTTCAAATTTTCATTTTCATCCCTTAGCTCACCGATAGCTTCTATTCTTTCAATGAGTTCAACATTTAATCTATTTGCCTCTTGACTCATAAGAATAATCTGATTTGTAATCTCATGGTGATGCTTTGTGAGTCTCTGTATTTCAGACTCTTTTTCTTGTATCTTTTTTTTAATCTTTCTTCTATCATCAATAGCTAGTGTTCTCTCTTGCTCAACTTGTCTAGAATTGTTCATGACATCAATCATCCTTATCATCTGTGTCTCTTGACCAATTTGCAGAGATTTTACTTGTCCATCCAGATGTTGATTGATTTTAGTTAGGCTTGTGATGCTTTCTTCCGATGTATCTAATACTTTGCTTGTAGTTGATCTTGAAGTCTCAAAGAAATCCGGTATCTCTTCCTCATGATAATCTGTCTCATTACAGCGAGATGTCATAATCTTTCTTTCATCTAACAATTGTCTCATATTGATTCTAGCTTCTTTATACTGCTCATAGAACATCTGAATTTCTAGCTTTTTATTCTCAATATTTTTATCAAGTCTTTACTTCTCCATTGTATGATCTTTTCTCTTAAGACTTTAAGCTTTTCCAAAGAAGAGACTTAGCTCTGATACCAATTGTTTGAATTAATGGGAAGTGTGTACTGAGAGGGGAGGGGTGAATCAGTACCTCTAAAACTTTTCTATCCTTTAATCAATTAACCTTTGTGTAATCAATTGTTTATCCAACCATCTGATCTATAATATCTTGATGTAGGATATATCAATTCATAAACTTAAAATACATGTGAACATTCATATAAACATTCATGAAACTGATTGACACATAACACAAGATATGATATCATAGAAAACTCCTGTTAGGAAGTAAAAATTGCAGTGGGGATGGTACCCACAAAATCTTCACTATCTGCAGATTGGAAGGGGTCGGTTAAGGTTTACAATTTGATCACTTCTGATGATCTACATGGTTAAGATTATCTATGGAGACCTGTTAAAGTCTACTTAGTTAAGATCTTTAGCAACACTATTGAGTGTGCACTTGGTTAAGAGATTTATAGTTGGACTGTTAAATCCACCTTCCTTAAAAGGATTTTTACACTTGGCTTCACTTGTTAGAATGATAGAAAATTATAATTTGACCTGGTATATGCAATATCCTACCATTTAATTTTACATGAATAATATTATCATCTAATGTGATTGAATAATACCTCTTATTCTCGGTAGCCTATGTTCTTGGTTCTTGCTAACCAAATTCACCTTTTGTTGTTCTGGTTCTTGAAACTTTCAATCTGATCCATAGATGTGCTCGTAGGCTTCATTCATCCTCTCTTCTATATTCACGCATGTATAATGAATTATTGAATCATCTATTTATAAGATGGATTGACTTCATCAAGTTTCACATAAAACAATGTTAAATCTAAGATCAGTTTTACAACTTTTACCTTGATCTCCTAGTCTATGTGTTTTAAATCAGTTAGACTGATTAAAGAACTTACATTCATGTTTCTTGTCCCTACAGAAATGGTTTTAAAAACAAATCAAGATTATATAAATAGAATAAGATTTTCTTATCTGACATGGAGGTCAAATCCACTTTTTGTGGGTTGCAACTAACTTTTAGTTTCTGACGGTCGGTTATGCTCTGAAATCAGTTGACTATCTTTCGGGTTCCTTGCTTGAACTATTCTCTTGGTTTTCTCTTTGACTATCTCTTGGGTTGCACTATATTCTGCACATCAAGTTCCTCAGTCAGGTTCCTCTTTATCCTTTCCACTTTGTATTTTTGGTGTACACACAAAATTGTGTCATCGATTTTCTTTGTACTTAGCCATTTTCGGTGATCTCTAGTATCTGCATTTTCTGTTTGCTCTTTGTCCTATCTTTCAGTGTATTCTTACCGAAAGTTTCATTTGCATACTAATGGAAAATTAATTTCATCACATAGATAGGATCTTATTGATAATAAATATTTTAATTCTTAGATTAAACAATTAATTATGTTTGTGTGAGAGAGCATTTCTTTTTAAGTAGAACAAATCATAAACTACCCTTTTTAAATATAGCATTTGGAAACTACTTTAATTAACAAGATAATTTTCTATTAAATAACAAGGTTCAATAACACTTATCCACTTATTTGCATCATCATCCATGACCCATAGGTGTCACTAGATTCAAGGATAGTTAGCTCAAGTTAGTGGTCTTTACATGAAAAAAATATTATATAAATGGTTAGAAAAATACATCTAGATTGTAAATTTGTGGTCAAAACCCTTGAGAAAGAGAAGAAACAATCAAATATCAATGATAGGTAGTTTTAGGAGAAGAATTTGTAATCGATAAAACTCTTAATCAAGGCAAAAATATTGAACCAAGAGAGGATATTCTAATAGAAAAGATAGAGAATCATGTTTAACATCAAGGGAGGAGGATGGAGAAAATCTCCACCTAGGAAATTAACTCAATTCTTGATGAATATGTCTCCCATGAAAAATTTGTATCCCTCTATTTTACAAATTTTTTGAGGCCTAGTCATGAAGGACTCCAATCAATTTCTCTTTGAATTAAAAATTATCTATCAAACTTCTAACTATAACATAGATAATCAAACACAAATTATTTCCCTCAACATTACAAGACTTAGAAATGAGGTAGTTCATGGGACTATTTGATAGGTTTTTTTTATAATCAGTATCTCAATAAGTGGTTTGACCCTTACACAATCACATTCTAAAGGCATCAAAGAGAAAAATAGCACTAAAATAGGGGTGCTGGATTTTATAGGCCATCAAACTCTTATTAAAAACACATGAACAAAATAGGTGTTGTCAAAAACAAAATAAACAGTACACTAGCACAAAGGCTAGTAGCCCTCCTCAAGAGTGGGGGGTTACTCACTCATTACATGTGGAGAAGAGTAAGAGTTTGAAGAACTATTTTTCTTGCATCGTCAAAAAAATATCAAAGATATTTTTTCTTTAGGATCCCCACCACAAGGGGGAACCACTAATGAATCACCATTTGGACTTATGTTAGCACAATGGCCAAAGTGTTGAGGAAGTTGTACATTGTTATAAAAATCTCAGAGTGGAGCAGGAGTAGAAAGCAAAGAATTGTCCATGTGGAAAAAGGTTCCCACACCAGTACAATAAGGAGTGGTATCCACATGGTTTACATGAGGGATATCACCTAGATTAGTAGTAGGAGCATGAATTGTATTTGTAATAGGAGTGTCACTCATATTTGCAACAAGAGCTGCATCCACATCATCGACCCCTAAGGAGTCCTGGGAGCTAGAATCATAGAGAGAATCAGAAGCTCAGATGGTTAGGTGACCATCATTTGTATCCTTCCACCAAGTGGAAACACCATTATGATGCAAAAGAGAATAGTCTATAGCCAGATGTCTAGTAGAGAATCATTTTTGACACCAAAAGGGAAGGCCCTCATAATCTAGCAATTGAGTCCAAGGCCTATCCCAAACCATGACCACCACATCCCCCAATAGTGGTGTGGAGATATCCATGTCAACCAAAATGCAAGTGAACGTAGAGTGGCCCAACGAAGTTGTATCCTCATCCACCTTCAAGAAATGGCCAATAGAGTTTCCAATAGCCTCAAAGCAAGAAATCTCTAAAAAATGAAGTGGGAGATTAGGGAGACGAACTCACACAGAGCTTACACTAAGAAATTCAATGAGTGGGTTGAAGGAGATTATCCAGGGTTTTCTAGAAATATATTGATTCTCCCAAACCCACAACTTGCTCAGCACCAAATTATGGTCTTCAGAGGAAGAAAATATAGCAATAAAAAACCCTTTGCACAAGAGAAAAGATCAATTTTACCAAAGACTAAGATTTTCCAAGAACTTGTTACCCAATGATGCAGATCTAGAAGAGAAGGATAGAGACCAATGAGTCTATAGACCAACCCGTGACATTGGTATAACTCCACATTATCTACCACATCTGAGCCACATGCCACCATAAGGGAGGCCTTGACATAGGTAATGGTTCAAGCTTTCATCTTTGGAGGAATAGTAGCAGCATGAGCATAGCTCCGTCCACCAATAAAAGACTTTGGAGGGGGTGGGTGGGAAACCCTTCCCCCAGTAGTAATAAAAACCCCCCAAATAACCAACACCTAGGTGTGGAGTGAAATCAATCCTAATAAAAATGACAGAAGAAACCCCATAAGCATTAGCATTAAATCAAGAATATCAAATGTCACTATAGCACTAGGAACTATAGTCACAACAGCATCGTTAGTTTATGTGTGCAGATTCATTGAATCCTTCATAGTGCATAGATCTGTTGGACCAAAATGAGCCATTGCAGAGGATGGAGGATTGCCTTCCCCATGGGAAGCCCCAACACCTGGAACCCTCAAAGGATATCTAGATGCAAGTATCACTCCAATGTTTGAGCATGCTAGTGGCAAGAGAATGTAGAAAATGGCATTTTATGATTACAAAAATAGCCAATTAGATTATTTGAAACCAAGACATGAGAATTGGACTATTTGATAGATAAATTAATATATGGGAAGGAATTAAAATTATATTTTTGGAAAAATAATAGGACAATTGTAGATTGAGAAATCAAAACGAGGAGCATTTTCAATTGAAATAGAAAGAATATGAATGTATGGTAAATTATTTAAAATGATTTCTCTGTCTTAAAAAGTTATCGAGATATCTTGACCCCTAAGCTTATTAAAAAAAACTAAGGGGATTGGAAGAAGAACCAAGGTGAGCCCTTGACCTCATGGGAAAATTGAATGTGAAAAAACTAAGCCTCTCAAATATTTCTCAATTATGTAAAAACTATTCATGAACTTGAGGGGGGATCTAGAAATCTAGCATAATAAAACAAAAAGATGAAATGGGACAATTGATGGAGAAAGTTCCAAATTTGGAAACTAACATTGTAGTTTAATTGAATATCATATTAGATTGAATCGAAGAAAGGAACAAAAGTGTAGAACCTCTTTTCATCTATTTCCCCAAATGTAGGAACAAACATTTGTTTAAGGGGTGTACTTTAAATTGAACTGGTGTATATTAGGTTTGTGATAAAAATCATCCCCAAGAATAGTGAAAACCTTATCGACAATTAAAAGTACAAAAAGGAAGTATATGATAGTAAACAAAGAATTATATTTCATTGGTAAGGATCAAAGTGAAATTTTTCCATTTAACCAACCTTCAAACTAACCCTTTTGTCATCTTTCAACAAATTGGAATAAAAAATATTGCACATTACTATGGACTAACCAATAAATGCCAAAATAATGAACCCCTCCATAGGATCCCAAGAATGGGCTATGTTGGTGTTTGATAACATTTATGCTTTGAAGGCCACCAATATACCTTGAGACTGATGTTAGGAGTGGTTAGCTCCAAGTATGAGAGCTCTGCAAGGTAACTGGACCAACTATAGGGACAAGACTGTCCTCTATACTTCTAGCTCTATTAAACCAAGGTGGGTACACCCAATCCAGACAAAAATCAACTCTTTAAAATACCTTATACTTCTATATTTTAACAATAGATAATAGTAAGAAAGTACTAAATTTTAACCAAAAACTCATTGACTCTCCATTACTATTTGGGACATAAAACCAACAACAACAAATAATAGGGAACTTGGATATGGTTTTGATGTATAAAGTTGTAGAATATATCCCAGAACCAATAAAACATGTATCTCAACATAATCTAATAATCCTTGATCAATGGCCTATCCATTGGCCATGTCTCAAGTGCAAATATAGAAAACATGAACCAACTACTGTCAAAGATTCAAATCCATAAACACAAAAAATCTAGATCAACCACTACTTATAAGATCCTTCTGTAGACACACCAAATGAATCTATGTTTTATCCAAACCTGATTTACTTTGATCCTAGATCAAAACTAGCGAATAAAACATATACATAGAGAAGTTCTATGTAGAGAACCAGAAGATTGAAAACTCAAGAGATAGACACCAAGGAGAGAATTGTAACTGGAATAATTGCATTAAGTTTGATAAATCATGTACATGTTCTAATCTAATATGAAACACACCACTTCAATAATATACAAAAGATACAAAAACTTTCTAGTCTCTCTAAATACAATATGATACAGTTTTCTATATCCCCTGGGGCTAAAGCTTGGAACCAGCACTTGGATACCAAAACTTCCAAACCCTTACAACAGAGAAAATAAGGATACTTATAAAAGAAAGGAAACCCTAGAACTGATAACCATCCGACACTTTTCCTTCTTCACAATCTGATTTACTGCAATCCTTCCTTTCTTGACCCCACTGACTGATTGATCTTTCTCCAAAAGGTCAAGAAAAGATTTGATCTAATTTAACGTTTTGATCCCCAAAACAGTCCTGCCAATCAAGATGAAAAATTCCCTCATACTCCATGCCAGTCACACTTTGATCCTGACCACTCTCCACCTTGGGATGATGGAAAATAATGCATAAATTTAAGGTAGAGGGGACAAAGAACTAGAATTAGGGTTTGACAAATCTTCAAGTCTTTACCATAAACCCCAATTGTCACTTCTCTTCATAAGTGAAATATTGAGCCACCCAATCACTAACCTAAAACCACCCTAAAAATACACAGATGTGACCCGCAAGATCATATTTAACAGTTATTTCTATGCAGTACACAACAAGGTCCACCACTCTGAAACCCTGAAAGAAACATATAAATATTTGAAAATCTATTATAATGGCTAGTCCCTGGCATGAATCTCCTATCGAAGGCTGAGATCAAGAATTTACACAACTTTAAAACACAACCGTGGATCATTACTTAAGTTATTTGGGTAGTGACTCATATCTGAACATATTTTTCCTTGTCGCAATAGCTCAAACAATATATTGTGATCATGTTTTCTTTAAGTCATAACACCCACTATTAGATCTATCAATACTTTCTTGCACTTTACTTTCTCTTTGGTGTTGACTTAGACCTTGACCTACGACATGGTAATTTTTTGCAATGGCTCAAAGACTAACTAAAAAGCATCTTCACCATAAAGGTTTATGCCCACTGTCTGAACAAAATAAACTTGTATGATCCTTATCTCCACTTTAAAAACTCAAAAATGGCCCGCCACCTTCCACGTGGCACTCAGCCGCAAAGGCTAGAAGACTAACATCTGAGCATCTTTACCCTTAGGAAAATTCATTACTACTGGATCCCTTTAAACTTATCTGACCTTTAACTGCCTCAACAACCTTTGGGACCATGAAATCAGCAATGCCACACGTAGGCCAAGCACAATGGCTCAAATTCTATCCATAGATCATATTTACATTAATTCAAAGTGCCAGCCGTTAGATCTCTTTGAACTTGTTTGAACCTTACTTTACCTTTGGCCACACAACTGTAGGTCCCACTTAACTGGGAAAGACACATTTCAACCCGTCGCTTTTCCTCTAACACTATTTGTCGTTCATCTCTCACCTAAGGAAAATCATTATCCACAAGATCTTAACAAACATGTTGCCTCTTTAACTTCTTTAAAAACTTGGGACCCAGCAATCATATCATGCCAAGTGTAACATGGATGCAATGCCTTAGCATTAGATGTGAAGAAACTTTGTCCATGAGCCTTAGCGCTAACCGTAAGATCAATCTTTAACCTAACACCTTTTCCTTAACCATTCTTTAACTTTGGGAACTTGAATCCCTCGTGACTCTTAATCTTTTAATGTAACCTTACCTGACTTGGTCTGACCATGATTTGATTTGGAGATTCAAAGATAATGTAATCTCTAAGTCTCTTGATATATTTCCTAACTCTGAGTACATCTGGAGATTTAATGACAACCCTTTGATCAAAAAGATATCAATGGTTTGTGCCAGATATCTAAAAAGAAACAACACTTTGACTTTTAATCGGCGATCCAGTACAAGCCCTAGATCCTTCTCGGCATCTACAGTTCAGATTTTATCTTGGAAACTCCACCTTAACTTTAATTAACTTAGGATGCATCTGGAGATTTAGTGACCAAGTCAATCTCCAAGTTTCCAGATACAAGACTTAACCTTGATTCCATTACGGGATCATGCGACAACCACAAGATCAACATTGCATCAATGGCTAATGCTTAATCTCAAGATCATTGACTTAACTACACTTTTGTTCTGAGATTCAGAGATGATATTAGCTCTGTATCTCCAAATAAACTTGACTTGACTTTCCTTGACCACAGGTTTCATTACAAGATCAAGAGATAAAAGGCCCACCAAGTCACTAGACCACTTGAGAATATTTGGCCCGATAGGACACTTGTCAAATGAGCACATTGCCTTGATCAATAAAGTAACTGCATCTTTGGCTTAAGGCATAACGTTGATCATTGGATCAAAAGGAACCTGCTCAGAAGATAAAAGAATAATACATGTTGGGAACTTAGGAAATAGGAAATATTAAAGAGAACCCCACTAGGAAACATGACTTATGGAAATAAAGATGACCCCGTCGAGACATGACACATGACTTAAAGATTTTAAGTTACAAAAAAGTAACTTCAAATTAGAAACAGTCCATGAGGGCTTTGATTTTTTGCATGAAATGTCTCAAGAAACTTAGGGTTTGAGGCCAGAGACCAGAAACAATTACAAAGATGGGAGAAAAAGCACAGAACCATGAAATTTTTTGAAATAGGTCTAATTGTGGCTCCACCTAGGGATGTATGCCTCTTGCAGGCATAGAAAGGATTCATAATTCTTGGGATAAGCATACCACAATATAAAAAGAAACCTAACCTAAAGAAGGAAAACACAGAAAGGAAAGCCTAAGACTACAAGTAAAAATTCACACCTCTACAACTTTATTTCTGATATGAAGAGATCAAACCAGCTCTGATGGCCTAACACCATCACCAATATTCTGAATTCACTTTCCTCTATCAAAAACAAACTTGTTTACTCCTTGTACTAGAAGCAAGTAGAAACTGCCCCTTTCATATGCCTGACCAGACCTACAAATATGTCCCATTAGCTCAAAACCACAAAAAATAGTATCATCATACTCACCATTGAAGCTCAGAAAGATATATGGCAAGGCTTGAAATGGAAACTGATGATGTATATGCATATTGCATTCAATAGGTAAAGAAAAAATAGATAAAATGCAATGTTTATCATCTTGTGATCCACAACCACATCTTGAAAAATCATTGAGCTAAAAAGAGAAGCACTCGTATTCTTCCATATTGCTAGCGCCATTTATACTATCTGGTTCCTCATCAAAATCCTCAAACAAAGGATTAGAAACCACATGAAGATCTCTATTATAATAATTATGACAAAGGATTGGCTTATCTAAAACAATGTCCATATCAAAAATCGCATTAGAATAATTACTAATATGATAGCCCACATTTATGCCATACTCACCTTATTCAAAGGGGAAAATATCATAGTCTGAACAAGAGGAGAGCTCATCATCATCACTACATGAAGGCTCCATATCACAATCACTCCTCTCCTCTTCATCAGAGTCACTACAGGAAACTAACTTAGATGAGACTGAAGCATTGTCATCAAAACTGTGCACACTAATGTCACTGTTGTTAGATGCATGATCCCTCAACTGTTGCTCACATGGAAAATCACACGATGAAAAAAAACAAGTTGATTGATCAAAAATATCACCATTGTTGGATTGTTTCTCAAATCATTTTCTCTTTGGTTTAGACTTCTTGTATGAGCATCCCTTTTCCAACATGCCTATGAAATTCATCAATGTTTCCAATGAGTCAACATCCTCACAGAAAGATCCAACATATGAAAAATCATCATTCTCTTCACAAGGCTTCTTACTAACCATCATCTTGTCCTCAAACAAATCAGGGCTATTCTAACACCTTGGAGCTTCTTTCTCAACCAATTCTTCACACATGTCTTCTTGAACATCCTCATGTGACAAAGACATGGGCTGAGAAACCTCATCCTCACTCTTAGTATCAAAAAAGTCTTATGAAAAATCATCACTTGAGGCTTCACAATCATCATCTTATGAATAAATTTCCTCCTCTATATTTTCCACACCTGACTACAAACAACTCAACTCTATAGCTTCATGACTAGAAAAACTATTTTTCATTTTATTTGGTGTGTAACCCCTATATATATTTATGTGAGGGACAGCCACTTTATACAATTCTTTCCTAACCATGTCAACTTCAATGTGAGGGGTAACCACTATTTGTAGGGAACACTCCTCATTCACACTTTGTCTTGGCACATAATCTATAACATGGTTAGGAGAATCAACAGAATAAGAAACATCTTGACAATGATTACCATTTCTTGATCCACACCTATCAACTACTTTTGATATCTTATGACACTGATCCCTATCAACTGAATTTGAAAAATGCCTTGGGATGATTGCATACTTTAGATTTTTCTCAATATCTAGTGCTTCCATAAAATCTTGATACAAATTCTGAGGCTCCTTATCTCTCAACAAGTAGCTCATCTTTTTGCCAAATGTACCTAAATAAACAACCAAATCCATTGCATGGGGTCTACATTTCTCAAGGATTCTTTTTAATGTTCTACTAAATTTGAGATCAAATGTAGGCACAAGCTCCTCATCTCCAATATTCATATTAAAAAGATCAGTGATCAAGTCATACTCATTAACACGTTCCCTGAATTGTTCAATAAAATCTATTTACAATTCTTCCCATGAGTTGATAGAATGAGGCAGAAAAAATGAGAACCAATCTCTTGCATCATCTATTAAATATTGTGAAAATATATTCATAATAATGTCCCTATGATCAACCTTATAATCGTTTATCAAAATAATGAAACTATCTAGATGTTTCTCAATTGATTCCTCTTTCATACCACTAAACCTAGGCAAGTGGTTTCTGACTTCTAATGGAATAGCATGTGGGTAACCCAAGAAGCCACTAAAATTGATAGCCCCATAAAACCTATTCTTATACATTTGTGACATCTTAGTAGGCAAGATAATTACAAACTACCTCTCTATTCCATTTCAACTAGTGCTGACCACTTAATAGGGAAACCATTAAAGAACTTATTTTCATAGAAAAAAGAATATCCAATGAAAATAGAATACCTATATGTGATGCACATTCTGCAAGATAATGATCTAAAGTCACCTCCAAATCACCTTCAAAGCTTTTGTAGAGTCGCCACCTCTTTGTAGAGGAAAGAAAAGAAAATTTTGAGATCTCTTTCCTAACTCTCACCTTCTTCAAATCAACAAGTTTACAACACAACCTATATAGGGTCTCATATGATTCCTCTCTTGACTGTGCTTATAGTCACAGGAGTCCTATTATCTAATGCTTCTTCACTACAAGTCCACCTCTTCTTTGTACTCTTTCTTCAAACATGCACACTGGTGCAAATCAGAGAACTCAGAGTTGCCACTCACCACATGTGAGATAGTATATGTAGATCTTTAAAAAATTGGACTTTTAGACAATTTGCAATTACACATAGAAAAAACTTGACTCACTTTAAAAAACATGAGGAATATCTCCTTTTTAGCATATGACTCTATAACCAGACTCTAGGATTGACTTAGTAAAGAAAAGAAACAACTCTCTTATACTCATTGATCAGTTTTTCTTTTGTTTCCCCAGTAGAGTCACAATTTTGTTGGTGTTTGAAAATGGTTATGCTTTGAAATCCACCAATATACCTTGAGACTAATGTTAGGAGTGGTTAGCTCCAAGTATGAGAGCTTTGCAAGGTAAATGGACCAACTATAGGGACAAGACTTCCCTTTGCACTTCTGGCTCTGTTAAACAAAGGCAGGTAAACCTAATCCAAACAAAACTCAACTCTTTACAATACCTTAAATACTTCTGGATTTTAACAACAAATAATAGTAATAAATTACTAAATGTTAACCAAACACTCATTGACTCTCCATTACTATTTGGGACATACAACCAACAACCACAAATAATAGGGAACTTGAATATGCTTTTGATGTATAAAGTTGTAGAATATAGCCCAGAACTAATCAAACATGTATCCGATCAACAGAATCTACTAATCCTTGATCAGTACCTTATCCATTGGGCATGTCTCAAATGCAAATACAAAAAACATGAACCAACTACTATCAAAGATTCAAAGCTATAAACACAACCAATCTAGATCAACCACTACTTATAAGATCCTTCTATATATACACTAAATTAATCTATGTTTTATCCAAAGCTGAGTTAATTTGATCCTAGATCAAAACTAGGGAATAAAACATATACATAGAGAAGTATTATGCAGTGAACCATAAGATTCAAAACTCAATAGATAGACACCAATGAGAGACTTGTAACTGGAATAATTGCATTAAGTTTGATGAATAATGTACATGTTCTAATTTGATACGAAACACACCACTTCAATAATATGCCAAAGATACAAGAAATTTATACTCTATCTAAATACAATATGATACAATCTACTATATCCCTTTTGGACTAAATCTTGGAACCAGCACTTGGAAACCAAAAATGCCAAACCCTTACAATAGAGAAAAGAAGGAGACTTATAGAATAAAGGAAACCCTAGAACTGATAACCATCTAACACCTTTCCTTCTTCACAATCTGATTTACTACAATCCTTCCTTTCCCGAGCCCACCAACTGATTGATATTTCTCCAAAAGGTCAAGAAAAGATTTGATCTGATTTAACTTACTGATGCCCAAAATGGTCATGTCAATCAAGCTAAAAACTTCCCTTATACTCCATGCCGAGCACACTCTGATCCTGACCACTCTTCACCTCGGGATGATGGAAAATAATGCATATGTTTAAGGTAAAGAGGACAAAGAACCATAATTAGGGTTTGACAAATCTGCAAGTCTTTACTTGAAACTCCAATTTTCGCTTCTCTTCATAAATGCAACACTAAGCCACCCAATCACTATACTAACACCACCCTACAAATACATAGACATGTCCCACAAGATCAAATTTAATAGTTAATTCTCTGTAGTACATGACAAGGTCCACCACTCTGAAACCCTAAAAGAAACATTTAAATATTTGAAAATTTGTTATAACGGCTAGTCCTTGGTGCCAAGCTACTATCAATGGCTGAGATCAAGACTTTACTCAACTTTAAAATGCATCCATGGATCATTATTTAAGTTATCTGGGCACTGACTCATATCTGAACATGTGTTGCCATGAAGAAATGACTCAAACAATATCTTGCGATCATGTTTACTTTAAGTCATAACGCCCACCGTCAGATCTATTAAGACTTTCTTGCACTTTACTTTCCCTTTGGCGTTGACTTAGACCTTGACCTGCGATGTGGAAAGCAGTCGCAATGGCTCAAAGACTAAATAACAAGAATCTTCACCATAAGGCTTTATGCCCACCGTTAGATCAAAAGCAACTTGTCCTATCCTTATCTCCACTTTAAAAACTTAGAACTAGCCTACCACCTTCCACGTGGCACTCAGGCACAAAGGCTTGAAGACTAAAATCTGAGCATCTTTACCCTTAGGAACAGTGTCGACCACTAGATCCCTTTAAACTTATCTAACCTCTAACTGCCTCAGCAACCTTTGGGACCATGACATTAGTAATACCATGTGTTGGCCAAGCGCAATGGCTCAAAGTCTATCCATTGAGAATCTTTACATTAAGTCAAAGCGCCAGCCATTAGATCTCTTCAAAATTGTCTGAAACTTACTTTACCTTCAGCCACACAACTGTAGGTCCCACTTGAATGGGAAAGACATGTTTCAACCCATCTCTTTGCTTCTAACACTATCTTTCATTCATCTCTCGCCTAAGGCAAACCACTATCCATAAGATCTTAACAAACATATTGCCTCTTTAACTTATTTGAAAACCTGGGTCCCAACTTTTTCCATGAGCCTTAGCACTGAACGTTAGATCAATTTTTAACCTGCCACCTTGTCCTTAACCATCCTTTAACTCTAGTCACTTGAATCCCTCATGTCTCTGAATCTCATAATGTAACCTTACCTGACTTGGTCTAACCACGGTTTGATCTAGAGATTCAAAGATAACATAATCTCTAAGTCGCTTGATACATTTCTTAACTCTAAGTACATTCTAAGATTTAGTGACAACCCTTTGATCAGAAAGACATTAATGGTTTGCACCAGATCTCTGAAAAGAAACAAGACTTTGACATTTAATTGGCGATCCAGTGCAAGCCCTAGATCCTTCTCAGCATCTACGGTTCAGATTTTATCCTGGAAACTCCACCTTAACTTTACTTAACTTGGGATCCATCTGGAGATTCAATGACCAAAGAAATCTCCAATTTTCCATATACTTGACTTAACCCTAATTCCATTATGAGGTCGTTGGATCAAAAGGAAAGTGCTCGACAAATAAAATAATAAGACATGTCGGGAACTTAGGAAATAGGAAATATTTAAGAGAACACCGCTAGAAAACATGACTTATGGAAATAAAGATGACCCCACTGAGACATGACAAATGACAAATGACACATGACTTCAATTTTTTAAGTTACAAAAAATTAACTTCAAATTAGAAATAGACCATGAGGGCTTAGGGTTTTTGCATGAATTGTCTCAAGAAACTTAGGGTTTGAGGCTTGAGACCAGAAACAATTGAAGAGATGGGAGAAAATGCACAGAATCATGAAAATGTTTAAAATAGGTCTAACAAGCTACTGAACCATGGCTTATTCTTCAATGACCTAACCAACCACCATAGGCAAGGTATGCTTAAAATTTTGTACCACCTAGTACAAAGGTTGAACTTTTTTTGAGATTATTTAGATATTATGGTGGAACTTATTATAATGTGTGTTATTATGGCTCTAATATATGGACATGTCATTGGACATATAGGGATTTATTTATGTGAATTGGGTAGATGAATTGGCTAGTTGAAGATCCACTAGTAGTTATGATTTTTGTTTATTTAGACATTTGGTAATTTTAATAATCAAAAGATAGCCCACAAATGTTATATCCATCTTAGAAGAAAAGTAAATAGTCACCACTTATGTCTTTAAATAGGTCATTTGGTTTCATAGACTCAATTTTTTTTGCTTTGATTATAAAATTGTTACAATCAAATGTGATAGTGAGAATTTTATTTGTTTGGCTAAAAATTATTTGGCATTCCCATAATAAGAATGTTGATGTATAATATCGCTTGTCCATGAGATAGTTAAGAATTGTAAGGTCTAATTAAAAAAGGTTGAAATTAGATAATGTTGTGAATTTTATTACAAATGTAGTGACCAAAAACAAGTTGTCTTGATGCAAGAGGGTCATTGCCTTCATACTTGTACTTAATAATTTTTAGTTTTCTCATGGATGAATTGGAAATGTATATTGTCAAGTGGGATTATATTAGGATTAAATTATTTTGATTATAAACAGTAGCCTAATAAGGGGGTTTACCCTTACATAACCACAGCCTGCATACATCAAATAGAACAACAAAACTAAAACAAGGGTGCTAGAAATTACAGGCCATCAACGATTTATCAATACCACACAAACAAAACAGGTGTTGTAAAAAATACAGTCCAAAAATTAACAAAACACTAGCACATTGGCTAGAAACCCTCCTCAAGAGTAGGAGGGTCTCTCACTCACCACATGTGGAGAAGAGTGTGAGATTGAAGAACCATATTTTTGTGCCTTTGTAAAATTGTCCAGGCGATGTTCTCATTAGGATCCCCACCACAAGTGGGAGAAACTAATAAAATTTTCCATTTGAACATCTATCAATACAAATTTTAGAGTGATGAGAAAGTTGTACATAGTTAGCTAAATCTTGGAATAGAGAAGGAGAAGAAGGACAAGAATTATCCACAAGGCCAGAGGGATCTGCACTAGTAGGAGTGGGAGTGGTATACGCATGGTTTACCACAAGGGTATTACCCAAATTTGCAGTTTGAGCATGACCTAGATTTGCAGCAAGAGCATCACCCATATTTCGAAGAGGAGCTCCATCCTCATTGTCACCCTATCAGGATTCCTCAACGGTAGAATCAGAGAGAGAATCAGAAGATCAAATGGTCAAATGGTCATCATTTTCATCCTTCCACCAAGTGGCAGCATCTTTATGATGCAAAATAGAAGAGATTGTAGCCATATGTCTAGTAGAGAAGCATCGTCAACATCAAAAGGGGAGGTCCTCATAATCCAACAATTGATTCCAAATCCTATCCCTAACCATGAGCACCACATCCCCCAGAAGTGGTGTGGAGATATCTATGTCAACCAAAATGTGATTGAATGTAGAGCATCCCATCAAATTTGTATCCTCATCCACCTTTAACAAATGGCCAATAGAGTTTCCAATGGCCTCAAAGAAATACATCTCCCAAAAATGGAGTGGGAGATTGGGGATACAAACCCACACAGAGAACACATTGATTAGTTTAGTGAGAGGGTTGAAGGAGGTTATCTAGGGTTTGATAGAAAGAGAGTGATTCCCCAAAACCTGCATCTTTCTCAACACCAAATCACGGTCTTCCAAGGAATAAACTATGGCAATAAAAACCCTCTTTTCACAAGGGAAACATTCAATGTTACCAAAGAATAAGGTTTTCCAAGAAATTGTAACCTAGTGGTGCCAATTTTGAAGAGAAGGCTAGAGACCGGTGAATCTAGAGACCAACCCATGACATTGGTAGAACTCCACATTATCCACCACATTTGAGCCACACACCACCATGAAAGAGGCCTTGGAATAGGCAATAGGTAGATATTTCACCTTTGGAGGGATAGTAGCAACGAATTTTGAAGCATATCTTTGTAGGGGTGGGTGAGAAACCCTTCCCCCACCAGAAGTAACAACCCCCAAACCACCAACAGCTAGGTGTAGATCCAAATCCATCCTAGGAGAAGAGGGTTTAGTGTGACCCCCCCATTTTTCACCAGAAATAGTAGCTAGAAAAAAAACCCATCAGCAAATGTAGTAGAAGGATCTAGACCACTCATAGGGCACAGTAGAGTGGATGTATCTATAGGAAAAATGGTGTTCAAAACATAAGGAACATACGCAAATGACACCACATTGGATAGAAACATGGAGGCCTCTAGAAGCAAGTCATCACCCACACTCAGAAAGCTCTTGTAGGAAAGAAGATACAGAGTTTGAATAGAGGTGGGAATATTTGTTAGAGTGGACATTGTTATCTATTCTTATTATTTTAAATATTTCTTGAACCTTTGTTATAATATCTACAGGCAAGAAGCACCATAATTTCACCAAGGATCAAGATAAGAAACTCTCCATTGAGAACCATAGTAGAGAGTGACCCTACGAGGACTTGAACCTTGGTTATAGGCACTACATTATGATTAAGTTTTCATTTACCTTGCAATACTAATGTATTATTTGTTGAACAATCCAAATAACTAAGAGGGGGTGAATCAATTTTTCCCACACAATTTACAAAACTTGTTCTCTATTTGTAAACTAATAAACAACAGTAATAACAACTTCTAATATATTGGTTAAGAACTTTAAATATTCACAATAGATGTAAACATAAAAATCATAGAAACACTAACACAAATAACACCTTCTTCAAAGCCATTAGTTCCAACAGACATGATGAACACGTTACATAATAAGTGTTGGGACTGAAATACAAATAAACACGCTACAAATAGGATTGACCCCAAACAACTGATCCACCATATGTTGCAGACATCGTAGAACCAACATTGAAAATGATAAGGATAGATATCTAAAGCACATATTTCAATGAACACTTCTACCGAGACACACATAATATTGGTACAGCTACTGATACCACCAACACTATCGAACACACCGACCGAAACAACCAAAACACAAAAATGCATAGGATATGTTGATATCAATGACAACCAGTAATGAAAAAAAATATGAATAGAATTGAATTCACATTCCAAAAATATCCCCCTTTGTCATTGATGGCAACATTCATCAATAACAAAGAAAAAAATTTCAAAAGATATCAGCATCAAGATTCTTTGTTCTCAACTTTCTCCCCCTTTAACAACAATGACAAAGGGCCAAACTCCCCCTTAGAAACTTACTCTTCTCCCTCTAGGAGGAATCCTCTAGGCACTGATCTAGAAAATAATAGTCTTGCAAATCACTGGACCAATGCACACAATGGTGCATTTAGTAGATACTATGAAGGGGCAGAATGTCCAGCTTCCCCCTCAAATACTCAAAAGTATCCTTGCACAAAGGTTTTTTGAATATATTTTCTATCTTCTCCTTTATGTGCACATACTAAAGCTTCACTTTACCATCCAACACCTTCTCTCTGATAAAATGATGCCTGATAGATATATGATTTATTCTAAAATGTTGTACTGGATTCTTGGACATAATTATAGCACTGATATTATCACACATGATCAAAATTGGATCTTCAAAAGTAACACCTATATCCTTTCAGATTTGTTTCATCCATAATACCTAAGTACAACATGAGGATGTTTCAATACATTTTTCTTTAGTAGATGATAAAGTTATAGAATCCTTCCTCTTGCTTGACCAAGAAACTAATCGGGTGCCAAGAAAGTAAGCTCAACCACTAGTACTCCTTTGGTTATCTAAACATACTACCAATCTACATCGGTATAAGACATCAGTGTGAAATCTTGACCTTTTGGATACCACAAACCAAACTCTTTTGTCCCTTTAAAATATTTGGAAAAAACAATTCACTACCATAACATGTGACTCTTTCAGTTCTTGTTGAAATCTGGCTGCCAAACACACTGCATACATAATATCTAGTCTAGTAGAAAATAGGTACAAAAATACACCAATCATTGATCTATACTTAATTGCATCTTCCTTCGGTGACTCATCTCCCTTAGTTAACTTACAGTAGTCGATAACAATTTGCGTACAAACCGGTTTGGAATTCTCCAACCCAAACTTATTCAACGATTCCTTGACATACTTTGACTAAGAAATGAAAATGTCTTTGCTGCTCTTATTTACCTGCAATCCAAGAAATAAATTCAAATCCCCTATCATAGACATCTCAAATTCTTTCTACATCTCTTGTGCAAATATTTTTCACAAGTCATCCTTGTCTCTAAAAATAATATCATCTACATACATAATAATAATCAGGATCTGATCTAAATCTTTCTTGTAATACAGATTGTTGTCTACAAAATATTTTTGAAATTTTTGTCCAATCAAATATGTATATAGTCTACTATACCAGGCTCTCAGTGCTTGCTTCAAGTCATAAAATTCCTTCTTGAATTTTCATACTATTTCTGGTTCTTCTTATGATATTAAACCTTTTGATTTCTCAATGTAAACCTCTTCCTTTAGCTCTTCGTTCAAAAACTTTGACTTCGCATTCATCTAATAAACTTTGAAATCCTAATGTGCTACAAGAGCTAGGAATATTTGAATTGCCTCCATTTGAGCAGCAGGAGCATAATTATTGTAGTTCCCACCCTTTAGTTTCTTTTAGTTTATATTATTAGACTCTTTTTTGCCACTTCCATGTGTGCGTCATCTATTCAAGTTTTATTTACAGTTGGTAATGTATAACTTTTTGCTGGATTTCAGTTAGTAGGAACCATGGATTTTGCATGATTTTATGTGCTTACAGTTAGACTTATGATTAGTTTTATGATTTTTATCTTATATTATGATGACACTTATGATTATGGATTACTGAAAATACTGACACTATATTTGTATGCACATGGATCATGTGTATGCTTTTACTTTTTGTATAATGTGATTTTTATGGTAAGAGGTGGAGTCATAGTCACTTGTGTACGAGACCCACGCGGTGTACCATTCTCAACCATTATTTGTTACATATTATATGTATGCACATGGTCATCTTTGTCATGACAGAATTGCAAGTACCGAGCATCATCTTCCCTGAGTTGGTAGGAGTGAGCGTGCCCTATCGCAACATCTCAATGGTAAGAGGGGGGAGATAACAAACAGGTCCAAAACCCCAACTTAAACCACTTATTGTCTTGAAATAGTGGGCCAGCCAAAGCAGGAGATAGCAAATAAGTTGCCGATGTTAGCTTGTTGTCGTGGCACTTGGTGCTGCTTAGGGAAGCTAGGTTGTCGGTGGCAGCCAAGGGGGGAGTGGGGCCCATGTTTCCCCTCCTCCAAATTTAATCTTGTTTTTTGTTTTTGTAAAAATTTATTTTTATTACTTTTTAAAAAAAAAAAATTAAATAATAATAATAAAACAAAACATAAATAAATAATATTTATAAAATAAATTAAATACTATTAAATGATTAAATTTACTTATAATATTGGTTAATAGTTTATTACTTTAATTATTAATTAATAAGAATTATTAATTAATTATTAAATGTTTAAATTTCATTTTAATTGCATCTTATTGTGGTCATTTCCCTTGTTAAAATATAGTTATCTTTTTTAAATTATGGGGCATGAATTTCACTTAGTATGTTATTATAGTCAACTTAGACCTGAAATTTTTATGAAAACTCATTTAAGTATTTTAGATTATAAGTTGATTTGATTGTAATTACCCTTCCGTGCCTTACTTATTTTGGTTTTGGGAAAACTGCGTTGGCTTTTAGGGAAATATTACCAGAGGCTTGGGGTGTATTTTATGTTGTGGTTTTTTTGTGCATGCATTGAGTTTAGTGTCAAATCGATCACCTTTACCCATTTGTATGTATTAAGATCATGTGTAGGTGAACTCTTGATAGAGTGTTTGTTTGATTTTGGTTCAGGAACCAAAGTGTGTTCCTGATGGATTTTTGGTGGAACTAAAATCTTACCTTTATACCTTTATGGTACTTAAGAGATTGATTATGACTATGAGCTTAGGGTGGGTAATCTAAGTGTATTAGAGGGGAGTTCCTTGCAATGAGGGTCGGGTGCGTAAGAGGTTATTAGGGTAACTCATTGTAAGTTACTTAATAAGTGATAACATAATACATTATGGGGTTTTTAAATGAATTAATAAGATGTTTGTATTCCTCCCCCATGTCTTGAGTGCTTTTATAGGCTAGGATGGGATTGGGAGGAGATGCTTGATTGAGGTCTTGCATAGTTAGCATCATTGTTTGTACGAGAGGTTACTGATACCGCATAGAGTCACTAGGGGGTCGGGGTCCAGAGAGACTGCCAAGGTAACTCTAGAGTTGGCTCGTGTGATGACACTTCCCCATATACATTTTAGGTTTCCTATGTGTGTTTTTTGCCTCTGGGTTTATAGGTTTTTACCTGTATAGTTGAGTTGTACTTTTGAGATAGAGAGATTTTAGGATCCCTTGTTTACTCCTACTCTGTGATATGTTTGTATTTGAAAACCGAGTGGGGTATTTTGTTATCTCCTCGGCATGGTGGGAGTGGACCATTTAGGTGCCACGAGGATGGGTGGTAGTGATCATTTTACCATTGGATATCTCAACATCCTTGTACCAGTGTTGGATGATCTTGTAGCAGATGTACTTCTTATGCAACATTATTGGAGACTTGCTCTTATCTTTCTTAGGATGTTTATCATATCATGTATCAGTATATCGATTGTATTACTTAAGGAATAATGTATTGTACCTTGTAATTGATTATTATTACATACCCTGTGACTTGTGCAATAGATGTTATTTCATTGGATATACCTTATGGTATCAGATGTAATTATATAATTATTTATGAGATGATGTACTTGTAATCATTGTGTATTTTAGAATATTTGTAATTAGTTATTAATTAATTTATGAGTAATTCCTACGTCAAGGAACCCTCAAGAATTGTAATCCATGTTAACTTTACTTTTATGATCATGTTTTTTGTTTCACTATAATTGCTTCCACTCTATTGTTCATATTGAATGCAAACTATTAAAAAAAAATTGCAAACCTAGCTTCATGTTATAGGTTAATTTCTTCTGGGTTCCCTAGCGGGGGGTTACAATTGGTATCAAAGCCTAATTATTTCTACACTAGGAACTCTGGTAATTGCATACGCCCACTAGTTGTTTAGTAGTTGAAAATTTAAAACAAACTTAGACATATAACACTCCTGAACTTTAGACTACTATTTTATGATCATATACCATGTCTTTATTGTATAATTTTACTTTGAGTTAACTTTCCTTTTTGATTTTTATATAGGAAGATGGTTATAGAGACTAGATCCATTACTATAGGTTTTTAGTGTAGGTTGTAGTAGAGGGCATGAGAGGGGAAAAATTCCTAGCACATCTACAAGTTCCATAATTGAGAATGTTCACGAGGAGAATAGGGAAGAACACAATGGAGATAGGAGTTTGAGACAGAGTCTCAAACTACACAATTAATGCAGACCATTCTGGATTGCCTTCCTAGGGAAAATAGGGATCAAGGGGATGAGTATCATCATGCTGAGGAGGAGGTTAGACATAGATCCAGGAGCCCGAATAGGAAGGGCACTGCATGTGATCAAGGGGCCACTAAGTTCAATCAGATGAGAGACATCCTTAGATTATGACCACCTTCATTCAATGGTCTTGGTACTAGGTTTGAGGTAGAGGCATGGCTCATTACATTGGATCATTGTTTTTTTATGCAGCAATTTGATACCAGCGTCAAAGTGAGGTGTGTTATCATGCACCTTGACGGTTTCGCAGCCACATGGTGGAAGATTAAGGAAGATAAGCTAGGGCTTAGGATGGACACCACCACTTGGGAATTATTTCTCGATAAATTTCATGAGTGTTTCTTATCCGACCGGTGACAGCAGTAGCACATAGATGAATTCCACAATCTGGGGCAGTTATCCATGACATCTCAGGAGTATGAACGTTGATTTTTTGAGATAAAGCCATATGCAAGGTTTACTGATAAATATACACTGATGTTTCATCATTTCATTAGGGGGATTAATGGATGCATCATTGGGGGAGTCAAAGTTTTTGAACCTAAGACCCTCAAGGGGGCAGTCAATAAAGATAATCTAGTTGAGATAAATCATACTTTTGGTCATGGTGTTCATATGGGTGTTCAAACTAGAGGATATGCTTCTTCATGGTTTAGAGGTAATCAGTCCCAAGGGGATGGGAACTTCAAGAAACATTTTTCTCAGTTCAGGGGTAATCAGAATCAACAGTAGAAGCGTCCATATCCTCCAGCTCAGAGTGGTGGTTCTCAATTGAAGAGCTTCCCTAACATTGAGCACAACAAGCACAACCAGTCTAGTCATCCAACATAGATCTCACATTCAGTAGCTAGTAGACGTAGCTATCAGCAGTCTAGTGCACCCTCCTCTGGGAGAGGTTTTTGTAGAGGTGGTGGTTGCTTCACTAATGGTTGTTTTGGACACATTGCAGTGAATTATCCTCAGCGTGCACCACAATTTTAAGGGTAGAGGGTTTCAGCTTCTTAGCCTACAATAGGAGAAGCAGGTAGATCTCATAAGGTATTTGCACCTATGATCATCTCTAGGAAGAGCACCAAGGCATAGTGATAGAAACTTCAGGTGCTACTAGAGGTATTTCTCTTTCTATCTTGTTTGATTTAGAAGCTACAAATTCTTTTATATCTCCTTTTGAGGTAGAGCGATGTTGGTTTGTGGCTGTAAAGTAGGACATAAGTTGGAAAGTAGAGTTAGCCTCTGGGGAAAGGGTACCAATAGATTCTCTAGTGCATAAGTGTGATTTGAACATGGGTAAATTCACCACCTTGGTGGGTCTTTGTGTAATTCCTTTGCGATTATATGATGTTGTCTTTGGAATGGATTGGTTAGGATCTCATGGAGCCAGCATTGATTGTAGACAAAAGATTATCAGGTGCAAGGAAGATGTTGGAAAGGACATTGAGATTTTGGGTATTCAACATCCTATTTTCATTCGTATAATTTTTTCCATGCATCTCAAGTGAAGCATGCGAAAGGGTTATCATTTTTTGTTGTATCTATGAATGAGCTAGATGAAGTTGAGACAAAGGAAAAGACTCTTGACCATCTTATTCTTCAATATTTTATAGATGTCTTTCCAATTGATATCTCAGGTATGCCACCAATGCATGAGATAGATTTCTGTATTGACCTCATTCCAGGAGAAGAGCCTATTTCTAGATCTCCTTACTAGATGACAACTCAGGAGTTGAGTGAACTGTGACTTTAGTTATAAGATATTTTGGCATAGGTTTGCATTTGACCAAGTGTTTCCCCATGGGGAGCACCTGTAATGTTCATTAAGAAGAAGGATGGATCTTTACGCTTGTGCATATACTATAGATAATTGAACAAGGTAACGATCAATAAAAGGTATCCTATGCTGAGGATTGATGATTAATTTGACCATATTAAGGGAGCCAAGGTGTTCTCTAAGATAGATCTTAAGTCAAGATATCATCATTTGTGTATCCAAGATGCAAATATTCACAAGAATGAATTTTTCACTCACTATGGACATTATGAGTTCACAGTAGTTCCTTTTAGCTTGATGAATGCTCCATTAGTCTTCATGTTCTTGATGAATGGATTATTATTCTCTTATCTCGATCATTTTTTCTTGTCTTCTTGAATGACATATTGATATATTCTAAATCCCCAGAAGAGCATGACGAACATATGCAACAGGTTTTGCAGTGCCTTAAAAATAATCAGTTGTATGCCAATGCGGAAAAATGTGACTTCTTTCAGTCAAAATTTCAGTACCTAGGCCATGTGATTTTAGGTGAGGGTATCTCAGCAGATTCCTCAAAGATTCAAGAAATAGTTGATTGGCCAGCACCCACTATTGTGTCTAAAGTTTGTAGTTTCATTGGATTGGTTGGATATTACCGTCGATTTGTTTAGAACTTCTCTAGAGTTTCTCATCATGTCACTTCTCTTTAAATGAAAGGGAAGAAGTTCTTTTGGACAGAGAAGTGCGAAGAGGCTTTTCAAAACCTCAAGAAGAATTTGACTAGTGCACCTATTCTAGAAATACCCAATCCATTGGGTGATTTCATGGTGTGTATTGATGCTTCTTTTGAAGGTATAGGGGTAGTCCTTATACAAGGAGGACATGTGATTTCTTATGAATCTCACAAACTCAAGGATGACGAGTTGAACTATCCTACACATGATCTTGAGTTAGTCGTGTTAGTTCATGCATTGGTCCAATGGAGACATTTTCTATTGGAATGTTAGTTTGATCTTCATAGAGATCACCGCAGTCTATAGTATATCTTTACCCAACCTAATCTGAATGATAGGAAGAGACAATGGATGGAATTCCTTTGTGAGTAAGACTTTGAAGTCAAGTATATTCAAGGTAAGGAGAATGTGGTATTTGACACCTTGAGTCAAAGGAGGTATGAGATATCAGCTTTGACTCTTCAAGTATATTTATGGATTCGTATACTCCAGGAACTTCCTTCATATACTTGGTATCAGGTAGTGAGCACGGAGATTGAATTAGGGATACCTTTAGAGGGTAGATTAGGTTATGTTCTAGAGATAGATAGTATTTTTCTTTACACGAGCTGGATATATTTACCCCCATCAGATGATCTTTGTACATTGATTCTATATTAGGCTCATTGTGCACCTTACTTAGCACATCCAGGTGTCAAGAAGATGTATGTGGATCTTAGACAGCTTTATTATTGGTCTGGTATGAAATGTGACATTGCTGATTTTGTGGAAAGATGTCTAGTGTATCAGAGATTTAAGGCAGACCACCAGCATCCAATAGAGATTTTACAGCCTAATCGTGTTTGATCATGGAAATGGGATATCATCTCAATGGATTTCATCATGGGTTTGGTTATGACTCCTCGTAGACATGATGCTATCATGGTCACTATTGACTAGTTAACCAAGTTGGCACACATTTATCCTATGAGAGTGTCCTATACAAAAACTTCAGTGGCTAGAGTCTTTATGCAATACATTGTGAGACTACATGGTATTCCCTGCAGGATTTTATCAAATAGGGATCCAGTATTCACTTTTGCATTTTGGAATTCATTTCAGCATGATCTTTGAGCACAGCTGAATTTCAGTTTGGCATGTCATCCTGAGACCTATGGTCAGACAGAGTAGGTCAATCAGGTATTAGAGGATATTTTGAGGATGTATGTCATGTAAAGACATAATCATTGAGAGGATTATCTTTTTATTGTTTATTTTTCTTATAACAATGGTTACCATAGCTCTATTTGTATGTCATATTTTCAAGCTTTGTTTGGCCATCCTTTTCATACACCTTTGAGTTAAGATAGGCTAGAGGATCATATTTTGGTAGGTCCTAAGATGATTTAATACATGGAGCAGCAGGTAGAGTGCATTCAAGAGCATTTGATCACATCCCAGGATAGACAGAAGAAGTATGCAGATGCTCATAGGGTGGATAGACAATTCACAGTTGGTGATAGGGTATTCTTGAGAGTGCGTTCATGGAAGAGTATGATCTGTTATGGAATGGGTTCAAAGTTGGAACATCATTTTGTAGGCCCTTTTGAGATACTTGAGAGGATAGGACTAGTTTCTTACCATCTTGCATTATCGCCCAGTTTATCTCGCATTCATGATGTTTTCCATGTTTCAGTTCTTAGACAGTATATTCCATATGTGACACATATTCTTGATTGGAACGCCTTACAGGTAGAGGACAGGAATCTGGCTTTGGAGCATGTTTTCATTCTGCATCAACAGGATTTGGCCCTCAGAGATCGCACCATTGAGCAGGTCAGGGTCCAATGGGACCCCTCTGATGAGTCATCAATGACTTGGGAGGATGCAGCAAGATTACAGGATTTATATCCCTACATGTTTATAGGCTTCCAGGAGTAAGCCTAATCTAAGGGTGGAATGTAGTGCCCACCCTTTAGTTGTTTTTAGTTTATATTATTAAACTCTTTTTGGCCATTTCCATGTGTGCATTGGCTATTTTAGTTATATTTATAGTTGGTAATGTATAACTTTTTGTTGGATTTCAGTTAGTAAGAAGCATGGATTTTGCGTGATTTTATGTCGTTACAGTTAGACTTATGATTAGTTTTATAATTTTTATTTCATATTATGATGACATTTATGATTATGGATTACTAACACTATATTTGTATGCACATGGATCATATGTATTATTTTACTGTTTGTATAATGTGGTTTTTATGGTAAGAGACAAGGTTGTAGTCACTTGTGTGCGAGATCCACACGATGTATTGTTCTCAACCATTGTTTGTTACATATTATATGTATGTACATGTTCATCTTTCTGATGACAGCATTGCAGGTATTTGGCATTGTCTTTCCTGAATTGGCAGGAGTGAGTGTGCCATATCATAACATCTCAATGGTAAGAGGGGGGAGATAATGAACAAGTCCAAAACCTCAACTTAAACCACTTATTGTCCTAAAATAGTGGGAAAGATTTTGTGTTGTTACCCTTTGAATCCGTCAAGGTGACATGAATTCGAGAACCTTCACTTCTACTTGAGTTTTGGTTATTTGACTTAGTCGGGTTTTCGGGTTTGTATGCCTGGTTTGAGGTGATATTTGTGTTAGAATATAATATGGTTTTATTATGCTAATTAATGGTAGATTTATTAATTCCTATTAATTATAAGAATAATAAAGAAGAGATTATTTAATTAAATACAATTGTTATTAAAAGATTTTTAAAAAAATGCCTAACTTTTATAATTGAGGGTTTAATAAATTATTAAATCCTAATTTGGAATTAAAGTGAGTTAATTGAGGATAATGATAAATTATTAAAAAAATCAAATCTTTTGACTCAAAAGTCAACTTGAGTTACTTTTGACCTTGGGTGAGTTTAGAAACCCTAGGTTGAGTAGTTATTTTTCCTATTTTTAGGAATTTTTGATTCTTAAAAAAAACAAGTTTGGGAGAATCTGAGTTTTGGGTTTTGAGGAGGAAGAATTTTTGAAAGCTGAGGAGAATCTTGGAAAGCTTGATTCTTTGCTATTGGATTAGTGGTTTCAGATTTGTGGTGATTCTCAGGTAGGATCTTAGATCTTTATTTTAATAAAAATCTGTTTATTTCTGAAATTTAGATTCTTGCTTAAATCTATTTTTTCTTTGTAGAAAAGATCTAGAATTCATTCAGTGTGTTCTTGGATAGAAAATGAGTAGATATGTGGATTCAGTTGTGTAGAAAATGGATTATAGAATCCAGATTTGTGCTTCTTAGAGAAATAAATCGTTGTCTTTTGAAAAGTTCTTCAGAACTTATTTTAAATGCTCTAGTAGACTTGAAAAATTAAACCCATTTCCATTTAACACAAATGAAGAACGGTGTTCTTTTAAAAATATATTTTTATCAAAAAAATAGTTAGTTATGGTTGTTCTTAGTTTTATATTGAAAAAAAAAGTTTAAAATAAAAAAACAAACATGTTGTTGTTGTTCTAAGAGAGAAATTCTTTTTATAATAAAAAAAATATCAAAAAAAAATATTAAAAATAAATAAAATATAAAATATGGTGGGCGGGGGTTCCCTTCCCCACCCCTGGCAACCAAAGTGGCCGACAGCAGCTAGGTGTCGTGGCATCTTTTGCTACTCATGGCAGCCAAGGGGGCAGTGGGGCCCGTGTTTCCCCTCCCCCAAATTTAATTTAGATTTTGTTTTTATAAATTTTATTTTTATTAATTTAATTTATTTAATTTTTAAAAATACTAATAATAATAATAAAATAAAACATAAATAAATAATATTTACAAAATAAACTAAATATTATTAAATGATTAAATTTACTTATAATATTAATTAGTAGTTTATTACATTAATTATTAATTACTAAGAATTAATAATTAATGATTAAATGTTTAAATTTCTTTTAATTGTATATTATTGTGGTCATTTCCCTTGTTAAAATGTAGTTATCTTTTTTAAATTATGGGGCATGAACTTCACTTAGTATGTTATTATAGTCAAATTAGAACTGAAATTTTTAAGAAAACTCATTTAACTATTTTAGATTATAATTTGATTTGATTGTAATTACCCTTTCGTTCCTTGTTTATTTTGGATTTGGGGAAACTATGTTGGCTTTCAGGGAAAAGTTACTAGAGGCTTGGGGTGTGTTTTATAGTGTCGTGTTTTTTTGGCTATGCATTGTGATTAGTGTCAATTCGATCACCTTTACCCATTTGTATGTCTTAAGCTCATGTGTAGGTGAACTCTTGATAGAGTGTTTGTTTGATTTTGGTTTGGGAACCAAAGCATGTTCCTGGTGGCTTTTGGGTGGAACTAAAATCTAACCTTTATACCTTTATGGTACTTATGATATTGATTATGACTATGAGCTTAGGGTAGGTAATCTAAGTTTATTAGGGGGGAGTGGCTTGCCATGAGGGTCGGGACCCTAAGAGGTTGGTAGGGTAACTCATTGTAAGTTACTTAATAAGTGATAACATAATATATTATGGGGTTTTAAATGAAATTAATAAGACGTATGTATTCCTCGTCCATGTCTTGAATGCTTTTATAGGCTAGGATGGGAGTGGGAGGAGATGCTTGATTGAGGTCTTGCATAATTAGTATCCTTGTCTATACGAGAGGTTACTGATACCGCATAGAGTCACTAGGAGGTTGGGGTCCAGAGGGACTGCCAGGGTAACTCTAGAATTGGCTCATGTGATGACACTTCCCCATATACATTTTAGGTTTCCTATGTGTGTTTGTTGCCTCTGGGTTTATAGGTTTTTACCTGTATAGTTGAGTTGTACTTTTGAGATAGAGAGATTTCAGGATCCCTTGTTTAGTCCTACTCTATGAATGGTTTGTGTTTGAAAACTGAGTGGGGTATGTTCTTATCTCCTCAGCATGGTGGGAGTGGACCATTTAGGCGCCACGAGGATTGGTGGTAGTGATCCTTTTACAATTGGAGATATCAACATCCTTGTACCATTTTTGGATGATCTTGTAGCAGATGTACTTCCTATGCAACATTATTGGAGATTTTCTCTTATCTTTCTTAGGTTGTTTATCATATCATGTATCAATATATCAGTTTTATTACTTATGGAAAAATGTATTGTACCTTGTAATTGATTATTATTACATACCCTGTGACTTGTGCAGTGGATTTTATTCCATTGGATATACCTTATGGTATCATATGTAATTGTATAATTATTTATGAGATCATGTACTTGTAATCATTGTGTATTTTAGAATATTTGCATCTAGATATTAATTAATTTATGATTAAATCCTACATCAAGGAACCCTCGAGGATTGTAATCCATGTTAAGTTTACTTTTATGATCAAATTTTGTGTTTCAATGTAATTGCTTCTGCTCTATTGTTCATATTGAATGTAAACTATTAAAAAAGTTATTCTACAAACTTAGCTTCTTGTTATAGGTTAATTTCTCCTAGGTTCCCTTGTGGGGTGTTACAAGTCTCCTCAAATTCACTTCCTTCAATCTATGTAACCCTTGCATACTAACCTTTCTTTTTTCTTATTACCTTACCATTTTCATCCAACTTGTTTTGATAGACCCATTTAGTTCCAACCACATTCTTATATGTCAGTTTGGCCACAAGTTCCCAAGTCTGATTCTTCTAAATATGATCAACCTCTTCCTTAATTGCATGCTTCTTTTACAATTTAATGTTGAATCTCTAGAAGTAGACACAACAAAGCATGATCTTATGTTGCTATACTTCTAGTAGTAATTCATTTGTTCTTATCACCAATAATCTTATTCTCAGAATGATTTCTCTGTGCATACCTTGGTTTCTTAGTTTTAGATGTCGTTATTGGTTGAGTCTCATCTTCTTCTTTCTTATTGTCCTTTCCTTTGTCCTCTGTATCAAATTCATAATCAATACATGTCTCTCAAGAGCCTTCAGAAAATATTCATCAACCTTCACATTTGCACTTTTCACATATTTATTGAGTCTTTTGTTGTAACACCAGTAAGCCTTCCTTCTTGTTGAGTATCCAAAAAATATAACTTCATCTTCTTTGTTGTCAAATTTTCCAAGATTATCTTTGTCTTTTTTAATGTAACATTTTCTTCCAAATATTTTGAAATAATTATCTGTAGGTGCTCTCCCATGCCATAACTCGTATGATGTCTTTCCATATATCTTTTGATATAGAACTCTATTATGTGTGTACACATGAGTATGTACTGCTTCTCTCTAGTAGATTTCAGGTAAACTTGTTTCCTTTAACATTGTTCTTGTTGCCTCCTAAATTGCCTAATTCATCCTTTCCACTACACCATTCTGTTGTGGTGTTCTAGATGTTGAAAATTGTCTCTTAATGTCATGTTTCTCACAATAAATCATAAACATATCAGAAGTAAATTATCCTCCTTTGTCAGATCTTAAACATTTAATCCTTGTAACACATTCATTTTCAACTCTAGCTTTGAATATTCTAAACTTCTCAAATTATTTTGATTTTTCTCTAAGAAATGCAACCCAAGTCAATCTTGACTAGTCATCAATGAAAACTATAAAGTATCTCCCACCTTCAAAACTTCTTGTTCTGGTAGGACCACAAATATCAATGTGCACAAACTCCAATAAACTAGTAGATGAATAGTATTTTGCTTTGAATGATTCTCTCATTTTTTTCCTTCTTGACATCCTTTACAAATCACATTATCTAGTTTGCATAATCTAGGTAAGTCTCTTACTGCTCAAGATGAACTTATTCTTATCAAATTATCAAAGTTGATGTGACACATCCTCCGGTGCCAAATCCAATTGTTCGGTCTAAGATAGAAAACATCTTTCCAAAGCTCCTTCAAGCTGGTACATGTTTCTTCCTATCCTTTTTCCAACTGCAATCACATCTCCAGATCTCTTCTAAATCTCACATCCTTCATTCTTGAAAATAACATCATATTCATTCTCACACATATGTCCAACACTCAAAAGATTGTTATATAAACCCTTTACATAATAGACATTTTTAGTGTTATTCTTTCCATTAAAAGTAATAGATCCTCTACCGACAATGTAAGCATCCTTATCATCACCAAATCTAATAGGACCACCATCATATTTGTCAAGTGAAACAAACTTACTCTTATCTCAGGTCATATGATGAGACCAACCACTACCAATTAACCATTCATTTTTCTTTCTTCTAACATATAAATCAATTTTAACATCATCATCAACCTCAACAAAGAAGTTAGAAATATCAATTTATTATTTATTATCTTCTTCAGTGTAAAACAAATAATCTTCTCCTTCTGACTAATCATCTAAAATACTAGCATCTTCATTTACAAAATAAGCCTTCTTATTGAGCTTCTTAAACTTCTATCTAGGACCCTTCTCTGGACATCTACTAGCCAAATGCCTAATTTTACCACATCTAAAACATTTCAGAGGTAACATACCTTTGTACTCATCGATCCTTTTCTTCAGTCTTCTTGCAAAGTTCACTTCAAATTCTTCTTCATCATCACCGTCAGGATCTTCATCTGATTTAGTTTCCTTCAAAGTTGTCTCCCATATGCTCTTCTCTCTCCCAAACTTCCTTAGCTCAAATTCAGTCAGGGTAATAAATAATTTTTCTATAGTAAACTTCTTCAAATCATACACTTCCTTGATCATCGAGATATTATCACTGTAATTGTCTGGTAATGTCATCAAGATCTTTTCCATGAAAATTAATTAAATTCAATTGTTAGGTGTTACCCGGTTAAGGGATTTGCCTAAGACCTGTTAGGATATCTATCCTATTAGGAGAAGCCTTGTTAGAGGACTTAAAAACACAAGCTAATGTGTCACCTTGTTAGAGCATTTAAAATAAAGATCTGTTAGGATCTACCTTGTTAGGGGATTTTACTGTTACAATGATTAGAAAACAACAGATAAAAATGATCTGTAGAAAATTCACTACCTCTGCATAATCAGATCCTTTTAATATCTTAAATACATCATCATACTATATACTCTTACTTGGCTTGATCACACTTGATTCCTTCACTTGCTCTTTCACTGAATCCTTCTACAATTTGCAATCAGCAAATAACTTCTTCAAATTTCCAATATATAGAATTACTTCCACCAACTTAAAATAAACCCTAGATCTGAGATATGAATGATCTAGATCATCTTAGGTAAGATACAATGGATCTAGACACTCTTAAATCATTTTCCTCTTACCTTGTCGTCTTGCTCATAGATTTTACCTTGGTAGTTGAGCCATTTTCAAAAACTCGTTTGACCAAAAAAAACTTCTTGAAGAATCCACCTCAAACGTATATCTCAAAAAATGTGATATCAAGAGAGTCCCATAAATCACAGAACTAAATTTTTACTTTACGAAAATCATCATCGATCCTTTTCCCACATTGAATTCCATCACTGGTTTACGAATCTTCATAGCATGTTCAAGAACTCTATCTTGTTTACATGTTCATTCTGTTAACAGCTCTTTCAGTCAATTAAACTAGTTACACCAGTTAACATCATGATTCATGCTCACAACCATAGTATATTGACATTGATCACAATCATATGTAATGACCTCTCCATAAGATACATTATCAATTTGAGATAATAATCAAATCACTTATAGTCTGTCACTGACTATTTGTAGCAGTTACCCAGTTTGAGTCCAGTCAAACATAGCCAACTTAATTCTCCATATCAAGAATCATGGGAAAAGTAATATCATCATATATGACATAACCTTCCATTAGAATAGAAACTTTAGAAACATATTGCAACTCATGATTCTCTTACACAATATTAGGTAACATACTGAAAACACTAAGTCAATTTGTTGAAATCAATGACAACCAAATAACTTATTCATCTGTCATCAAATCTATACCAATCTTCATCAAGGCATCACTTAGCATCACTGCATCAGTTATGATAACAATCTCCCCCTTTGGCATTTTTGGAAACACTCTCATCAACTCAATACAAAATGTGTGTTCTTGGTAACATTCTTATCTTCTCTTCATTCCTACTACTGCAAAAAAAATTTCACTTCTATCTTTTCCTCTCAACATACATCTTCTCACTCTTTCATACAGATTCATCATCTTCATATACTCCCCCTTTCATCTTTCATCTACTTCTCTTTCTTGCATACATATTATCCCCCTTTTTCCAGCAATGCCAAAGTTGGCACATCATTCAGTCATCTCTAGTTACACTTGATTTGTCCTTGCATGTTCTTCCTTACCATTCCATTACAACATCATACTTAAGACTTCTCCCCCATGGAGTTTCCCACCAATACATTAATTCATACATATGAATTTTTTATAAACACATATGAACTGATGATATCAACATCATCCTCTAATTAACTTTAGATAGGGGACTAACCCCTAATCTACCTATGAGATATTCAAAGGTATCCTTTGCTAATGGCTTAGTATCAGCAACTTTTTTCTTTTGTAGACACATAGTCAAGCCTTACCTCCTTCTCTAGTACATTCTCTTAGAAAATGATATTTTATTGCAATGTGTTTTGTCTTCGAGTGCATTACTAGATTCTTGGAAATATTTATTGCACTAGTATTATAACAATGGATAACAATTGGTTCTATGATCTTTTCATGAATTCCCTCGAGAATTTGTTTTATCCATACTGCTTGCTGACAGTTAAGAGAAACAACAACATATTTTTTCTCTACACTAGATTGAGAAATACAATTCTTCTTCTTACTAGTCTAGGAGACTAATCTTTCACCAAGAAAGAATGCTCCACCAGTTGTGCTCTTCCTGTCATCAACATTTCCTGCCCAATCTGCATTAGTAAACACATTCAAATAAAAAAAATCATCTTTACCATACCATAATCCATAATCTTCATTTCCTTTGAGATATCTGAAGATCCTCTTTAATGCAACCAAATGTGAGTCCTTATGGTTTGATGAAAATCTTGCAACAATACCAACACCATGTATAATATTTGATCTATTGTGCACAACATACTGTAGTTTACCAATAATGGATCTATTTAGAGTTTCATTTACCTATTTTGATTCATCCTCCTTAGATAACTTGCAGTCTTTGACCATAGGTGTTCCCACTAGTTTTGAGTCTTCCATGCCAAACATTTTTAGAATCTCCTTCACATACTTGGATTGACTTATGTAAATCCCTTTCTTTTTCTGTTGTACTTGAAGTCCAATGAAGAATTTGATTTCTCCTATCATTGAAATTTCAAATTCCTTCCTCACTTCTTTTGCAAATGACCTACTCAATACTTCATTTCTACCAAATATTATTTCATCAACACAAATTTCAGTAATCAATGTTGTCTTCTCTTTCAGATTTTAGATATACATTGTTATTGTCACTAGTTCTTGTAAAACCAATCTGAATAAGATATGCATGCAACCTTTCATACCATTATTTCAGAGCTTGCTTCAATCCATACAATTCTTTATGCAATTTACATACCATGTCTTTACCTTTTTCAGTTGTAAATCCTTCAGGTTATTCAATGTTCTTCTTCTAATACACCAATCAAAAAAGAAGATTTTACATCCATTTGATATACCTTTAAACCTTTATAAGAAGCATATGCTAAAATTATTCTTATGCCTTCAAGTATAGAAATAGGTGTAAAATTTTCACCATAGTCTAGCCCTTCTTCTTTTTCATATCCTTTGCAAACTAAACTTGCCTTGTTTCTGATCACTTCTCCTTTCTCATTCAGCTTATTCCTGAAAATCTATTTAGTAGCTATAACATTCTTGTCAGTAGGTCTGGGTACTAAAGTCCAAGTGTTATTCTTTTCTATTTGATCTAATTCTTCTTTCACAGCGATAACCCAATCATCTTTAACAGTTTTAGGTTCTAATTAAGATAGAAGACAAGTGATTTCTCTTACCTTACTTCTTGTCATTATTCCACCATTTTTATCTCCAATAATCTGATCTTTTGTATTATTGAGTTTCACATACCTTGGGAGTATCAGTTCTTTCCTTTGTTTATTTTCATCATTATTCACTGGTTGTACATCATTCATCGCTTCACTCACCTATAGTACTGTCTCTGACTCCACCGGTTGAACATAACCAAACCTGTCATAGTCTTCTAGTTCCTTCTTGCTATCTTCCCCATTTTCTTAGAAAACTCATCAATTCTAACATTTTCACTTTCAATCATCTTGTTATTATGCTTGATCAAACATTTATAGCCTTTACTTCTAGTGGAATAGCCAAGAAATATTCCTTCGATACTCTTAGAATCAAATTTACCATTTTGATCATCCTTGTTTGTGTAACATGCACTTCCAAAAAATTTGAAGTAATTGACACTAGGAGTATGACCATACCAAATATCATAAGGTGTTTTGTTTGTACCTTTCTTAATTTGTACCCGATTCAAAGTATAAAAAGCAGTACTTACAGCTTCTCTCCAAAATATTTGAGCCACTCCCTTTTGTATCAAAAGTGTTCTTGCACAATCAATTATGGATTTTTCTTTCTCTCTGCAAATCCATTTTTCTGTGATGTTCTTGATGTTGACATTTGTCTTTTGATTCCATTATCTTCACAAAGTTTTGTGAACTCATGTGAGGTTAACTCACCTCCTCTATAAGATCTAAGACACTTGAGTGATTTACCAGTTTCTTTTTTAACTCTTTCTTTATAAACCTTGAACATGTAGAATGCATCATATTTATCTTTCAAAAACATAACAGACATCATTCTTGAGTAATAATAAACAAACAAGATAAATTACTTATCTCCATGGTAGCTCTTTGTTCTCATCGGGCCACACAGGTCAGTGTGTACAAGGTCAAGAATATTTTGAAATGAATAGACTTTTCTAGTAAAGCTAGATCTAGTTATCTTTCCCAACTGACACTCCTTACACAGAATTTTAAGGCTTATCTAAAGTAGGCAAACCTCTAACACATTTATGCTTACTCACTTTTACCAGATTATCAAAATTAACATCACAAAATATCTTATTCCATAGCCAAAAATATTCAACTTTAGCAAATAAACAATGTTTATTAGTAGAGTTTAATCGGAATAGGTTACCTCTAGCTTTTTTACCAGTAGAAATCAAATCTTCAGATGTTCCTAAGTTATTGCAAACACCATTACTGAATTCTAATCTAAAAACTTTGTTATTCAACTGAGCAACACTTAACAAGTTATACTTTAATCTTTCAGCCCAATAAACATCATCACAATTAGTGGTATCATTAAGTGTTATTGAACATTTATCTCTCACTACACATGGTGAACCATTAGCAAATTTGACTACACCACCATCACATTCTTCCATTGAAATAAATTTTATTTTGTCACCAGTCATGTGATGTGTACACCCACTGTCTATTATCCAATCACCATTGTAGTTCATGCTTGAAATCAATGATTTCTCCTCACTATCTCCATCTACACTGGTTGAGGGATCTTCTTTGACTGCAACAAAAACTATCTCTTCCTCATCACATCTTCCATCTAATTCTTCATCAGTCACTCCATATTTAGCTAGGTAACATGATTTCTTTCTCTTGTCTTTAAAGTTCCTGAATTTCTTGAAGTTTTCCTTCCTATCATTGTCAGGACATCTAGATGCAATGTGACTAATTTTATTACATGAAAAGAATTTTAAGGGAAGTTTAACTTGGCACTTTCCTTTTTCCTCTAGGTAATCTCCTTGCTAGAAGTGCTTCCAACTCTTCTTTTTCTCTCTCCTCATATAAGATAGAATCATAGTCATGAGTCCTTTCAGAACTGTTAGAGACTTCTTTACCTTTCTTTGATGAACCAATGGTTAGAGAATCTTTGAATGCAGACTCTATTCTAGGCATACTATTATCAAAATTACTTAACTCAAAAGCAGTAAGATTTCCAACCAAAGAATCTAGAGTCACATTTGTAGGATTGATAGATCTCAGTTCTTGTATAGCAAAGACTCTAATAGCATATTGTAGTAGAAGGGCTCTCAATATTTTACTTACCACTTTATCTTCTTCAAGTTGGCCACCAAATCCTTTGATAGAAAAAACAACTTCCTCTATTATTGTGCTGAGTAATGTTTTATCCTTCATGCATTCTCATTTCATCATACTTTCCTCTGAGACTGCCTACCTTTTCTTTCTGAACATGAAGATCACTGCCATGGATTGTTACCAACTTATCCCACATATCTTTATCATTATCCATTTCCTTGATATCTACAAAATCAGCATCACCCAGAGAACTTGCAATTTCTATCATTATAGAATTATGCTCTAGCTTTCTATTTATCTATTTAGGAGTTAGAATTTTAGAAGGTTGTACATACTTATTTGTGAGATGATCTAATACTTTCTCTCCAATACCATACATATGTAGCTTCATCCTGCTTACCCATGTAGAGAAATTTTCTTTAGAAAAATTAGGTGCTTCCTTCTTATACATCTTCATATCTTTTCCCTAAGTTGTTAAGCCTTCACAATCATGGGCCAAATAATTTGATACCAATTGTTAATACAGGTATGATTACTGAGAGGGGAGGGGTGAATTAGTAATCAATAAATTTACCTAATTTGACTTCTTGAAACTTGATGCACCAAAACATACAACAGAAACTAACATAAGTAAAAATTTCAATCCATACACCTACAAGTAATCAACCACACAATGTAAACACCATATTTATCACGTGGAAACCCAAATGGAAAAAAAAACCCACGATGTGAGATAATACCCACAAAATTTGTACTCTTCTCATATACACCATGTTAGGAGCTTACCCAATTAAAGGTTTACAAAAAACTATTAGGTGTTACCCAGTTAAGGGATTTTCCTGAGACCTATTAGGACAAGCCTTGTTAGAGTACTTAAAAACACAAGCTGATATGTCACCTTTTTAGAGTATTTATAGTAAATATTTGTTATGATCTACTCTGTCAGGGGATTTTACTGTTACAATAATTAGAAAGCAACAGATAAAAATGATCTATAGAAATTGTACTACTTTTGCATAAGCATATCCTTTTAAGCTCTAAAATACATCATCATACTATATACTCTTACTTTTCTTGAGCGCACTTGATTCCTTGAGTTGCTTTGTCACCGTATCCTTCTGCAATTCATAATTAGCAAATAACTTCTTCTTCAACTTTCCAATATATAGAATTACTTCCACCAACTTAAAATAAACCCTAGATCTGATATATGAATGATCTAGATCATCTTAGGTAAGATACAATGTATCTAGACACTCTTAAAATATTTTCCTCTAACCGCGTCGACTTTCTCATAGATTTTACCTTGGTATTTGAGCCATTTTCAAAAACTTGTTTGACCAAAACAAACTTCTTGAAGAATCTGTTAGCAATAATAGTCCAATAGTACAGCTGAGAGGGGGGTGAATCAATTGTATGCCAAATATTTAAAATTTAACCTTTAACTAACAAAAGATAAATTCCATTATGAACACATTAACAACAACACCATAACACAACCATTTGTTGTTGAGGAAACCCTGTTAAGGGAAAAATATCAATGGGAATTAGCACCCACAAATAATGCACTGAAAGTATAGTATTCCTGTTAGGATATTTAGCCCTGTTAGGAGTTGATTTTACATAGAGTATACAGTCCCTATTAAAGGACAGACCATGTTAGGAGTCAAGAGAAACAAGAGGCTCACTACCCAGCCTAACTGCCTAAAGAAGGTTAAATCCACCTTTAGGACTCATGTTTGTGATATAGATATACAAAGATATCACATCCAGTGAACTGACTAATAGCAACAACTTTTCTTAAATAGTTCCAATGAAGTTCATCAATCACAATCTCTGATCTACATCCAACAAACTTCTCAAATACAAGCTCACAGCTTCCATACTTCACTATTCACTTTTTCTCTCTCCTAAACAAGAAAACAACTTTCCTTTATACAAGTTTACAATAAGAAATTAGGTCAGCCAATTAAGACTTCCCCAATGCACAACTAATTACATAGACCCTTGCTAAGATACCCACAGTACCTTACACAATTAAACATCAATTACAATTTATCAAATATAATCCAAGATTCGTAATCCACGCTCGCCATCCATAATACACCCTAAAACTCTAAAGTCGGCCCCAAATAGGTCTTCTCCAAAACACACGCCATAGCTAACATAACCAAGAGTCTTGTGACCCAAGAATGATAAAAAACATTCCTCAACATGTCTCCTAACATTCCCAAGCTTGCATAACATGAATCATGCTCGCACTCAAGTTATCTAAAAAACTCAGAGACTAACTCTCTCATAATTCTCTGCCACTGTTCAGCAAACAGTCTTCACCAAAACCATTGTAACTCAAAAAAAAATCATAAACTCAAGTGACCTTAGATATAATATAAAGGATCATCTTTGTACACATCCCCAGCTTTGCATATTCTGAAACATTCGTACAGTGTTTGTACACTTCTGTCAGTCACCCATGCACCAGTGATAACCAGTTTGTATGTCTTCATCTAAAACATATGTGGACATCAATGAAAAAACATGAATTCTAAAAACTCCAATAGAAGCCAATTCCAACAATCTCCCCCTTTGGCATTGATGGAAACACATGATAAAATCCATCAATCCAAAATAGCCACTCTCAATACAATCTTCTCAATATCCTCTTCACAACTCTCCCTAAAATAGTAAGGAGTTTCCTCTAAATCTCTTAACTCAATCTCTCCCCCTTTGACATCAATGGAAAAGGATGTCATAACTCTATCTCTTTACATCTTTCCTATGCAAGGTGTGTTGGTTTACTATACTAAAGATGGTTTACTAAGAGGGGGGTGACTCAGAAAATATTGAGCCTTCGTACTTTAAATCTAAACCTCTAATTCAGCTCAGTGAATTAAACAACAGCAGAACCAAAACTTGAGAAACTCTTCACAAACTTGATAAAAGCATACAAATTAAAAAAATAATATTCACAGTTATCAAGCATCACATGTAACAAAATATTTAACAAAGAAACCCAATTTGGAAAAAACCTCTGTGGGAATTGTCACCCACAAAAATAAATACTCATCTGAAGTATGCTTGGTTAAGAGCCAATCTTGTTAAAGATTAAAATTCACATTTGTTAGATATGACCCTGTTAGGGGATTTACCTTAGACCTGTTAAGATCTTCACCCTGTTAGGAGTGGCTTGGTTAGAGGGCTTAAACATTCATCCTAAAATATTACCTTTCTCAAGGGTTTAAAAAAATACTTGTTAGGTATACTCGGTTAAGAGATTTTCCATTACAAATGTTCATAGGAAACAATGTACTAATGTGACCTGTGATTCTAAATCTATACTTTGCTTGATCAGATCCTTTTTTTTCTCTCTGAAACTTACTAGCACCTACAACTCATCAACTCATTAGTCTCTCCTCTAGACTGGTTATCCAACTCTTTCACTACTCTGCTCGGTAGCTCTTCAACTTATCACTTTTCCAGCAGCTCTGTATAAACATATAGACTTATCAATATATAGCCCTTTGTTCTTCCTCTTAATCCTATTTATTAGGTTTTCCTTCAACTCTGTCATCTGATCTTCTCAAATGAACTGATTCAATGTATTTGCAACTCTGTTAAACAGCTAACCATGCCTCGTGACTTGCACTTTTTCTTGGAACTTGCAACTTTCTTTTACTTCTTAATCTACATCATAGATTTTGAATTTTACTTTGCATGATCGTAGATCTTGCAACTAACTTCATCTTCATGCTTGGAAACTTCTTGATATGCATGCCTTTGTATTAAATTCATTCTACTCCTTGTATTCAATCTTTTTTCATGCTCAGTGACTTTGGTGAATATCTTCACTTGGTATCTGAATTCGCTCAGTAACTAGCCTTGCTCGGTTGTCAAATTTTCTCGGTGATTGTCTTTGCTCTGCTCAACCAAAAAACACTTCACTGCTTGGTAACTAGGTTGTTCCCTTTACTAAATTTACCTTTCTATTTTACCGACTTAACAACATAAAATAATAATTAAGAAAAAATTATATCAATAGTTCCTTATCATTGTCTGATCTTTATTATCTGCCAAATTAATTTCCTATCTGATTGTTATGGCATCTAAATATAAACCAAAAATCAATTGCTTGAAATCAGTGACAAACTAAAAACTGATCTAATCATTCTACTTGCTTGTATTCTTCTGAACTTGGTCTTCATCACCATTACCATCAGTTGGTTAACAATATCCCTCTTTGGCATTGATGGAAACACTATCAATTCATGATGGTTTACTCGGATTTCTCTGTACTATCTATGCTCCTTCTTAGATTTTTCTTCCTCTTTTCCTTCTGTTACATTCTCCATGTTTCATGTATTGTCCTTTACTTGTATTCATCACTTGATTCTTCTTTGTACTTACTTCTCCCTTGTGCTTATTTCTCCCTTGTGGAGTCATCAATTTCATAGTTATCAATTGCATACTTCTCCTTCTTTGACAATAATGCCAAAGATCCATACTCCCAAAATATTTTTCAAGTAGTGAATCATACCTTGCATGTGTTGATTTCTCTTTGCATCCATAATTCTTTTCACAACTTCAGGCAGCACCTAAAGTGTTATCACTCAGCATCAACTCACAAATTTAGATATTCTAATGTGTTTTAGAATTGATGCAACATGTCTCTTTCATTTGATGAATGTTGGATAGGGGTAGGACCCCTAATTTACCTCTGAGATACTCAAAATAATCCTTCAGTGTGGCTTGGTGAATATGTCAGCAAGTTGTTCTTTTGAATTCACATACTCCAATATTACAAGCTTGTCGTGTACTTGATATCTCAAGTAGTGATACTTGATAGATATGTGCTTGGTCTTTGAGTGCATTACCAGATTCTTTGATATGTTTATAGAAATTGTATTGTCACAATAGAACTGACTGATTTGGTGATCTCTTCTTGCATACCTTCTAGTAGTTGTTAGATCCACACAATATTTTCACAATTCATAGTTGCAGCAACATACTCAGCCTTAGCAGTAGAGTGTGATATATAAGTGTGTTTCTTGCTTATCCGTGTAACTAGTCTTTATCCTAAAATAATGCTCCTCCACTTCTACTCTTTATGTCATCAATGTTTCCAGCCCAATCAACATTAGTATAGACTTTCAATTCAAAGTCTCCTCCTTTATTGTATAGTAGGCCAAAATATTTAGTGCCTTTCAAATATCTAAAAATTCTCTTAACTACAAACATATGTGTTTCCTTCATATCAGAAGAAAACCTTGCAACAATTCTTACTACATGAGAAATATCAGGTCTTTTGTGCACTACATATTGCAACTTACCAATCATGGATCGGTAGAGTGTCTCATTGACTTCTTGTGACTCGTCATGTTTAGATAACTTGCAACCATTGATGATCGTTGTTCCAACCGGTTTTGAGTCATCCATACCAAAAGTCTTTAGGATCTCCTTGATATATTTTTCTTGTGTAATATAGATCTCATCCTTTACCTGTTGAATTTGAAGTCCAAGAAAGAACTTAATCTCTCCAATCATAGATATCTCAAACTCCTTTCTCATCTCCTCAGAAAAATATCTGCACAATGTGTCATTGCCTCCAAAGATAATGTCATCAACAAATATCTCAGCAAATAAAACCTTGTTATTACTATCACATTTTAGATAGACATTATTTTTTTCACTTGTTCTTTGAAATCCTATTCTGATTAGATATTAATGCAATCTCTCATACCATGCTTGGGGTGCTTGTTTCAAGCCATACAATGCTTTGTGTAATTTGCATGACATGTCTTAGTTAGTATTCACAGAAAATCCTTACGCTTGTTCTATATATACTTCCTCTTCAATAATACCATTCAGAAATGCAGACTTGACATCCATTTGATAAACTTTGAATCCCTTGTAAACTACATATGCCAGTAGAATCCTTACTCCTTCTAATATAGAAACAGGTGAAAAAGTTTCACCATAATCAATTCCTTCTTCTTGTGCATACCCCTTGCAAACTTATCTTGCCTTATTTATGATTACATTACCGTGCTCATTCAACTTATTTATGAAAATCCACTTAGTACAGATTACATTCTTATCTTTTGATCTCGGTACCAAAGTCCATATATTATTCTTTTGATTTTGATCTATCTCTTCCTTCATTGCTTTCATCCAATCCTCACTTTCTAAAGCATCTTTTACTTTTCTTGGTTCAAGTTTAGATATAAGACATGTGTTTTCTCTTACCTTGCTTCTTGTTAGAACTCAAGCATTCTTATCTCCAATGATTTTTCTCGGTGAGTGGTGTCTCTTTACATACGTTGCCAATATGGGCTCGGTATCCGTTGGTATCTCTTCATTTCCATCATTCGGTAGAAGCTCTCTCTTCTCATCTTATTCCTTAGTTTGTACTTTCGGTAGGGTGTCAGGAATCTCAATTTATCCATAAACAAATCTTTGATAATCTTTGGGTTTCTTCTTGTTGTCTTCATCATTCTTCTCTGCAAATTCATCAATTCTCACATTTGTACTTTCTACAATTTTGTTAGTATACTTATTCAAACATTTGTAGGCTTTTCTTTTAGTAGAATATCCCAAAAATATTCCTTCATCTCCTTTAGAGTCAAACTTTCCATCTCTTGCATCTTTAAGAATATAACATCAACTTCCAAATATTTTGAAGTAACTTACATTCGTTTTGTGTCCATACCAGATCTCATAAGGTGTTTTGTCTGTTCCCTTCTTCAGTTGGACTCGGTTAAGTGTATAAGCAGCAGTGATGACTACTTATCTCCAGAAGGTTTGAGAAATCTCATTCACAATCATCAGTGTTCTTGCACAATCTACAATGGATCTATTTCTCCTTTCAGCTTTACTATTTTTTTGTGGTGTTCTCGGTGCAGACATCTACCTCTTTATACCATGTTCATTTCAGAAGAGTGTAAATTCATCATATGTAAACTCTTCGCCTCTGTCATATCTCAGACATTTCATTTGTCTCCCTATTTCTTTTTCAACTCTAGCCGTGTACCACTTAAACATTTGAAAAGCATCATATTTTTATTTTAAAAACATAACCAACATCATTCTAGAATAATCATCAACAAACAATATGAAGTATCTATCTCCATAATATCTATGTGTTCTCATGGTACCACATAGGTCGGTGTGTACTAATTCCAATATACCTTGTGTAGTATAGGTTTTTCTTGCAAAGCTTGATTTATTTATATTACCTACTTAACATCCTTTACACATTACATTCTCAGGTTTGTCTAGACTCGGTAGACCTCTTACTCTACTCTTCTTACTTACTTTGATTAACTTGTCAAAATTAACATGACATAGCCTTTTGTGCCATAGCCATACATCTTTAGTTTTAGCAAATAGACAACTCCTTATGGTTGTATCAAGGTAGAATAAGTTACCTTTAGATTGACCTCTAGTAGCAATCAGACTTCCCTTCTGATCAAATACTTTAACCTTCTTATTTTGAAATTCCAGTCGGTGACTAGTATTGTTTAACTATGTTGCACTCAACAAATTGTATTTCAGGTCTTCAACCCAATAGACATCATCACACTTAGTGATTTTTAGTAGAATTATAGAACCTTTTCCTTTTATAGGATATGGAGCATCATTTCCAAATCTAACATTGCCACTATTATGCTCTTTCAAAGTAATAAACTTGTCAGTATCACCAGTCATGTGGTGTGAGAAATCGTTGTCTATAATCCATGTATCATGTTTACTTACTTGTGATATTAGGGCCTTTTCTTCAATGTACCTCTCTTCATCATATTCATATTTAATGGCAACATAAACAACCTCTATTTCATCTTCATCGATGTCATCATTAGATGAACCTCCTTCAGCAATGTAGCATGCGTTCTTTCCTTTGTTCTTGAAATCTCTAAATCATCTAAATCTGTTCTCATTCTTGTTGTTGTCTCTGTTATCTCTCTTCACATTATTGTCAAGACAATTAGAAGCTATGTGACCAATATTTTTGCATGAAAAAAATTCAAATGTAGCTTACCTTTGTACTTTCCTTTACCTCTCAGTAGTCTCCTAGCCAATAATGCTTCAAATTCAGCTTCATTCTTTTCATCTTCAAGCTCACTCTTACAACTATGAAACCTTTCACTAGCACTACTTGCATATCCATCACTATATCTAGATTCTATATACTTCCTAATAGTCAAGGATAATTTGAATGCAGATTTAATCTTAGAAGTAGTAGGTAAACTATAATCAAAATCATTTATCTCAAAAGCAATTAACTTACTGATTGTGGCATCCAAAGTAACAACCATCTATGGAATGGATCTCAGCTCTTGAATAGAAGACACACGGGTGGAAAAGATAGGTAGCAATTTTCTAAGCATCTTTCTTCTAACATCTTCTTCATTAATGATTCCACCAACACCTCTAATTGCAATAGAAATCTCCTTTAGTCTTGTGCTATAAGAAGTAATATTTTCTCCTTATTCATCTTCATTGATTCAAACTTTGCTCTTAAGCTTTCAGCCTTAGCTTTCTGAACATGTCAATCTCTGCCATAAACTAGTGTAAGCTTATCCCACATCTTCTTAGTAGTATCACAACCTTCTAAATCATTGAAATCTAGTTCGGTGAGAGTATAAGCTATCTCTATCATTACTTTTGCATGTTCTTGTATATCCCTTATCTACTCAAGTGTTAAAGGAACAAATGGTGGAGGTGAGTATTTAGTGTCAAGATAATTTAGTGCATAATCTCCAATACCAGATATGTGAAGCCTCATTTTTTTCTGCCATGTTGAAAGGTTATTCCTATTCAACTTTGGTACTTCCCTCTTATACATCTTTGGACCTTTAGCTCAAGTACCTTTAAACTTATCTTCTAGGAGCACTAGCTCTGATACCAATTGTTGGTTTACCCTACTAAATATGGTTTACTAAGAGGGGGGTGAATCAAAAAATATTGAGCCTTAGTACTTTAAATCTAAACCTCTGATTCAGCTCGGTGAATCAAACAACAGCAGCAACCGAAACTTGAAAACCCTTCACAAACTTGATAAAAGCATACAACTTAAACAAATAACATTCATAGTTATCAAGCATCACATGTAACACAAGATTTAATGAGGAAACCCAATTTAGGAAAAACCTCCGTGGGAATTCTCACCCACAAAAATAAATACTCTTCTAAAGTATGCTCGGTTAAGAGCCAATCATGTAAAAGATTACAATGCACATTTGTAAGATGTGACCATGTTAGGAGATTTACCTTAGACCTATTAAGATCTTCACCCTGTTAGGAGTGGTCTAGTTAGAGAGCTTAAACATTCATCCTAGAATATTACCTTTCTCAAGGGTTTACAAAAAGACTTGTTAGGTCTACTCGGTTAAGAGATTTCTATTACAAATGTTAGTAAGTAACAGTGTACTAATGTGACTTGTGATTCTGCAACTATACTTTTCTTAATCAGATCCTTTTTTTTCTCTCTGAAACTTACTGGCACCTACAACTCATCAGTCTCTCCTCTATACTATTTATCCAACTCTTTCACTACTCTTCTCGGTAGCTCTTCAACTTATCACTTCACCAGCAGCTTTGTATAAACATACAGACTTATCAATATATAGGCCTTTGTTTTGCCTCTTAATCCTATGGATTAGGTTTTCCTTCAATTGTGCTCAATCGTATGATCTTGTCAAATGAACTAATTGAATGTATTTGCAACTCAGTTAAGCAATTAACTGTGCCTCATGACTTGCACTTTTTCTTGGAACTTGCAACTTTCCTTTACCACTTAATCTACATCATATATTTTGAATTTTACATTTCATGACCATAGATCTTGCAACTGAATTCATCTTTGTACTTGTCAACTTCTTGATTTGTGTGCCTTTGCATTAAATTCATTTTGATCCTTATATTCAATATTTTTTCATGATCAGTTCCTTTCTTGGTGACTTCGGTGAATATCTTCACTCGGTATCTAACTTCGCTCAGTTACCAACCTTTCTTGATAACTGACCTTGCTCAGTTGTCAACTTCGCTGGGTTACTGTCTTTTCTCTGTTCGATTGACAAACACTTCACTGCTCGGTAACTAGGATGTTCCCTTACCGACTTGACCTTTCTATTTTACCGACTTAACAACATCAAATGTTAAGTAAGAAACAATTATATCAATAGTTCCTTATAATTGTTTGATCTTTATTATCTGCCCAATTAAGTTCCTCTCTGATTGATATGGCATCTTGATATAAACCAAAAATCAATTGCTTGACATCAATGACAAACTTACAACTAATCCAATCATTCTACTTGCTTGTATTCTTCTAAACTTGGTCTTCATCACCATTACCATCGGTTATTTAACAAGTTATATCTTTTTCAAATCATCATGTCTGCAACAACCAGGTGCACAATCACCCAAATGTGTTTTATTTTGTTCTTGCAATCACTCCCCCTGAGGAATAGATCCATACATCAAGTCCAGGAAATGATATAACTCTAAAATCCTCTAGACTCATGCCTTCCTGCATCAATTAGTTCTAGCAAGGAAGGGATCTCACCCCAAGCATACCTCTCAAATACTCAAAGGCATCCTTTGGAAAAAAAATTGTATATATATCTGCTACTTGGTCCTTTGTGTTGATATACTCTAATCTAATCTCCTTCTCTACAACCTTGTCTCTCAAGAAATGATACTTAATTGCAATAATTTTAGTCTTTGAATGCATAACTAGATTCTTTGACATATTCATTGTGCTAGTGTTATCAGAATGAATAACCATTGGCTCTTCAAAATTTATCCCAATGTCCTTCAACATCTGCTTCATCCAAACAATTTGTGTGTAATTTATAGCAGCAACAACATACTTTGATTCAGCGGTAGACTAAGCTATACAATCTTGCTTCTTACTTAACCAAGAAACTAACCTTTTCCCAAGAAAAAATGCATCACCACTTGTAATATTTATGTCATCAACATTTCCTACCCAATCAGCATCAGTATAAGCATGCAAAACAAAATCATTAGATTTTTCATACCATAAGCCAAATTCTAGTGTTCCTTTTAGGTATCTAAATATTTTCTTTACTATAGCAAGGTGAGTCTCTTTGGGATCTGCTTGATATCTTGCCACAATTCCAAGTGCAATAGCAATATCTGGTCTACTGTGAGTTAGATATTGTAAGCCTCCAATCATAGATATGTACTTGGTCTGAAAAATACCCTGAGATTCATTAGTAGTAGTAAGCTTGTAACCATTAACCATAGGTGTTCCAACAATTTTACACTCTTTCATTCCAAAAAAATTCAACATTTCCTTAAGATGCTTTGTTTGAGAAACAAAAATACCATTCTTGTTCTGATTAATTTGCAACCCAAGGAAAATTTATTTTCACGAATCATCGACAACTCAAATTCATTTTCCATTTCCTTAGAGAACTTCGTACCCATTTCATCATTATCTCCAAAAATGATATCATCTACAAAAACTTCAACTATCAATATTCCATCTTCCCCAGTTCTTAAGTATAAATTATTCTTTACATTACCTTTTCTGAAACCAAGACGAAGTAAATACCTGTCCAATCTAGCATACCATTCTCTAGGTGCTTGTTTCATCCTTGTTCAATTTGCAAACCATGTCCTCATCATCTATCAAAGGAAATCCATCAGGCTTCTCAATATACACTTCCTCCTCTAGATCTCTATTCAAAAATTCAAATTTCACGTCCATCTGATATACTTTAAATTCTTTGTGTGCAGCATAAGCAAGAAATAATTTCACTGCCTCAAGCCTAGCAACAGGAGAAAATGTTTCTTCAAAGTCTATGCCTTCGCAGTAGGTATTAAACATATCTCAAGTAAACTCTTCACCTCTATCTGACCTTAAAGATTTTATCTTCAACCCTGATTCATTCTCAACATTTTCTTTGAATATCTTGAATTTATCAAAAGCCTCATATTTCTCTCTAAGATATGTAACCGACATCATCCTAGAAAATTCATCAACAAAAAGTATGAAATACCTTTCAACATAGTAAGATCTTGTTCTTGTAGGACCACATAGATCTGTATGCACCAAATCCAACTTTCCTTTTGATGAGTAAGATTTTCTTTTAAAACTGCTTCTGGTTTGTTTTCCCATCACACATTCTCTTCACATAGTGTTAGAAGGTTTCACAATCTTCGGTAGATCCCTAACAGCATTTTTCATACTTTCTTTCACAATGTTATCAAAATTTATGTGACAGAATCTTTTATGTCATAATCAACTGTCATCAACCTTCACAACAAAACAAGAAACTTTTGTAGTATTTAGCTCATATACAATACCTCTTGACTTAGTACCAGGTGTGATCAAATCTCTTGTCTAGCTTTTGATAGAACATTTCTCATCATTGAACTTCAAAAGATAACCCTTTTCTACAAACTTTCCAACACTCAACAAGTTATGCTTAAGTCCATCAACAAGTAATACATCATCAGTATTAGTTTTACCATCGAGAGAAATCAATCCCACTCCAATGATAAACTTAGGATTATTGTCACCAAATCTGACTACACCACCATCATATTTAGTTAGTTGAATAAACTTATTTATATCACCAGTCATATGATGTGAACAACCAATGTCTATGATCCATTCATATTTCTTTTCAACATGTGAAACTAGGGCTTTCTCTTCATGAATAGGTTCATCATATTTAATAGTAATAAATCCAATTTCATCAATCCACACCATCATCATCAGACACACCTTCACTATCATAGTAACATTCCTTATCCTTGGAGTAATTAGGTCTATGAAACTTAGATTTATGTTTAGGAACCCTTGTAGGACATCTAGATGCAAAATGACCTATCTTATTACATTAAAAATATTTCAAAGGTAACTTTCCTTCAAACTTACTCTTACCTCTCTTTTTTCTTCTTGCGATCAAGGCCACAATTTCATCTAACTTCCTCTCTTCTTCCTATATTTTTTCCCAATCATCAGCATATTCACCAAGCTCTTCTCGCAAGTCACTTCTGCTAGTGCTTGCAAGACCTGATAAAGCCTTTTTATTATGCACAATTTCCTTGAATGTTGTTTCAACATTAGGTAATGAATCTCCCAGCTCTGCGGCCTCAAAGGTAGTTAACTTTGCAATCAACATCTCTCTGTTGAATTTAGTCATCAAAGGTATGATCTCCTCTATAGCTTGTACTTTAATTTTGTAAACAGGTGTCAAATATCTAAGAATCTTTGCGATCACTTCTTCTTCACTATAGGTGCCTCCATAATTTCTAATAGCTATAACAACCTCATTAACCCTCTATACATATGTTCTAACATTCTCATCATCTTTCATTTTTAGGATTTCCATCTTTTTCTTCCAATTTTGTAACTTCGCCTTCTTAGTAAACTTATCTCCTTCATATAGTGTCTCTAATATTGACCAAATTTTGTGTGCAGAATCCAAATCTTTAACCTCTATAAATTCACCTTCAGAGAGTGCACTAATCAGTACTTTTCTTGCAACCTTGTTACAAGAAAACAACTTATTTTCATCATCAGTAGGTGTATCTAATTCATCTTCAGTCTTGACCGGCTCATCTTTCTTTGTAATCATCCAGTAATCAATTCTCAAACATAGGAGATGAGTTGTCATATTGTTCTTCCAACTATCAAAGTTTTCAGGATCAAACTTTGGACTCTCCTTCCTATAGAACTCCATCTTCAGGATCACCTCAAGTTGTTAAGCTTTCTCTCAAAGGACCAGAATCTCTAATACCAATTGTTAGCAATAATATTCCACCAGTACAACTGAGAGGCGGGAGTGAATCAGTTGTATGCCAAATACTTAAACTTTAACCTTTAAAAAATAAAAGATAAATGCAATTCTGAACACATTAACAACAACATCATAACACAACCATTTTTTGTCGAGAAAACCTTGTTAAGGGAAAAACCCTGGTGGGAATTAGCACAAACAAATAATGCACTGAAAGCATAGTATCCCTATTCGGAGATTTAGCCCTATTAGGAGTTGATTATTACATACAATACACAGACCATGTTAGGAGTCAAGAGAAACAATGGGCTCACTTCCCAGGATCATTGCGTAAAGAAGGTTAACTAGTCCACCTTTAGGACTCACTTGTCCAAGATATAAATATACAAAGATATCACATCCAGTGAACTAACTGATAGCAGCAGCTTTTCTTAAACAGTTCCAATGAAGTTCATCAATCACAATCTCTGCTCTACATCCAGCAGACTTCTCAAATACAAGCTCATAGCTTCCACACTTCACTATTCACTTTTTCTCTCTCCTTAACAAGAAAACAACTTCCTTTATACAAGTTTACAATAAGCAATTAGGTCGTCCAATTAAGACTTCCCCAATGCACAAATAATTACATAACCCCTTGCTAAGATACCCATGGTACCTTACACAAGTAAACATCAAATTATAATTCATCAAATATAATCCAAGATTCGTAATCTACTCTCGCCATCCATAATACACGCTACAACTCTAAACTCTGATAGGATAGTTGGTAATCCTGTATCACCAAAAATATATTTTGGTTTGATTTTTGTTTTAGTAGTAAACTCAGTTGAAGACCTGAGGTGCTCAGTCACTTTGGTGGTAGTTCTCGGTTGGAAGATGTGTTGCTTCACCGATGGACTCGGTGGTGTTTGGTGTTCGGTGGTATTCTACTCGGAGTTACACTTCTCGGTGGAATTTATTCGGTGTGTTCAGCTCGGTATTGTCTTTCTTGGTAGCTTATTGATTGGTGATGTTCGTTCGATGGATTTTGGCTCGATTATGCCTCTTATCGAGTGGTCTGTGTTTCAGTGTTCTTGTTCACCAACTGGTTTCTATGGATTGGACGGACATTGGAGATTGCATCCATGATTTGAGGGGGTCATTGAGATCGTGCAGAGTTCCAAACAGTGTGGATTTGAGGCATTGGATCTTGAGTGGACCTAAATCTGATTTGGTATTTTCTTATATGCATTTAATATTTGTTTACAAGCCGACTTGTGGCTGTGTTGTATAAAAGGAAGTATGTAGGTATCATTTAGAGATAAAAGAGTAGAGAGCTGATAGCAGACAGTAGTAAGTGGGTAAGAGAGAAACTTGTAAGATTTTTTGGTGGCTTGCAAGCACAAGTTTAGATCTGGTTTCTTCCGCTTAGTTGTAGGGTAGAGTGGTGAAGTTAGATCCTATGAGATCTTGTTGAATCTGTTAATGTATTGGTCGTAACTAGGAAGGCCTTACAGCTTGGCATGTTGCATGTAATGCTCAGTTTATGATATTAGAATCAGTTTTTGTTGGTCATATCTTGTGTTGTTGTGTTGTTTCCACTGTGAGTATTGTTGGCTGCAAGTTTGGATAGTCCTTTATTGGATCCTTTGAGTTTGACTTCATCAAGTGGCATCAAAGCTGGTTCATTTCTTGTGGAGTTTAGGGTTTTCAAAGATCTGGACAGATGCCTCCGAGAAGATTAGACCCTAGGGCGATTGCAGATCTATCTAAGGAGGTGGAAGTGAGGATTGTTGGTGCCCAAAAATGCTGAATTGAATTTCCTTTGGACTTTCCAATCCAATGATGGGAAATCCAATTATTTTTTGCCAACTAACAGGAATGATCGATTATGATCCTCTTCCCCTACGCTTCTGGCTCTGTAGGACCAAGGCGGGTGAACCTTCACCTGAATAGGATTTTTATATCAAATAACCTGTGTATGGAACTCAAACTTCCGTCTCTCAAAGTATGGAAAGGAACTTGAAATAAATATAACTGAAATCAATATATCATGAACTGTAAACTAAAATACTTTAAGTAATTGAAATAATGTTT